>JAMPIV010016590.1:0-340811 GCA_024509875.1 Oreohelix idahoensis | reverse complement strand
GTATATCATCAGAAAATAGTGGTTAGTGCCATTCTCTCTTCAATAGATATTTTTATTTTTCAGTGTAGATAGACACAGATATTAAAAGTGTGGTGATTATACCATATACGGAAAGAAAGGTGTAAGAATTTTAGTAGGACAGGATGGCCATACTATAAGCCAGCAGTCTACAGGGGCTCGAGTTTTGCTAGCAATTCTGCTGTATACTTTTATTCTATACATCTGACTGCGACGTTATCCTGTTTCTGACTGCAACACGAAGCAGTTCGCACATATGTACAAGTTGCTGACTTTACTCGAGTGTATCTGTGCATACCTTTGTGAACAGAGAGACCTACCATATATATGCCCGCACAGTGCACTATATCGGAGAGGTGGGAACCTATCTAGATTTCAGCACCAGAGCTACAACCGACAAGAGATGATGTAGCGACACTCTGGTCTGCTGGACTTTTCACCAAAGCCCTTTAGTTATAATCTAATACCTTTCCCACATAAAATTCGACCACACCATTTGATCTGGACACTCGTGTAGATCAATATAGGAACAGGTGTGATGAGGGCAGCTCATAAACCCATTTCAGCCTCCAATAAGTAAGACTAGTCACCCTCACGTGGCCAATGTAGATGGCCAACTAGAAACTATGTATTGAAGTACAAAATCTATCTACCTTAATATTGGTCACTTTATTTAAGTACACCTTATTTGACAATATTATTCGGATAATATAAATACTTCTCCATGCAATTTCTTTCATTAATTTCTCTAAATCCATAGATATTAAGGTACTGGTCAAACCTATAAACATTTGATGCTGTCAAACAAAAGATTACAATGTAATATAATCTTTAACACAAAAAATTTTTACACACACGTGGAGTTTTAGTTTCAGTGTAATTTATAAACAGTTATTAATAATTTATTTAGTCTTGTTTAATATATTTGTGGGTATACTTTTACTATATATCAACCTATTACAATAACCAAACACTGACCTATCCATATACCCTAGGAAACACACTTTACTGTAGTCCACAATTCATTTAAAGAACATTGAAGTGTGAGGTCGTAGTGGTAGCAAGAAAGGCATTCTTAGGACAACATACTCAACTTATATATTAATCTCAGAGCATTCACAAAGCTTTGTCCTCGATACATTATACTTTTAGTAATATCAACCATCATACAAACTAACCAGTCTAAACACCTATTCTACTCATAATATTCATATGGGTTCTCTGCTCCAGGAGAACAATGTTAAACTAGCCCAACTAGTAAATCAGTTAGGATATCATTCCTTGTGTAGGGAGTACAATAAAATCTGCGGAGAAATAAATTCGAAAAACTTTCCTTTTCTAACAATTTAAAAGTGTCCCCCTGCAGATAAAGACACGTTGGTGACACCATCTTCACTAGCCAGTAATACTTAATTAGTTAACGGCGTTAGTAGTTATAGAATTAGGTTAGACTAATAGTCAAAGAAGTAACTTAGTGTATACTTCACTGGTTAAGCACGAGATTTAGTCTTGTATATTATTATATTGTCTAAAAAGTATGGCGGAGCTGGCAAAATTTAGATCAGCTGCTGTGCTCACCGCGAAGGAGATGGGAATGGAAGGTCAAATTTTAATTCAATACGTAACGGCTGAATGTGATAAATATATTGAAAGGGATGACAGAAGGGTAGCTGAAGAGAAGAGTGGTTACAAATTGAGGCTTGATAGAGAAGATTAAGAGGCTGAATTCGAAGGTTAGAAGAAAAACGATTTGCAAAGTGCTGAAGGCCTGCAAGACATATAAAAACGACAGACAAAAGGAGGCATAGAAGTCTTAAAAACCGACACTGCAAAAAGGGAGGCAGAAGAAAAAAAAGCCTGACTGCCGAAAGGGAGGTCAGAAGAAGATATAAGGTTGCAGAAGTTGGAGCACGAATTACGACTAAGGGAGTCTAGCTGGAATTACAAGGGCCCAGGCTCCTGAAAAATGGTTGCCAGCCCCAATTTGCTCAGATGCTTACGTCTCGAGTTCCTCACTCTGGGAGCCTCAAACTCAGCTATGGGGTTTCATTTAGACCATTTTGTTGAAAAAAGACGATGACATAGAGGGGTACCTAGGACGTTTTGAGTTATTAGCTACTACATATGGGTTAGAGAGAGAGAGGTGGTGGAGCTTAAAGCTATCACAGGGCGTATTGAGAGGTACTTCTCTTATGAGAGTATTTTGCTAAAAATGAACAGGGAAGACCAAGACAATTATGACATGTTAAAGCAGGCTTTGTTATTAAGGTACGAGAAGAAGAATGGTGAATTTTATCGTAAGAAATTTAGAAATGCCAAACTGTTGTCTGGGGAGACATACCACCAATTCTCTGCTAGACTAGAAACCTATTTGGAGAAATGGACGGCTCTGGGGAAGACCCAAGATCTTAAAGAAATGATCATGATTGAGCAATTGAGAGAGTCCATGGCTCCAGACATGAGAAAATTTCTCATGGAACAAGGTGCAGAGAAGTTGGGGGAAATTTTAAATGTTGCGAGAGGTATCAGGCAGCTCAGGCAGAGGTAAGTGGTGCTAAAAAGAAGCACATAGACAATTTTAAAGCTCCACAGCAATTTAATAAATTTGATAATAGAGAGCAGGGAAATAAAGGTAGGACAAACTTTGAGCGGCCAAGAAATGACTATCGCGACAGAAACTCACAGTTCAATGACCAAAAGTTCAATGAAAGAAAACCGTTGAACCAAGGAAAAAGATGGTGTAAATGGTGCAAGAAGGATAACCATAACACCGAATTTTGTAGATGGAAACCTTCAAACATTGCTGCAATGAAGTCGGGGACGCAAAGATTAAAGGTTAATCCTAAGGGACAACAGGAACCTTATCACCCCCCAGTTTGTGAGGATGTTATTTGTAATGGGGTCACCATAAGGTGCCTTTATGATACAGGTTTGGATTATGATTCAGTTGTGAAGTCTAGCCTAGTGGACCCAAGTCAGTATACCACAGAAACAGTGGAAATACAAGGGGCGACTAAGGACATACCACTCATGACACTTCCCATCGCAAGGATAACGGTGAAAACTCGCTATGTGGAAGGAGAAATCAGAGCAGCAGTGATAGATGAACCAATTTACCCTCTGATATTGGGGTGTAGATACGTCTTCTTGGGGAATCCCGAGAAACCTGTGATCATGGCGACAGTGCAGACCAGGTCACAGAAGAAGGAGGAAGAAGGTGAACCTATAAATGCTCATCCAGAGGAGAGGAGGAAGGCGCAGGCTGAGGATAGGACACTCAAGCCCTGTTTTAAAAAATTGCCCAAATGCCACACACCTCCGAGCAAGGGGGAATATTTCATGAAGAACAAACTCTTATACAGGAAGGCCGGAACTGGAACAAATGGTCATAACCAGCTGGTTCTTCCCACTTCATATAGAGATAAAGTGATGGAACTCGGGCATGCGATTCCCTTCAGTGGTCACATGGGGATCAGCGCCACAGGACAGCGTATAGCTTGTCATTACTTCTGGCCAGGGATAACGGAGGATATAAAAAGATATGTCAAATCCTGCCCAGAATGTCAAAGGGTAGCTCCAAAGCACTGGACTGCTCCTGCAACTCTAGGGGAAATGCCCATAGTGGGAACACCTTTTGAGAGGGTTGCAGTGGATATTGTAGGACCTCTCACTCGGACCAAGAGGAGGAACAGTTACATCCTTACTCTGGTGGACACTTGTTCTATGTGGGGAGAGGCGGTAGCCCTGCCATCAATTGATTCAAAACATGTAGCAGAGGCACTACTTACAATATTTACCCGATTAGGATTCCCGCATCAAATCTTGACGGATAATGGTTCTCAGTTCAAGGGGAAACTAACGGAAGAAGTTTTTAAGCTATTTCAAGCCAGGCACTTTCATTGTAGTCCGTACCATCCACAAGGGAACGGCCAGGTAGAGAGGTTCAACGGGACTCTCATTTCTATCCTGAGAAAGCTGGCACACGAAAAAAACCGGATCTGTGGGATCAATTCCTGCCCGCCCGCATTGTTTGCTTACCGGGAGGTACCACATAGTTCAACCGGGATGGCTCCCGCAACTCTGCTATTTGGGAGGCCAATAAAAGGTCCATTAGAAGCTTTATTAAGGACCTGGACAGATGAGAAGGCGGAAGAGACTGTTACCTCATCGTATCAATATGTGAACGAACTGACCACTCGTTTGAAAGCTGGATGGAAACTGGCAAATGATAATTTGAAACAAGCCAGGAAGAAACATGCAGCATATTTTAATAGGAAGGCAAAGGACAGGGAACTGGCAGTCGGAGAGAAGGTGCTGCTTCTACTACCGGGAAGCCAGAATAAATTACAAATTGGTTGGCAAGGTCCATATACGGTTCTAGAGAAGGTGTCTAGAACAAACTATAAAATTGACAAAAAGGGGAAGGAAAAAGTTTATCATGTAAACCTGTTAAAGAAGTATCTGGACAGACCACTCCAGGAAAGCACCCCCTTATTGACCTTGGCTATTGCAACCCAGATGCAAAAAGAACCACTCACCTCACATGAATACCCATTACATCCTTGTGAAACCGCAGCACAGGTAAAAGTCAGTAAGCACCTGACTAAAAACCAGAGGGAGAGTTCAACAGGTTCTGGAGGAACATACAGATGTATTAACAGATAAACCAGGCCATACAAATTTGCTACAGTATGACATGAAACTGGTAGACTCAAACCCAATCTGTATGAGAGCCTATTCTATTCCGTTCGCGAAGGAGAAGGCATTGAAGGAAGAAATAGAGTATTTGTTGAAGGAGGGGATTATTTCGCACAGTGAATCATCTTTTAGTTCTAGTGTCGTTTTGTTGAGAAAACCGTCTGGGGAACACAGACTGTGCATAGATTACAGGAAACTGAATGCTGTCACAGAAGGACAAGTGGATCCATTACCAGACACAAAACAGTTATTTGCCAGACTGAACAAGGCAAAATACTTTTCAAAGGTGGATCTTAGTAAAGGCTATTACCAGATCCCAGTGAAGCCTGAAGTGAGACCTTATTTGGCTTTTAGCACTTCGGATGGACATTATGAATTCAATATGCTACCATTCGGACTGAAAAATGCTCCGAGTGTGTTTTCAAGGATGATGCGAAAATTGTTGGATCCCCTGAATAACCCATGTATCACGAATTTCATGGATGATATTCTCGTCGCCACAGAGACATTTGAAGAACACATTGAAGCTCTGGAGATGTTGTTTGATAGACTTCGGGAGGCGAACTGAACTGCTAGGCCAACAAAATGTTGTATTGGATGCAAAGAGTTGGAATTCTTGGGGCACACTGTATATCAGGGTAATATGACCCCTGATCCTAAGAATTTGGAAAAACTGCAGAGAGCACCTAGGCCAAAACAAAAAAGGACGTGCGATCATTCGTGTCGTTATGCGGATTTTATTAGAAATACATCAAAAATTTTAACGCTATTTGTGCTCCTCTGACTGATCTGACTCGCAAGGGACTTCCAGATAAAATTATTTGGACTGCACAATGTGAACTAGCGTTCCAAGAGTTAAAGGAAAAACTCACTAGCAAGCCTATTCTCAAACTGCCTGATTTGACACAGGACTTTGTCTTAAGAACCGATGCAAGTAATGTAGGACTCGGAGGGGCTTTGTTGCAAAGATCATCTTCACCTGATGGGGAACTGAAACCAGTCGCTTATGCAAGCCGCAAATTGAATAAGGCGGAACAAGGATACTCCACAAGCGAAAAAGAATGTTTAGCATTAATCTGGGCAATAAAGAAGTTTCAAATCTATCTGTATGGTAGGACTTTTGTGGTGGAGACGGACCATCAGCCTCTCGTGTTCTTGTCTCAGGCTAAGCATGAAAACGCAAGATTGCTGAGGTGGTCTTTGTTGCTTCAACCTTATCAGTTTAGTATCCAATATATCCCAGGCAAATTGAATGTCGGTGCAGATTTCCTCAGTCGGCACCCCTGTGATCAAAATTAGAGTAGTGGCAGACGTGAGGAGTAATTTTACCTATGTGTATCGCTGGTTTTGGAACTTGCCATAGGCATGTTTTCAAGTGGGGAGATGTGTAGTGAAATTGACAGAGATACAACGGTAAAATATCTCCTCCAAAGATAACATTTAAGGATAAAAACATAATGCGTAGGCTGCGAATAGTACATGATCGCCTAGACCGCGGGTCATCATCCTCCATAATAATTGACTTGCTAGACAGGAGGGGAACGGCGGATCAAAAGGAAAAAAAATATGACTGGAAAGATTGCGTGAGACTAGAAAGGCTAAGGAGACGCAATTGGGAGGGGTGGGGGGGGGGGGAACGGAGAAAAGTCACGTTTCCCAAGTTGACATAAAAAGTAAGCAACTCGACAGAAGGGACCATAGATATGTTACGCCACAGTCATTTATTGGACGCTTTTGCGCGATACCAAGCCCTTGATTTGAATTCAGCGGCTAAACGCAGATGTTCGAAATATTACAAAATTTAAAAAGTACTTTTTTCTTAATATTAATGTTAGGAATATAAAAAATTAGCTGGCCGGATGGCCTATTCTGAGCAGTGAACTAATATGTTCTTAATTTTACAGACGGATAGATAATATTGAAGATAATGACAAAAGACAGTGTTGTTCACATCATCGACAGACTGTATTGAATCTAAAAGTGTCGCTAATTGCACAAAAAAACAACGACCTCGAAACGCAGGTGTTCAAATCTACGTAGTATGGAAGAGAGGGTTTTTTGGGTGGTAGCTGTGTCTAAATATAACTTTTAACGACAAAATTTTGGAGGGGAGAGAAAGGTTGGTTCAAAAATCAAGTACATTTTGTAGAAACACAAGTAGAGACGGACAGACTAACAGATAACCATCCATACTTGACTGAAGCATGACTGAAATGACTTTATGGTAGGAAATTTGAATTTAAAATAAACCTAGGCAGTGATTGGCCACAGACAATCATATCATTAGCGCTCAGACGCGAAAGTGGGGCCATTCTTCAATAGTTGTTCAGTGATAGACACAGATTTTAAAGTGTGGTGATTTCCATATGAAAGAAAGTGTAAGAAGTTTAGGGACGCCATACTATAGCCAGCAGCTCAGCTGAGTTTTGCTAGCAATTCTGTGTTATTTATTCATAATCTGAGCTGCGAGTTTCTGTTGTCAACAAAGCAGTGACTATTCAGTTGGTGACTTTACTCGAGTGTATCTGTGCAGTACTTGTGACAGAGACCACCATTATTGCCCGCCAGCACGGAGAGGTGGGACCATCAGTTTTCAGCACCAGAGCTACAACGACAAGATGAGTGAGCCTCTGGTCTGCTGGACTTTCACCAAAGCCTTTTAGTTACTAATACCCCCATAAAAATTCCCACCATTTTCTGGACACTGTGTAGTCAATATAGACAGGTGTGATGAGGCCACCCCAACAGCACAAACATTAACTATCCTCCCAAGTAGATGACTACTAGAACATTTTAATAAAACTAACTAGTATAGTACATATATATGTACACTATTGCATTTATGATATAATATTCCATGCATTTCTTTCATAATCTCTAAATCCTTTTAAGTTCTGGTCAACCTAAAAAATTGATCCAGAACAAAATAAATGTAATATAATTTTATCAAAAATTTTACACACGTGAGTTAGTTCAGTGTATTTTAACATTTATTAATATTATTAGTCTTGTTAAATATCTGTGGGTATATCTATAACCTATTACACCACACTACATATCATAACCCTAGACACTTTACGTAGCCACATTCATTAAAAAAAAATTAAGTGTGAGGTCGTAGTGGTAGCAAGAAAGGCCTTCTGACAATTCTCAACTACATTTTATCTCAGGAGCCTTCACAGCTGGCCTCATACAATTACATTTAGTAATATCACCATCATACAATACCATCAAACACCACTACATAAATTGGGGTCTTGTCCAGGGATAATTAGCCCAACAGTAATATTAGGATCTCCTGGTGGGAGAAATAAAAGTAGGGAAATAAATTGTAAAATTTCCTTTAAAATTAAAAGTGTCCCTGCAGATAAAAGTTGGTGAATCTTCACAGCCAGTAATAATTAATTAGTTAACTGGTTAGTTAGAATTGTTAGACTATAGTCATAAGAAGTACTTAGTGTATTTACTGGTTAGAGATTTATCTTGTATATTATTATATTGTCTAAAAAGTATGGCGGAGCTGGCAAAATTTAGATCAGCTGCTGTGCTCACCGCGAAGGAGATGGGAATGGATGGTCAAATTTTAATTCAATATGTAACGGCTGAATGTGATAAATATATTGAAAGGGAAGATAGAAAGGTAGCTGAAGAGAAGAGGTTACAAATTGAGGCTGATAGAGAAATTAAGAGGCTGCAGATTGAGGCAGAAGAAAAACGACAGCAAAGGGAGGCAGAAGAAAAACGACAGTAAAGGGAGGCAGAAGAAAAACGACAGCAAAGGGAGGCAGAAGAAAAAAGGTTGACTGCCGAAAGGGAGGCAGAAGATAGAAGGTTGCAAAGGGAGCACGAATTACGACTAAGGGAGCTGGAATTACAAGGCCCGGCTCCTGAAAATGGTGCCAGCCCTTTTGCCTCAGATGCTACGCCCAGTCTGGGAGCCTCAAACTCAGCTATGGGGTTTCATTTAGACCATTTTGTTGAAAAAGACGATGACATAGAGGGGTACCTAGGACGTTTTGAGTTATTAGCTACTACATATGGGTTAGAGAGAGAGAGGTGGAGCTTAAAGCTATCACAGGGATTGAGAGGTACTTCTTATGAAGTATTTGCCAAAAATGAACAGGGAAGACCAAGACAATTATGACATGTTAAAGCAGGCTTTGTTATTAAGGTACGAGAAGAATGGTGAATTTTATCGTAAGAAATTTAGAAATGCCAAACTGTTGTCTGGGGAGACATACCACCAATTCTCTGCTAGACTAGAAACCTATTTGGAGAAATGGACGGCTCTGGGGAAGACCCAAGATCTTAAAGAAAAGATCATGATTGAGCAATTGAGAGAGTCCATGGCTCCAGACATGAGAAAATTTCTCATGGAACAAGGTGCAGAGAAGTTGGGGGAAATTTTAAATGCTGCTGAGAGGTATCAGGCAGCCCAGGCAGAGGTAAGTGGTGCTAAGAAGAAGCACATAGACAATTTTAAAGCTCCACAGCAATTTAATAAATTTGATAATAGAGAGCAGGGAAATAAAGGTAGGACAAACTTTGAGCGGCCAAGAAATGACTATCGCGACAGAAACTCACAGTTCAATGACCAAAAGTTCAATGAAAGAAAACCGTTGAACCAAGGAAAAAGATGGTGTAAATGGTGCAAGAAGGATAAACCATAACACCGAATTTTGTAGAAGGAAACCTTCAAACATTGCTGCAATGAAGTCGGGGACGCAAAGATTAAAGGTTAATCCTAAGGGACAACAGGAACCTTATCACCCCCCAGTTTGTGAGGATGTTATTTGTAATGGGGTCACCATAAGGTGCCTTTATGATACAGGTTTGGATTATGATTCAGTTGTGAAGTCTAGCCTAGTGGACCCAAGTCAGTATACCACAGAAACAGTGGAAATACAAGGGGCGACTAAGGACATACCACTCATGACACTTCCCATCGCAAGGATAACGGTGAAAACTCGCTATGTGGAAGGAGAAATCAGAGCAGCAGTGATAGATGAACCAATCTACCCTCTGATATTGGGGTGTAGATACGTCTTCTTGGGGAATCCCGAGAAACCTGTGATCATGGCGACAGTGCAGACCAGGTCACAGAAGAAGGAGGAAGAAGGTGAAACCTATAAATGCTCATCCAGAGGAGATGAGGAAGGCGCAGGCTGAGGATAGGACACTCAAGCCCTGTTTTAAAAAACTGCCCAAATGCCACACACCTCCGAGCAAGGGGGAATATTTCATGAAGAACAAACTCTTATACAGGAAGGCCGGAACTGGAACAAATGGTCACAACCAGCTGGTTCTTCCCACTTCATATAGAGATAAAGTGATGGAACTCGGGCATGCGATTCCCTTCAGTGGTCACATGGGGATCAGCGCCACAGGACAGCGTATAGCTTGTCATTACTTCTGGCCAGGGATAACGGAGGATATATAAAAAGATATGTCAAATCCTGCCCAGAATGTCAAAGGGTAGCTCCAAAGCACTGGACTGCTCCTGCAACTCTAGGGGAAATGCCCATAGTGGGAACACCTTTTGAGAGGGTTGCAGTGGATATTGTAGGACCTCTCACTCGGACCAAGAGGAGGAACAGTTACATCCTTACTCTGGTGGACACTTGTTCTATGTGGGGAGAGGCGGTAGCCCTGCCATCAATTGATTCAAAAAACATGTAGCAGAGGCACTACTTACAATATTTACCCGATTAGGATTCCCGCATCAAATCTTGACGGATAATGGTTCTCAGTTCAAGGGGAAACTAACGGAAGAAGTTTTTAAGCTATTTCAAGCCAGGCACTTTCATTGTAGTCCGTACCATCCACAAGGGAACGGCCAGGTAGAGAGGTTCAATGGGACTCTCATTTCTATCCTGAGAAAGCTGGCACACGAAAAACCGGATCTGTGGGATCAATTCCTGCCCGCCGCATTGTTTGCGTACCGGGAGGTACCACATAGTTCAACCGGGATGGCTCCCGCAACTCTGCTATTTGGGAGGCCAATAAAAGGTCCTTTAGAAGCTTTATTAAGGACCTGGACAGATGAGAAGGCGGAAGAGACTGTTACCTCATCGTATCAATATGTGAACGAACTGACCACTCGTTTGAAAGCTGGATGGAAACTGGCAAATGATAATTTGAAACAAGCCAGGAAGAAACATGCAGCATATTTTAATAGGAAGGCAAAGGACAGGGAACTGGCAGTCGGAGAGAAGGTGCTGCTTCTACTACCCGGAAGCCAGAATAAATTACAAATTGGTTGGCAAGGTCCATATACGGTTCTAGAGAAGGTGTCTAGAACAAACTATAAAATTGACAAAAAGGGGAAGGAAAAAGTTTATCATGTAAACCTGTTAAAGAAGTATCTGGACAGACCACTCCAGGAAAGCACCCCCTTATTGACCTTGGCTATTGCAACCCAGATGCAAAAAGAACCACTCACCTCACATGAATACCCATTACATCCTTGTGAAACAGCAGCACAGGTAAAAGTCAGTAAGCACCTGACTAAAAACCAGAGGGAGAGAGTTCAACAGGTTCTGGAGGAACATACAGATGTATTAACAGATAAACCAGGCCATACAAATTTGCTACAGTATGACATGAAACTGGTAGACTCAAACCCAATCTGTATGAGAGCCTATTCTATTCCGTTCGCGAAGGAGAAGGCATTGAAGGAAGAAATAGAGTATTTGTTGAAGGAGGGGATTATTTCGCACAGTGAATCATCTTTTAGTTCTAGTGTCGTTTTGTTGAGAAAACCGTCTGGGGAACACAGACTGTGCATAGATTACAGGAAACTGAATGCTGTCACAGAAGGACAAGTGGATCCATTACCAGACACAAAACAGTTATTTGCCAGACTGAACAAGGCAAAATACTTTTCAAAGGTGGATCTTAGTAAAGGCTATTACCAGATCCCAGTGAAGCCTGAAGTGAGACCTTATTTGGCTTTTAGCACTTCGGATGGACATTATGAATTCAATATGCTACCATTCGGACTGAAAAATGCTCCGAGTGTGTTTTCAAGGATGATGCGAAAATTGTTGGATCCCCTGAATAACCCATGTATCACGAATTTCATGGATGATATTCTCGTCGCCACAGAGACATTTGAAGAACACATTGAAGCTCTGGAGATGTTGTTTGATAGACTTCGGGAGGCGAACTTAACTGCTAGGCCAACAAAATGTTGTATTGGATGCAAAGAGTTGGAATTCTTGGGGCACACTGTATATCAGGGTAATATGACCCCTGATCCTAAGAACTTGGAAAAACTGCAGAGAGCACCTAGGCCACAAACAAAAAAAGGACGTGCGATCATTTGTGTCGTTATGCGGATTTTATCAGAAATACATCAAAAATTTTAACACGCTATATGTGCTCCTCTGACTGATCTGACTCGCAAGGGACTTCCAGATAAAATTATTTGGACTGCACAATGTGAACTAGCGTTCCAAGAGTTAAAGGAAAAAACTCACTAGCAAGCCTATTCTCAAACTGCCTGATTTGACACAGGACTTTGTCTTAAGAACCGATGCAAGTAATGTAGGACTCGGAGGGGCTTTGTTGCAAAGATCATCTTCACCTGATGGGGAACTGAAACCAGTCGCTTATGCAAGCCGCAAATTGAATAAGGCGGAACAAGGATACTCCACAAGCGAAAAAGAATGTTTAGCATTAATCTGGGCAATAAAGAAGTTTCAAATCTATCTGTATGGTAGGACTTTTGTGGTGGAGACGGACCATCAGCCTCTCGTGTTCTTGTCTCAGGCTAAGCATGAAAACGCAAGATTGCTGAGGTGGTCTTTGTTGCTTCAACCTTATCAGTTTAGTATCCAATATATCCCAGGCAAATTGAATGTCGGTGCAGATTTCCTCAGTCGGCACCCCTGTGATCAAAATTAGAGTAGTGGCAGACGTGAGGAGTAATTTTACCTATGTGTATCGCTGGTTTTGGAAACTTGCCATAGGCATGTTTTCAAGTGGGGAGATGTGTAGTGAAATTGACAGAGATACAACGGTAAAATATCTCCAAAGATAACATTTAAGGATAAAAACATAATGCGTAGGCTGCGAATAGTACATGATCGCCTAGACCGCGGGTCATCATCCTCCATAATAATTGACTTGCTAGACAGGAGGGGAACGGCGGATCAAAAAGGAAAAAAATATGACTGGAAAGATTGCGTGAGACTAGAAAGGCTAAGGAGACGCAATTGGGGGGGAAACGGAGAAAAAGTCACGTTTCCCAAGTTGACATAAAAAGTAAGCAACTCGACAGAAGGGACCATAGATATGTTACGCCACAGTCATTTATTGGACGCTTTTGCGCGATACCAAGCCCTTGATTTGAATTCAGCGGCTAAACGCAGATGTTCGAAATATTACAAAATTTAAAAAGTACTTTTTTCTTAATATTAATGTTAGGAATATAAAAATTAGCTGGCCGGATGGCCTATTCTGAGCAGTGAACTAATATGTTCTTAATTTTACAAACGGATAGATAATATTGAAGATAATGACAAAAGACAGTGTTGTTCACATCATCGACAGACTGTATTGAATCTAAAAGTGTCGCTAATTGCACAAAAAAAAACACGACCTCGAGACGCAAGTGTTCAAATCTACGTAGTATGGAAGAGAGGGTTTTTGGGTGGTAGCTGTGTCTAAATATAACTTTTAACGACAAAATTTTGGAGGGGAGAGAAAGGTTGGTTCAAAAATCAAGTACATTTTGTAGAAACACAAGTAGAGACGGACAGACTAACAGATAACCATCCATACTTGACTGAAGCATGACTGAAATGACTTTATGGTAGGAAATTTGAATTTAAAATAAACCTAGGCAGTGATTGGCCACAGACAATCATATCATTAGCGCTCAGACGCGAAAGTGGGGCCATTCTTCAATAGTTGTTCAGTGATAGACACAGATTTTAAAGTGTGGTGATTTCCATATGAAAGAAAGTGTAAGAAGTTTAGGGACGCCATACTATAGCCAGCAGCTCAGCTGAGTTTTGCTAGCAATTCTGTGTTATTTATTCATAATCTGAGCTGCGAGTTTCTGTTGTCAACAAAGCAGTGACTATTCAGTTGGTGACTTTACTCGAGTGTATCTGTGCAGTACTTGTGACAGAGACCACCATTATTGCCCGCCAGCACGGAGAGGTGGGACCATCAGTTTTCAGCACCAGAGCTACAACGACAAGATGAGTGAGCCTCTGGTCTGCTGGACTTTCACCAAAGCCCTTTAGTTACTAATACCCCCATAAAATTCCCACCATTTTCTGGACACTGTGTAGTCAATATAGACAGGTGTGATGAGGCCACCCCAACAGCACAAATATTAACTATCCTCCCAAGTAGATGACTACTAGAACATTTTAATAAAACTAACTAGTATAGTACATATATATGTACACTATTGCATTTATGATATAATATTCCATGCATTTCTTTCATAATCTCTAAATCCTTTTAAGTTCTGGTCAACCTAAAAAATTGATCCAGAACAAAATAAATGTAATATAATTTTATCAAAAATTTTACACACGTGAGTTAGTTCAGTGTATTTTAACATTTATTAATATTATTAGTCTTGTTAAATATCTGTGGGTATATCTATAACCTATTACACCACACTACATATCATAACCCTAGACACTTTACGTAGCCACATTCATTAAAAAAAAATTAAGTGTGAGGTCGTAGTGGTAGCAAGAAAGGCCTTCTGACAATTCTCAACTACATTTTATCTCAGGAGCCTTCACAGCTGGCCTCATACAATTACATTTAGTAATATCACCATCATACAATACCATCAAACACCACTACATAAATTGGGGTCTTGTCCAGAGATAATTAGCCCAACAGTAATATTAGGATCTCCTGGTGGGAGAAATAAAAGTAGGGAAATAAATTGTAAAATTTCCTTTAAAATTAAAAGTGTCCCTGCAGATAAAAGTTGGTGAATCTTCACAGCCAGTAATAATTAATTAGTTAACTGGTTAGTTAGAATTGGTTAGACTATAGTCATAAGAAGTACTTAGTGTATTTACTGGTTAGAGATTTAGCTTGTATATTATTATATTGTCTAAAAAGTATGGCGGAGCTGGCAAAATTTAGATCAGCTGCTGTGCTCACCGCGAAGGAGATGGGAATGGATGGTCAAATTTTAATTCAATATGTAACGGCTGAATGTGATAAATATATTGAAAGGGAAGATAGAAAGGTAGCTGAAGAGAAGAGGTTACAAATTGAGGCTGATAGAGAAATTAAGAGGCTGCAGATTGAGGCAGAAGAAAAACGACAGCAAAGGGAGGCAGAAGAAAAACGACAGCAAAGGGAGGCAGAAGAAAAAAGGTTGACTGCCGAAAGGGAGGCAGAAGATAAAAAGGCCGAAAGGGAGGCAGAAGATAGAAGGTTGCAAAGGGAGCACGAATTACGACTAAGGGAGCTGGAATTACAAGGTCCGGCTCCTGAAAATGGTGCCAGCCCTTTTGCCTCAGATGCTACGCCCAGTCTGGGAGCCTCAAACTCAGCTATGGGGTTTCATTTAGACCATTTTGTTGAAAAAGACGATGACATAGAGGGGTACCTAGGACGTTTTGAGTTATTAGCTACTACATATGGGTTAGAGAGAGAGAGGTGGAGCTTAAAGCTATCACAGGGATTGAGAGGTACTTCTTATGAAGTATTTGCTAAAATGAACAGGGAAGACCAAGACAATTATGACATGTTAAAGCAGGCTTTGTTATTAAGGTACGAGAAGAATGGTGAATTTTATCGTAAGAAATTTAGAAATGCCAAACTGTTGTCTGGGGAGACATACCACCAATTCTCTGCTAGACTAGAAACCTATTTGGAGAAATGGACGGCTCTGGGGAAGACCCAAGATCTTAAAGAAATGATCATGATTGAGCAATTGAGAGAGTCCATGGCTCCAGACATGAGAAAATTTCTCATGGAACAAGGTGCAGAGAAGTTGGGGGAAATTTTAAATGTTGCTGAGAGGTATCAGGCAGCTCAGGCAGAGGTAAGTGGTGCTAAAAAGAAGCACATAGACAATTTTAAAGCTCCACAGCAATTTAATAAATTTGATACTAGAGAGCAGGGAAATAAAGGTAGGACAAACTTTGAGCGGCCAAGAAATGACTATCGCGACAGAAACTCACAGTTCAATGACCAAAAGTTCAATGAAAGAAAACCGTTGAACCAAGGAAAAAGATGGTGTAAATGGTGCAAGAAGGATAACCATAACACCGAATTTTGTAGAAGGAAACCTTCAAACATTGCTGCAATGAAGTCGGGGACGCAAAGATTAAAGGTTAATCCTAAGGGACAACAGGAACCTTATCACCCCCCAGTTTGTGAGGATGTTATTTGTAATGGGGTCACCATAAGGTGCCTTTATGATACAGGTTTGGATTATGATTCAGTTGTGAAGTCTAGCCTAGTGGACCCAAGTCAGTATACCACAGAAACAGTGGAAATACAAGGGGCGACTAAGGACATACCACTCATGACACTTCCCATCGCAAGGATAACGGTGAAAACTCGCTATGTGGAAGGAGAAATCAGAGCAGCAGTGATAGATGAACCAATCTACCCTCTGATATTGGGGTGTAGATACGTCTTCTTGGGGAATCCCGAGAAACCTGTGATCATGGCCACAGTGCACACCAGGTCACAGAAGAAGGAGGAAGAAGGTGAACCTATAAATGCTCATCCAGAGGAGATGAGGAAGGCGCAGGCTGAGGATAGGACACTCAAGCCCTGTTTTAAAAAAATTGCCCAAATGCCACACACCTCCGAGCAAGGGGGAATATTTCATGAAGAACAAACTTTTATACAGGAAGGCCGGAACTGGAACAAATGGTCATAACCAGCTGGTTCTTCCCACTTCATATAGAGATAAAGTGATGGAACTCGGGCATGCGATTCCCTTCAGTGGTCACATGGGGATCAGCGCCACAGGACAGCGTATAGCTTGTCATTACTTCTGGCCAGGGATAACGGAGGATATAAAAAGATATGTCAAATCCTGCCCAGAATGTCAAAGGGTAGCTCCAAAGCACTGGACTGCTCCTGCAACTCTAGGGGAAATGCCCATAGTGGGAACACCTTTTGAGAGGGTTGCAGTGGATATTGTAGGACCTCTCACTCGGACCAAGAGGAGGAACAGTTACATCCTTACTCTGGTGGACACTTGTTCTATGTGGGGAGAGGCGGTAGCCCTGCCATCAATTGATTCAAAACATGTAGCAGAGGCACTACTTACAATATTTACCCGATTAGGATTCCCGCATCAAATCTTGACGGATAATGGTTCTCAGTTCAAGGGGAAACTAACGGAAGAAGTTTTTAAGCTATTTCAAGCCAGGCACTTTCATTGTAGTCCGTACCATCCACAAGGGAACGGCCAGGTAGAGAGGTTCAATGGGACTCTCATTTCTATCCGAGAAAGCTGGCACACGAAAAACCGGATCTGTGGGATCAATTCCTGCCCGCCGCATTGTTTGCTTACCGGGAGGTACCACATAGTTCAACCGGGATGGCTCCCGCAACTCTGCTATTTGGGAGACCAATAAAAGGTCCTTTAGAAGCTTTATTAAGGACCTGGACAGATGAGAAGGCGGAAGAGACTGTTACCTCATCGTATCAATATGTGAACGAACTGACCACTCGTTTGAAAGCTGGATGGAAACTGGCAAATGATAATTTGAAACAAGCCAGGAAGAAACATGCAGCATATTTTAATAGGAAGGCAAAGGACAGGGAACTGGCAGTCGGAGAGAAGGTGCTGCTTCTACTACCCGGAAGCCAGAATAAATTACAAATTGGTTGGCAAGGTCCATATACGGTTCTAGAGAAGGTGTCTAGAACAAACTATAAAATTGACAAAAAGGGGAAGGAAAAAGTTTATCATGTAAACCTGTTAAAGAAGTATCTGGACAGACCACTCCAGGAAAGCACCCCCTTATTGACCTTGGCTATTGCAACCCAGATGCAAAAGGAACCACTCACCTCACATGAATACCCATTACATCCTTGTGAAACCGCAGCACAGGTAAAAGTCAGTAAGCACCTGACTAAAAACCAGAGGGAGAGAGTTCAACAGGTTCTGGAGGAACATACAGATGTATTAACAGATAAACCAGGCCATACAAATTTGCTACAGTATGACATGAAACTGGTAGACTCAAACCCAATCTATATGAGAGCCTATTCTATTCCGTTCGCGAAGGAGAAGGCATTGAAGGAAGAAATAGAGTATTTGTTGAAGGAGGGGATTATTTCGCACAGTGAATCATCTTTTAGTTCTAGTGTCGTTTTGTTGAGAAAACCGTCTGGGGAACACAGACTGTGCATAGATGACAGGAAACTGAATGCTGTCACAGAAGGACAAGTGGATCCATTACCAGACACAAAACAGTTATTTGCCAGACTGAACAAGGCAAAATACTTTTCAAAGGTGGATCTTAGTAAAGGCTATTACCAGATCCCAGTGAAGCCTGAAGTGAGACCTTATTTGGCTTTTAGCACTTCGGATGGACATTATGAATTCAATATGCTACCATTCGGACTGAAAAATGCTCCGAGTGTGTTTTCAAGGATGATGCGAAAATTGTTGGATCCCCTGAATAACCCATGTATCACGAATTTCATGGATGATATTCTCGTCGCCACAGAGACATTTGAAGAACACATTGAAGCTCTGGAGATGTTGTTTGATAGACTTCGGGAGGCGAATTTGACTGCTAGGCCAACAAAATGTTGTATTGGATGTAAAGAGTTGGAATTCTTGGGGCACACTGTATATCAGGGTAATATGACCCCTGATCCTAAGAATTTGGAAAAACTGCAGAGAGCACCTAGGCCGCAAACAAAAAAGGACGTGCGATCATTTGTGTCGTTATGCGGATTTTATCAGAAATACATCAAAAATTTTAACACTATATGTGCTCCTCTGACTGATCTGACTCGCAAGGGACTTCCAGATAAAATTATTTGGACTGCACAATGTGAACTAGCGTTCCAAGAGTTAAAGGAAAAACTCACTAGCAAGCCTATTCTCAAACTGCCTGATTTGACACAGGACTTTGTCTTAAGAACCGATGCAAGTAATGTAGGACTCGGAGGGGCTTTGTTGCAAAGATCATCTTCACCTGATGGGGAACTGAAACCAGTCGCTTATGCAAGCCGCAAATTGAATAAGGCGGAACAAGGATACTCCACAAGCGAAAAAGAATGTTTAGCATTAATCTGGGCAATAAAGAAGTTTCAAATCTATCTGTATGGTAGGACTTTTGTGGTGGAGACGGACCATCAGCCTCTCGTGTTCTTGTCTCAGGCTAAGCATGAAAACGCAAGATTGCTGAGGTGGTCTTTGTTGCTTCAACCTTATCAGTTTAGTATCCAATATATCCCAGGCAAATTGAATGTCGGTGCAGATTTCCTCAGTCGGCACCCCTGTGATCAAAATTAGAGTAGTGGCAGACGTGAGGAGTAATTTTACCTATGTGTATCGCTGGTTTTGAAACTTGCCATAGGCATGTTTTCAAGTGGGGAGATGTGTAGTGAAATTGACAGAGATACAACGGTAAAATATCTCCAAAGATAACATTTAAGGATAAAAACATAATGCGTAGGCTGCGAATAGTACATGATCGCCTAGACCGCGGGTCATCATCCTCCATAATAATTGACTTGCTAGACAGGAGGGGAACGGCGGATCAAAAAGGAAAAAAATATGACTGGAAAGATTGCGTGAGACTAGAAAGGCTAAGGAGACGCAATTGGGGGGGAAACGGAGAAAAGTCACGTTTCCCAAGTTGACATAAAAAGTAAGCAACTTGACAGAAGGGACCATAGATATGTTACGCCACAGTCATTTATTGGACGCTTTTGCGCGATACCAAGCCCTTGATTTGAATTCAGCGGCTAAACGCAGATGTTCGAAATATTACAAAATTTAAAAAGTACTTTTTTCTTAATATTAATGTTAGGAATATAAAAATTAGCTGGCCGGATGGCCTATTCTGAGCAGTGAACTAATATGTTCTTAATTTTACAGACGGATAGATAATATTGAAGATAATGACAAAAGACAGTGTTGTTCACATCATCCACAGACTGTATTGAATCTAAAAGTGTCGCTAATTGCACAAAAAAACACGACCTCGAAACGCAGGTGTTCAAATCTACGTAGTATGGAAGAGAGGGTTTTTGGGTGGTAGCTGTGTCTAAATATAACTTTTAACGACAAAATTTTGGAGGGGAGAGAAAGGTTGGTTCAAAAATCAAGGAAATTTGAATTTAAAATAAACCTAGGCAGTGATTGGCCACAGACAATCATATCATTAGCGCTCAGACGCGAAAGTGGGGCCATTCTTCAATAGTTGTTCAGTGATAGACACAGATTTTAAAGTGTGGTGATTTCCATATGAAAGAAAGTGTAAGAAGTTTAGGGACGCCATACTATAGCCAGCAGCTCAGCTGAGTTTTGCTAGCAATTCTGTGTTATTTATTCATAATCTGAGCTGCGAGTTTCTGTTGTCAACAAAGCAGTGACTATTCAGTTGGTGACTTTACTCGAGTGTATCTGTGCAGTACTTGTGACAGAGACCACCATTATTGCCCGCCAGCACGGAGAGGTGGGACCATCAGTTTTCAGCACCAGAGCTACAACGACAAGATGAGTGAGCCTCTGGTCTGCTGGACTTTCACCAAAGCCCTTTAGTTACTAATACCCCCATAAAATTCCCACCATTTTCTGGACACTGTGTAGTCAATATAGACAGGTGTGATGAGGCCACCCCAACAGCACAAATATTAACTATCCTCCCAAGTAGATGACTACTAGAACATTTTAATAAAACTAACTAGTATAGTACATATATATATGTACACTATTGCATTTATGATATAATATTCCATGCATTTCTTTCATAATCTCTAAATCCTTTTAAGTTCTGGTCAACCTAAAAAATTGATCCAGAACAAAATAAATGTAATATAATTTTATCAAAAATTTTACACACGTGAGTTAGTTCAGTGTATTTTAACATTTATTAATATTATTAGTCTTGTTAAATATCTGTGGGTATATCTATAACCTATTACACCACACTACATATCATAACCCTAGACACTTTACGTAGCCACATTCATTAAAAAAAATTAAGTGTGAGGTCGTAGTGGTAGCAAGAAAGGCCTTCTGACAATTCTCAACTACATTTTATCTCAGGAGCCTTCACAGCTGGCCTCATACAATTACATTTAGTAATATCACCATCATACAATACCATCAAACACCACTACAGCGGCTTAGTTGTGCATGTCGTGACAGAAGGAAGAAATGTTGGGGGTGAGGATGGAGGTTGTTATGAGAGTGGCTGCTGATAAATGAAAACGAAAATGTGATTATGAAGGAAGGCAATTTGTCTTGAAACTTAGTTCAGTAAAACTGAGGCGAAAATATATTTATAAAAGAAAAAGCATCCCTGTTAATAGTAAGTATACGGATGTGTGTGTGTCAGTACAGATGTGTTCCTTTGTACTCAAATGTGCCCCATCCTTTCATTTCCACAATGATAATGATAGAAAACTCTATAGAAAGCTTCCCACCATGACATAATCGGGTCATCAGTAGTGTCCCAAGTAAAACATGAGTTTTGGCCCTTAGCTGGTGGCGGGTGCGGGGGCTAGCCCACTTTGCTCCTGACACCCTAGTATTTGTTTACTGGAAGAGAAGATTAGAAGGTTTGGGCACGTGTTAAGAATGCACAAACATGAATACCCTCGCCTGGCCTTGAATGGAAAATACAAGGGGAAGGAACGGTAGGAATAGAAATACACGGTAAGAGGGAGGGATACCTTAAAGAGATGGGGGAAAACATTTCATCGGGAAAACATGAAAGGAACTGGAATGGTATATACATGAAAGGACTTAACTGGAAAATTGTCTTAGTGATTTTCCTATAAAAAAATCAAACATTCTCTAGTCAGTGAATATACCAATAGCCCCATAGCAGATACTGACCTGGGGAAGTGAAGCGTTAAAGACTTCTCATTACTTTGTCCAGCTTTATCATTATGAGACAGATTGAACAATTCTGTCCCTCGTTCCATAACTCAAGAGCAGAGTCATGTGCCTATTTACACTGGGTATACTGGAACGTGATGCAACCAGGTTTCGAACTCGGAACACGGTAACTTTGTCGCGAGATGTAATCATTCTGCCAGTTGGACGTTCTTATACCAAATGCACAGATGTAATAACAAATATAGACATACCGTACGAGATATTACCAGACAACATCCAGTACAGCTTGAGACTAAAGAGATGAAATGGAGATAGCTAAACACGCCCACAGGAAGCAGCCAATTGATACAACCAGATACCCTTAACTGAAACCCACAAGGGAAGTGAATAGTGAGGAGACCACAGATAACCTAGAGAAGAACGGCAGAAGAGAAGGCCAATGCAACCAGAATCTCATGGGCAGAGCTAAAGAAAATGGCCCCTCCAAAAAATAAATCAATGGCGAAAAAAATTGGAGCCCTGTTTTCCACAAATAGAATGATTCAAATACTCTAAAAATGAATAGGAGAAAATAAAAATGTTGGAAATTCTCTAAAAATATATCGGAGGAAAGAATAATGTTGAAAATGCTCAAAATTAAATAGAAAAAGAAAAGTATTAAAAAAGCTCTAAAAGTCGATAGAAGAAAGGAATAATATCGGAAATACTATAAAAATACATAGGAAAAAAGAATAATATTGAAAATACTATAAAACATATATAGGAAAATAGAATAATATTGGAAGTACTGTAAAAATATATAGGGAAACAATAATAATATTGGAAATGCTATAAAAACGTAGGAGAAAAAAAAAAAAGAAGACTAATCATTTCAAGAAGTGGGTGTGTAATAGCAAAATCTGTCCACTCGTGTTGAGTGTAGTGACCACATGTTCTCTGTCCTTGACTTCACGTTCCTTAGGTCTGTAGAAAACAAGCTTTTAAGATACACTTCCCCGAACACATTTGTCATTACTTGGTGGGATCGAATAAAGCACGACAGTTTGCTTTAGTCTTGTGTTTTCCTAACCGATTATTCCAGGAACCGTTAGTGGCATAAATAAAATCTGTGGGTAAAATTTTTTATAAATTCCTCTTCTCTCCCTCCCTCACACTAATCCTGAAGAAACGAACTATGAAATTCACGTTTCGTTAAAACGTATTTTGGACGTACATGTAGATATCGTTTACTTTGTTATTAATTTTTATTTTCCTTCATTACCATTGTATTGACAACTCCATAACTTGTGGAGATCCCAGCTTTGTAGCGTCAAGAATTGACGGCTTTACTTTGAAACATGCTGCCTGCGAAGAAGGTGTGCTATTAAAGTCTTAAAAAGTTATAATTATTGCTCTCTTATTACTGTTACCTGATTGTTAAGTGGTGTTACTGGTAATAATATTACACGTTGAGAGAACGTGTTCCTCTATCAATAAGGTAAAGGTATTTCCATAGCAGATGTTTCTGTGAGTGAGTGAAGTTGCGTTTTAGTTTGGTTCTTGGTCCAAACTGTTGTTTGTCTTATACATGGGATACCCGGTTCAACTCCATGTGGGTTATAATTTAAGTCTATAGCGTTCTTTATTCGATATAGTGTATTACATTGGTTGTTGTTCTTATGTTGGTTCTTCCAGGCTGCAATTTCTCTGCCGTTTGTTGTTGCGTTGCTGAATATTTGTATTGTTTATGGTGTATTCCTTTCCATGTTCCTAGGTCTATCTCTATTTACCCAGTTGCGTTTTAGAATGGTTGCAGGCTTAGTTCTCTTCTTTGTCTTCGTACACTCTAAGACGTCAACTTGAATATGTTCAAAGAAAACAGTGGTCAGCTTGAGGCTATTACTGTCTCCAAAGAGGTATTCAGGAATGGTACTGGTGATGGCTACATGTGCTTTCTCTGTTCCTCATATGTTATGCATCTTTGAAGCAGATGTTCAGCAGTCATTTTATCGGTACCACAGTCACACTCATCGGTAGTTCCTATTTTTAGCTTGTTGAATAGGTGGTGTCTCAATCTGTTGTGGCTCGTGCGAAGTCTGAAGATCATCACTTGTTCTCTTCTGTTGAGCTGGTAATATGTATCATTTTGTGTGTGTGTCCTGGATGTTCTGCTTCCCATTTGTTCCTGTATCTGCTTCCCATTTGTTCCTGTATCTGCTTCCCATTTGTTCCTATATCTGCTTCCCTATTGTTCCTGTATCTGCTTCCCATTTGTTCCTATATCTGCTTCCCATTTGTTCCTGTATCTGCTTCCAATTTGTTCCTGTATCTGCTTCCCATTTGTTCCTATATCTGCTTCCCATTTGTTCCTGTATCTGCTTCCTATATGTTCCTGTATCTGCTTCCCATTTGTTCCTATATCTGCTTCCCATTTGTTCCTGTATCTGCTTCCCATTTGTTCCTGTATCTGCTTCCCATTTGTTCCTATATCTGCTTCCCATTTGTTCCTGTATCTGCTTCCCATTTGTTCCTGTATCTGCTTCCCATTTGTTCCTGTATCTGCTTCCCATTTGTTCCTGTATCTGTTTCCCATTTGTTCCTGTATCTGCTTCCCATTTGTTCCTATATCTGCTTCCCATTTGTTCCTGTATCTGCTTCCCATTTGTTCCTATATCTGCTTCCCATTTGTTCCTGTATCTGCTTCCCATTTGTTCCTGTATCTGCTTCCCATTTGTTCCTGTATCTGCTTCCCATTTGTTCCTGTATCTGCTTCCCATTTGTTCCTGTATCTGCTTCCCATTTGTTCCTGTATCTGCTTCCCATTTGTTCCTGTATCTGCTTCACATTTGTTCCTGTATCTGCTTCCCATTTGTTCCTATATCTGCTTCCCATTTGTTCCTATATCTGCTTACCATTTGTTCCTGTATCTGCTTCCCATTTGTTCCTATATCTGCTTCCCATTTGTTCCTGTATCTGCTTCCCATTTGTTCCTATATCTGCTTCCCATTTGTTCCTGTATCTGCTTCCCATTTGTTCCTGTATCTGCTTCCCATTTGTTCCTGTATCTGCTTCCCATTTGTTCCTATATCTGCTTCCCATTTGTTCCTGTATCTGCTTCCCATTTGTTCCTATATCTGTTTCCCATTTGTTCCTATATCTGCTTCCCATTTGTTCCTATATCTGCTTCCCATTTGTTCCTGTATCTGCTTCACATTTGTTCCTGTATCTGCTTCCCATTTGTTCCTATATCTGCTTCCCATTTGTTCCTGTATCTGCTTCCCATTTGTTCCTGTATCTGCTTCTGATAAAACTTTTTGCCTCTTCAAAAGTTAAACATGTATTAGGCTGAGCTAGCTTTCCACCTTCCTTTGGCAGTCTGTCAACTTCTTCATTGCCGGAGATGTTGTAACGTGATGGGATCCACTGTACTACAACTCGTTTGAATTGTTGGCTCAATTTATGGAGTACTACTTTTAGGTCATCCAGATCTGCATTGTTCTGGCTCATCAGTTCTGGCTCATGCAATTACTGACAGCGCATCTGTAAAGAAAGCAACTTGTGTATGTTTAATTCAACTGCATCTGTTTCCATCTGTTTTATATTGCAGCAGATATCTATTTTTTTCACTTCTCGTACTTAAGGTATGAAGCACTATACAGAGCGATACAACAGGAGGCAACCTAATAATCAGAAGATCCCTCCGTCGATCAAGTGTTTCAGCCCTTTAATCTCCTTTACACACTAAAGGGAGCGGTCTCACTTGAGCTATGCATTTCCTTTTCGTTCTCATTTGTTCTGGTAGTTAAATGGTAACTCTTGTTTTCATGACATAAAACGTTATTGTGCTGTGTAGCTCCCAATGTAGGTCGATTTGTAGTAGTTTCTAGCGATGGTAAATGTTGTGCTCTGAAGTATTGCATGAGTGGTTTTCTATGCTTTTCATAGTTCTTGACGTTGAGTTACTGTATGCCGTACTGAAGACAGGCATATCGGCACTCGCATATCTGTTAGTAGTGTTAGATATTGTACTTCCCCTGTTTTGAAGCCTGCCACGGTTGTACTAGCTGCAAGTTTGAACTTGTTACTTTTGTCTCGGTTGACGCTTGTGCACTTTTATGTACGACCATCCCTGGAGGAAAAAACAAAGGAGAGAGAGAGAAAGAAATGAAACGGCACAGACCAAGTGGCGCCCAGAATCAAAAACAGACAGAAAAACGGGGGAAAAGTTTCAGCGACCTCCAGAAATTTTATGAAAGTTTTTATTTTTAAAGACGAACATATTCTAAAATGTTTTCTGAAAACCTGGTTGGTCCAGAAATATCAAAGCATTGTTCGTGAAGAAACCAGTCATCACAGAAACATAGGAAATGACTCAAATATACTAACAATACAAAAAACAGTAAACGGACTTATCAACACGACAGTGGCATGCAGGAAAAGAAGCAAGAAGGTGCAATTGTAAAGTTTGATTTTTTTTTTTTTTTCGTACGCCCGCTAATACTCGAGGCGAAATCTCAGGTTATTATTTATGTCTAACCTGACATTGATTTTACGTGAGTATCCCTTTATTTCTTGTACAGAGACAGGTGTCCCTCGCCATTCAGGCAAATACTCGCCGATTTCGGAGGTACCCATTGCAGCTGGGTCGGCTCAGGAGCCGCCAGTCCCTGGTCGACGATACTTCTTCAAATGTTCTCGCCAGGTCTCGAGTTAATCCAGTCCAAATCCCGGTCGACGAAAAATCCGCCCGGGTTTGATCCTGTATCACCCGGTCGCCAGAGCGGTGTTGTAACCACTACGCTAGCGCGGCTCCCAAGTTTGATTTTAAAACCTGAAGTCTGGAAAAATGACATGTGTCCGTCATATTTGAAGCTGAAAAAAATGTGTGTAATGAACTGGGTGTTTCCGGAGCCGATTACTGTGCGGTGCGAGTGGGCGGTGGCACCGGTCGCAGAAATTTATATTACAATAATAATAAAAAATCATTAAAACTTATTTTTTTTTTTTTTAAAACCTAGAAAAATGAAAGAGAATATTTCATAGTAATAAACTACCGTATTTCTTTATATGAAGCTGATTGTATCTCTATAGCTGATATCATCCCTTTTCAGAAAATAAATAATAATAATAATGATTTCCCACTGCCATAATTACATGTACTTGTAGCTGCTGTTCAAATCCCAAAAGAAACATCCTGTTCTGGTCATTAACTATAAAGTTATAGCACAATTCCCGTTGTGCAATTCATAATTTATCATAAAGACACTAGTTTACGTGGCAGTTCCAGAGTGTCTTTCTCGTGTTATGACACAGAAACGAGAAAAACGATTAGGTGAAAATTTTGACTTCTCACCACGTGGGCTTCTAACAAACGTTTCTTTGGTCAGTGTAGAATCATTTTTTTTTAAAAACAGATGGTCACCGCTGTTCGCATTCCGTTGACTCTGCCTGTGTCTTTTACACCGTGCGAAAGTTTGTTCAACATGATTAAGTAGATCAGTTTTTTTTTTGGTTTAACCTAGGATGTCTCATTATAAAACCTATTTTAAAACAAACGGACAAATCCTGCCATTCTAGGGCGGTTCCGAATCAAAAGACCTGGCCCCGCCGACAGATTACTAAGCCACTGGTTGTCTTTTTTTTTTTAATGTTAAAAGTAATGGTATTGATGCTTTGGCTTTTATTGTTAGTGATGCTCTTGGTGTTTAAAAGCTGTTGGCGCAATCATAATGTGTGCCAAGGATGTATTGATGTTATGGTACTAAAGTTAATCGGTTGATTATTGTACGCGTTTGTATGTATTTATTAATGTAACACTGCCCGTTTGACTGTCTAATGTATACATATATTAATCATCCTCAGGTCATTCGTGGGACGACAACGAATCGTGTACAGTATGTGAGTGTCAAATAAGCGGGGTAGTCCTTTGCCGACGATCACCATCTTGCCTTCTGCCTTTTCTAATCAAACCACTATCCAAAGACACTGCCGGCGTAAAGGACTTTGAAATCAGCGGGAAGGGTCAATACCTTGCCACACAAAAGGAGTTTACTGGAAAGGAAGAAGACAAATTCGTTTGGAATAAAACAGCCAGAAAACTACCACTGATTGAGAAACAAGATGTTGATAATTTTTACAGTGAGAAGACGGATGTTCATGATTCTGGAATTAAGGAGATTCCAGATAGGGACACCACTTCTGGTATGCTCGAAGAAGGGAGATCTACATTTATCTTCGACGATGTTGATGGATCAGGAGAAATAACATCACATGCAAAAACTACCAGTTGGGTTGAAGGCGATAGTATGAAGACAGATGCCGATCAAACAAGCAGCACAGTAATCACCCATATTGATTCCACAAGCCAAGCATACACAACTGGTAATGCAAACGTAAACCCTGACCATAGCGGTAGCTTTAAAACTGAGAGCCAAAAAAGTAACGAAGATCGTAAAACACCAGAAGACTATAGTAAAAGCGTTCAAGCAGATAAAGAAACTGGCGACAATACAGATAGCCGTCTCAAAGAGGTGGTTGCTAGCGAGTGCAAACCAAGAAGTCGATGGCTTGACGGGTGCAAACGTTGCCTGTGTGACAAGGAGGGACAGAAATATTGTGACGACAGTCGGTGTCCAAAAGCGATGAAGTCTAACACTGAAATCCCTAAACCTCCAACTGACTTCGGGAATAAACCACGCACCCGTCCAGTGCAACGCCCACCAGATAGCTCTTTATTTGCCAGGGATCGCCCAATTGATCTACCGAACATACTCAACTCAACAGATACGTGCGGGCGTTTTAAACTTGGAGAATTGTATTGGGAAGATTGCAATATGTGTCGGTGTACATCTCTTGGGCCAAAATGCACATTTAAAAACTGCACATAAAAGAAGGGCATGTTTTTTTTCTATCCATCATTGACTGTTTTGTTGTTTTGATTACTCAATAAATGATACTTGTTTTAAATAAACATGTTTGGCACGTTTGCGCTAGACAGAGATTATATTATTACTTAATCTTCATGTTTCCCGTGGGAGTCTGAGGACAGAAATCAATGCTCCTCTCAAACATGTTGTAGGAGGCGACTAATGCGAATTTATACATGGGGGCTGACAAATATACGGTATACCGTAATGTAAACCAAATTGTTATAGAAACCAATACAACAAGGGCATGTCAAGTGCTTGTGTACTAGCTTCTTGCAGTGGTGACCTAGTGCTCCTGAAAGAACAAGAAAGGAGAATAATTTCACTGGCTTCCTTGGGAGCATATTCCATTAGCCATACATTTGTATTCAGTGTAAGAACCAAACAGAGCAAGGGGAACATGAGATGACAAGAAGGCATTGATGATGGCCGTAGAAGCTGAAAATGCTGCAAGAACTGGTAATAGTAGGTGCCTTTATCAAATTACAAAACAACTATGTCACCAGCCTACTGCTATGGAAACATCTGTTAAAGGTAAATTAGGGAATTCAATACCAACAGAAAAAGAACAAATGAAGAGATGGGCTGAGCACTTCATGGAGGTGCTAAACAGACCACCACCAACAGTAACACCTGATTTTAATAATGAAACACCCACAACTGTGGTAAAGTGGGATGATATAAATATTTATAGGGGACTTAGTGTACTGACTGAGATCAGCTGTGAAGGTATCTGTATCTAATAGGTGTAGTGTTTTACAGATAACCTTACTTGCTACCACATTTTTACCTGTCAGAATTATTCTGGAATATTGTGATGACTACGTTGAATGTCTAGGGTATGTATATGATGAAGTGTAAGTCACAACAACAACAGACAGATAAACAATTTAATTTATTCCACAACACTTTACAACACTGTGACACTCACACACATTTAACACTCTATAAGACTATCTTAAATGAGTCTATGGTAAAGTTTTAAATATATATGTATTAATTACTTTCACTAATATATATCCTGATTCAACTACAAAGTGAACCAGGAATCACAATCAAATGTAATCACAATTTATATGTACATAATTTATAAATATGAACCTTGTAGTGACATATTTTATTAATATTATCCTATGTGTGTCAGTTGTGTAGTAGTACTATGAGGTAATACTGGTGTTGGTTTTCAAGCTATGTTGTTATTTGTCATCATGACTTCAAGTGTTTGTTTATCTTGGAAATAGTATGGGGAAAAGTTCACAGTTCCTATCAATATACACAATGTATTTTCCCTCTGTTTTATTATAATGTCAATTTTAGAGGGGGACACATAATGTTGAGCTCCTCTGGCCACAGAAGCTTATCTTTCGTGATGGCGGCAGAAAAAAGACTCCTCTGCTTGATAGCTTCCCTGTGTTCTGGAGACACCTCACTGGTCACTATCTGGACCCAGGAGTATGCTGTCAGCCTCTAGATTCAGCAAAGCTCAGACCAGGTGCTGCTCAATAACGTTAGGACCACGGTCCCACAATTCATGGAAATAATACACAATTACGTTGACTGGCAATGAATATGGCACAAAATCCGACCTGCCGCTGTCTCAGGCTTTTATTTAGAAAAATATAAGCTGAATCTCAACGCACTGTTGCTTTAGAAAGTTTATTTGAAAATGTGGTGCTGAACTGACGCTTCTAATTGCCTATATTGGCGGGTCTAACCAATCGAGCCATGTTTACACAAGCGTTTGAAAAAAGTACCCTTCCTTCCGTCTCCCCTAACAACAAAAAATAGTATTTGTAGCCCGACTAATCGTGTTTAGCCTTACATTTACTTCTATCCAATCAAATAGGATTTAACATGGGGACCTATTTCCCGTACAATGGTGGTTTCAAAATCTGCCACTGAGCGATTCTGATTTTGGTGTTGTCTGACACCCTCACTATTTCTTTTGGCTATAATTTGTTAATTCCTAGACTATTTGCGTAACACTTAACATATTATTTGTCAGCAAGTCCTAAGGAACCCAACTATATAAATTTTATGGGGCTAAGGGGCTGCGTTCAAAATATGCATTTTCTTCTACCTCCCGTTCACTTCGATCGATGTGGTGTCTGGGTACTGTCATGTTTTCAGACATAAAACAGTATAATGTCATATTTCCTAATAAGCATTTTTTCAGGTTTTTAAACCTAACTCTCGTATGGGTAGTGTTTTTTATCACTGTCTATCTGAAAAAAAGTTAGTTAGTGCCTCATGCCTTTCGCGTGTTAGGAGTGGCATTAATTGTGTATCGCGAGACTGTGGTAGTATTGCCTGTGTTCCTCCGATCCGCCCTCTCTCTCCCTAAGTTCATCTGTCTTTTCGTTTATGTTAACTTAGTGTATAAAATGACATGAATGGAATATTAAATATAGGTCAGCTTGTGTATCTCAAGGTTTTTCTTAGAAATGCAGTACACGTTTTATTGTAGAAAGCGTGTATTGATGCAGTAGGCTTACTATCAACGTGAAAGCGTGAGAATATGCAGACGAAGCATAAAAAGGGGGATCTCGAGTACCGTCATTGTGACAGCACTGTTCTTTACCATTACTCTTTCCTTTTATTGAATTTATGTGTTAGGCTTTACATTTACCTAATAATTTATATATGTGGATTAGAATTTCTCACGACAACAACCACCTTGCCAATAACTTGCGATGAATTCACGCTGGACGAGATCAAACAAGCCGTTAAAAGATTAAAAAATTTTAAAGCTGCTGGAGTTGACGAAATTTCAGGGGAAATGATTAAAGCAGTTAATGACAACAACCTCTTGAGAATTTTAGATATTATAAATGAAGTATGGAGAGAAGAACAACCACCACAACAATGGAAAGACAGTATTATTGTAAAGTTACCGAAGAAAGGTGATCTATCAGACTGTAATAACTGGCGTGGTATATCTCTATTATCGGTACCGTACCTGGAAAATTATTATGTTGCATGATGTTAGAAAGACTTAAATTGCATGCTGACGAAAAGATCAGAGAAGAACAAGCGGGTTTCAGGCCGAAACGATCATGTATTGATCAAATATTCACACTAAGAACAATTATAGAAGAATCAATGGAAAGGCAATCGCCACTTATTATCACCTTCGTCGATTTTCAAAAAGCCTTTGATAGTCTACACCGCCCATCATTGTGGAAGATACTTACAATCTATGGTTTTCCAACAAAATATGTGAATATAATCAAAGCGCTATATGACAATGCAAGATGTTGTGTTAGAACAAATAAAGGGAATACAGAATGGTTTACAGTAGAAACAGGGGTGAAACAAGGCTGTATTATGTCACCACTACTTTTTGGAATAGCTATTGATTGGGTTATGAGAAACTATACCCACAATGAACAATTGGGTATAAAATGGACAAATGGAAAATTCCTGGGGGACCTTGATTTCGCAGATGATGTAGCATTCTTAAGTTCAACACCAAGACAATCCCAAGAAGCAATAAATAATTTGTGTCATCTCTCGGTTAAAATAGGTCTCCAAATAAATGCCTCTAAAACTAAAGCTATGAACTTTTCTAACGAGACCTTTGATATCATCTTGAACGGGGAAAAAACTACAGAAAGTTGAAAGTTTCAATTATTTAGGCAGTAAAATGACTCAGGATGGTGACACAACAAGAGAAATCCATACTAGAATTGCTTTGGCAGCTAGCGCCTTCAATAGATTATCTAACATTTGGAAATTACGATCATTGAATATACATACCAAGCTTCGTCTGTTTAATTCAAATGTTATCTCAGTGTTAACATACGGCTGTGAGAGTTGGAAAATAACAAAATCATTGGAGAACAAGCTGAATACATTCGAGAACAAATATCTTAGAAAACTCATGAACATCAGTTGGAAAGAATTCAAGACTAATCGACAAATAAGAGAAGACTCTAGGCAGAAATATGTCTCCGACTATATAAGGAAAAGACGATGGTCATATATCGGTCATGTCCTACGAATGCAAAACAACAGAATACCACTACAGGCGCTCACTTGGGTTCCTGAGGGTAAGAGGAAAAAAGGAAGACCAAAAGAAACACTCAGAAGAACAATAATAAGAGAAGGAAGAACGTTGGGCCTAAATAATGTGCAAGAGCTAAGAGGAGTGGCGTCACAACGAACAACCAGGAGAGCACTGGTTTCTGCCTTATGCGCCGTGTTTGGTGCTTAAAGAATTTATTATTATTATTGATGATGGACAGCACACAGTGATGAACCCTGTTGTTGCATTATAAGGCAGGCATTCTGGGATACTAAGGGTAAGAGAGGTAGATGGAGACCAACAAATACACAGAGAAGAGAACTGGAGACAGAATCAAAAAGACATAGAAAATCTTGTACAGATGGCACAAGACAAGAGGATTTGATTTAACCGGCACATCACCGTTCACCAGCCTACGCCCACTCCTTCATATACGACACAATCTATATTCACGGTATATATTAACCCTTATTTAAAACTCTTAAATTAGTGGAGTTATTTCCATCTTATTTTACATTGTTGTTTAAGTTATTATATAAAATGGATGGGTCTATGTTGACTAAAACCCAAAAGATGAAAATGTGCCAAGAAAAGGAGCTGCGTGCAAAGTTTCAGCTCTATATTATGAGTGGAAATATACATTTTGAGTGCCACAGATTTGAAACGCAACAATTATACAAAGCTCGGGTGATCTTAAGTAAAAGTGGTTTAAAAAAAAAAAGATCGAAAAGAGAGACGAATGAAGATGAGTTTTCTTTAACGTCCACGAGTAATACACCGCCAATGCTGACATCTTCTACTCGGCTTCATTTGTATTTATATATGTGTGTAATATTTATTTATTGACTTTGATGACCTATCTGGGTTTGGATAGGGGAGATGTCTTCTTTATTCCTTCTTTAATCAGTTTATTTCTCTAAAAGGAAAACGTGCGCAGTTCTAAACTACTTCTTCCATATGAACTTATCAGGATTCACTGGAATGCCACTGACTTGCTGAATTCCACTTACATATATTTGCACTGTGTTGCATTATTCTAGAAAAGCCTTTCTCAACCTTTTTATCGGGGAAGGGATGGGGGGGGCGCGCCTTGAAATAATTTTAAGATCTCAGGGAACCCCTGTATAAAAATTATTTTATATACTCACGGTACGTTAGCGTTGTAAATACTCTTAGTGTGACCAATGCTCTTTTTTGGTACAGAATTATTTTTTCTGTGGATGTGTTTATTTTTGGCAACTTCTTAGCCTACTCTTTTTGTAGTGCTCCCCGTCCCTACGAAGGATACCAACTCCAATGCGAGTCTATAGTGTAGGCAGAAGAGACTTCTTTTTTTCCCCCTTCTTTTGGTTAAACTACGTTTTTTTCAATCACGTTCTCTCGCGGAACCCCTAGGGTACCGTGGTACCCCGGTAAAGAAACCCTGTTTTAGACAGTCATTCAGCAGACGTAACATAAATTAGTAGCCATTACTGAATAGTCAAAGTGCAGTATGTTCCGGAAGATGTTTCCCATGTTGATCTCGTGATGTAATGTTAATCTGTATGAAAATTATTACAGGATGCAGATTTCAAACTTTCACTTGGTTGGCTTTAAACAGCTGTATTATTATAATCAGTGACCCTTTCCTCTCCACAAACACTAGTTTTATTTCACCAATAAACAAAAAAGACGATTATCAAATCACGGGAGAGAGGGAAGGAACCCATTGTATCACTTAACTATGCTACTGACCATCATCAGTCAATTCCCTTCTCCTTGTACAAACACATATGACATGAACAGACACATCGAGAGGGGGATTGGAGACAGACACGAGAAAGATACAAAATATATGGTTATTATTATTGTAGATCAGAATCGACATCACTGCACTCCAGACAAGCCCATAGGTGCTCAGTCTCCCTCAGCAAATGTCGAAGGGTACGGGAAAAAAACCCCATTGATAATCTCAGCTTAATAAAGATATGGACACCACCTTGAACAAGACAGGAAGGTTTAGCATGAATTTGCTGAAGACCTGTTCCCCACAGGCAGTTGAAGGTTAAAGCTGATCATGAAGGAGGACTGTAAAATGATCCATTTCACTTAAATGTTTTTAATAAATGAAAATCACTAAGAAAATCTATGAAATAATGCACATCATCAAGGACTGTGACAACGTGCATCTTCGTGTTAACTGCCTTGAGGAAACTTGCAAGGGTATTTGGCACCAGAGGCAAACAGCTCTACATGCAAATAAATGTGGTAATACAAAAAAAAAAAAAAAAACAATGTGTACATGCTTATTTACGATGGTACAGAATGGCACAGGCAATGAAATTTTATGTCCTCGGTGTTGCGATACTAATTCATGTCTGTAGAATAGGAAGATACGAACTGGTCTGTCCGTCTTGCGTCCGCACTAAAATCGTCTATATGGACATGTCGAATTATTTACGAATCAAATATAGTTCGAAAATATACTTCCTTTCATCAAATATCAATTGGCAATCACACACTGCTGATGCCTGGTATTGTAGAATATAGCGGACATACACTTGGAAATCTGGAGATCTCACGAAACACGTCCCCACTCCACTGAAACACACTGAGGAGTCCCAAATGCAGACGCATTACACTTCTGCATAATTTTTATATCTTCTGCGTGCATAAATTAACTACGTCATACTTTATTGGCGTAGCTCCGTATAATATAGTATTGTTAGAGCCTGATAACGCTCTCCACAAGCAAACCAGTTGTGGCATGCAAAACAGTCCGTAACACTCGGAATTATGATTTTGTTTTTATTATGCCAGTTTTTGTTAGTTGACTTGATTTTATTGCCCTAGGTGAGCACCTCATTTCATTCATCACCCTTCAGATCCCCAAGGAGCACAAGCCTTCAACAAACGTATGCCAAGTCTTTCTGCCCTGTGCCATCAAGTTCAAGGTCTTTCTATGACTTCTATATCCCTTCCTGTCTGTCTCCAGTTCTCTTCTCCTGGTGTGCCTTGGTCTCCCTCTACCTTTCTTACCCTGGGGATTCTAGAACAAAGACTGGCTGGTAAAGCTATCAAAAGGTCTCCTCAATGTCTCCTATCCATCTCCAGCATATTATTGTCATGTCGTTCCACTGGTACTGGGGTCCGCCTCTAGTTCTAAAAGTACCAGGTTTGCTCCCAGCACAGGGACTAAATTTGACAGAAATTTTTTCAGAACCAGTGATTCCTAATGATGTTGTCCCCATTGGTAATCTTGTCATACCATTTCAATCCAGGGCAAGAATAAGCCAAGATGGGCCGCTAGACTTTTTGGTGTTTGGGCCCCCTTCCCCTTATAGGCAACAATTGTAATAATTTTAATTCAAACCCTTTAGCGTGGTGATGGTACAGTGGAACTTCCATTATCCACCTGTCTCTGTTAACCATCAGGACAATGATCGAGAAACCATTCCAACAAGTGAAATCTTTCAGTTACGTTCGAATGTTCCTGGTTTTTGAAAACATTTTGATGGAGGAAATAAATGTTTGGCTGGATATGGACAAAATGGATATCGGGTCAGAAATTTTAGATGATGAAATTGTGCAAAGAGTGATGGCAATTTCGGATGATTCTGAAAGTGAAGAAGACAGATAATCGAAGTTCTATTGTATATACTAGTATTATTAATGGACTGGTATGTTAGTTTGTTAGCACTGCTTACCTCATTTATTAGTAATTATGTTTTATTAATATTATGGTTAACACAATAAACACATTTCATTGAAAAATGTTTCTTGTTTTTTTTTCAACAATTTCTTCAATGACTGGCAAGAAATCAGTTTTTCTCACAGAAGATTATATGCGCATCAATGCCACATTGTTCAGTCTATTATCCTTCATTGTGGATCGTCGACAGTTTTAAACCCTTTTGAGTGCAGAAAATGACAATTCTCCAGAGCAGTTGGTTGTCAAAAGTGATAAATAGATGCAAAGACAAATGAATACCTTTGGAAAGACTTCTTGAAGGTCATTGTGTACAAGGGTTCTAAACATGTGAAGGGCAGTTAAAAACTTACTAATTCCATTTTCATCTTTTCTTTACTCCATCTACTTCCCCAATTTATGCTTTAAAATGAATAAATTCACCACCAAAACTTTCGCCAAGATCATTTATGTAAACAGATACAAGCTGGTCAGCGGCTTGTTTAAACTCATCACTACCAATTAAAACATATCGCAGAGAAATCCAAACTATGTGGACACTGAGGTATAACCGTCAAGCCTCTTTTGCAAGGAGGTTGACAGGTGGTCAGATAAAGTTTTATCTAAAACCTTCCTTGGCAGAAAACTCAGTGGATTCGGAGGTCCATCATTTATTAAAAGTTTTACACTTTTCTTTCTCTCATGTTCCTCTCTGTACGCTGAATGGCCAACTTTGCTTTTCCTTCAAACTCCTCAAAGCTGTCCCCTAAGTTGGAAATGTAATTACCTAATGACTTCAGCAATTTCTGTGCTTTGCAATTTTACGCTTGTCTGGTGGAATCTCTCCATTTTTAATGACCAAAACACCAAAAGTATCCCATTCTCCAGACTACTTAACTTCAACAGAGACCTTTTGCTTCCTGTAGCGCTTTGGTCTTCTCTTCAGGATCTTCAGCAAACTTGTCCAATGCTTCCTTTATCCTTTCATAGCCACAGTCAAGTGCCTTTGTGGCATTAGTAAGAGCAGACCTGTACATATCACAGAGTTGCTTCAAAACAGGTAAACCACCAAGAGGATCAAGTAGAAGTGCCCGTTTGTGCGTTGATGCACTAAAGAAACAATAGATGTTTTCAACTAATTCAAAGAATTCACCAGCTGCAGTGATACTGTCTACAGCAGAATGGCCCACCAAATTCATTGAGTGTGCAAAGCATGGTATGTATTCAGTAAGAGGATTTTTCTTGTGAATTCTGGCTTGTAAACCTGTATATTTCCAGCTCATGTTTGATGCATTATTATAAGACTGCCCTCTACAATTGACTATATCTATGCTGTGCTTTTCCAAAAAAAGCAAATATTATGTGTGCAAGGTCGGCAGCATTGTGTCCCTTCATCTCGATGAACTGTATACCTCAACTGGATCACTTCCCAGAATATAACGAAATATGCAGTACAACTTATCTACGTGGCTAATGTCTGATGTAGAATCCACAGAAAGATAATACCTGGTTTGTTTAATTTCTTCAATAACTGTCTTCAGTACATTTTCCTCCATAATATCCATGAGCTGGTCACAAGTGATGGATGAAAGGTAAGAACCAGAACCTTTTCCTTTGTTGATATATTTCTCTATATGCGAAGCTAAGATGGGGTCAAACTGGGCCAATAACTATAAAGTACCTAAAAAGTTACCATTAGTTGGTCACCCAAGATCTCGTCATTCCCTCTGAAAACTAAACCACACTCAGCTACGAATTTGATTGTAGCAATAACTCGATCTAGGACAGCTTTTGCATAAGCACATTCAGTTTGTTGTTGTTTAACTACAAGGGTATTCACACAACCAGTAGCGTTGGCAAAGTGTGATGGTAGCTTCTCTATGAGATTTGCTGCATTCATGAGTTGAAATACATTGAACTGCATTTTTCCAATCACAATAATCAACTGTTGCAAATAAGTTCTCAACTGTGGAAAACAGTTTGCACTGAAAACAAAAGGTTTTTACCTTTGCTTTGTGAAAAACACAACCAGTTTCTCATTTACTTCTCACCAATTGGCAGACACTGGTAATACATCGATTTTGCAAAATACTGTTTCTGTTTTCCGTCAATTTGAACTGTGAGTTGACAATGCTAGCATTTTCATTCCTACAATCTTTACTTCCCCTTCTTGTCCAAAAATCACAAATAACCTCTGTTATGTTGGCAGGCCACAATCTGAGATCGTTATCAATCATAAGATTAGATGTATTGGCTTCTGCAGGTTGTGCAAGAATGGAGTCAATGGGCAGTATGAGACCTGTCTCTTCAGAATTGGAACTTACTGGTTTATGTCCTGAAATGTCAGCACTTTCTGGAGTTGTAGTGCTCTCTGTGTCACTATTGTGAGTACTGTCAGGTTCAGAAGACCAAAACCATCATGTTCACCAACGTGAACTTCACCGGTATTGGAAACCTGGTTTGTTGTTGTAACATGACCACTCAGCTGCAAGAGTGTCTGGCATCCTCTGCTGTGACTGTGAAGACATTATTGCTTTTCCTTACATTTTTGGGACCCAGATTTGTGTTTTGTACATTATTCTCTTTAGTATTTATTTTTAGGCCTATCAGTATTTCTGGCACAAACTGCCAGGATTAAAAGTAGCAATTAATACTAACCATCAATTTTAAATTTCTGGCACAGCATGCAATAAAATTATGGAATAGCAAATAGTTCACGTTCTGTTATGATTTTGCTGGAGTGCATTATGTCTTTTAAGCTATTTTTGTTTTTAATGTCTTATTAGAATGTTATGAATGTGATTGCAAGAATTTTCTTTTTGTACATAAATCTATGCATTTTTTAAATTTATGCATGGCCCCCAAGAGCTCCAGGCCCCTACGCTCCAGCTTACTTAGGGATCCCGTTACACGCCCATTGACACATATTTAGAATATGGTGTTAGGCCCATATTTTCTTGACCATCAGCACACTGGGAGTGATGTGGTCAGCATCTCGCCGGCTGACTTAACCTTCCCAGAGTTGCTCTGGTGATGTTGCTCCTCAATTTATGAGGCTTCAGCTTACTTAGCCTAATGGATAATCCGGCCGTGTTTCAATCTTTCCATTCTGCGCATGGACCCATGTATGAAAGTCTGCAGATTCTTGGTTGCCATTTTTGTTCTTCTCCATGTTTCAGAGCCATACAATAGGAATGACCTGACATCTAAGTTGAAGATTCTGATCTTTGAGTAGGATTTTATTACTCTTGATTTCCATATATTTCCCAAAGTAATGGAAGCTCTTCTTGCCTTTTGTATTCTTATTTTGATGTCAGTCTCTGTTTCTCCAACAGTGTCTATATTGCTACCAAGGCATATGTATGATTCTACCACTCTCACTGAGTGCCACATAAACCACCAAAATGCTTTCAGCCACAGACCTGAACATCTCAGGGTATTATCTGTCTGTGTTAGCAACACTACAGTTTAACATTCATAAATCACATGCCAGTTCCCCATGGAGCATAGGCCTTCAGCAAATTCACACCAGTCTTCCTGTCTTGTGCCATCTGTGGAAGATCTTTCAATGTCCTCTTCACCCTCTTTATGTCTAATTCCCTTCTCCACGTGATTAGTGTTAGTCTAAAGAGACATAGAAAGAGAAAGCCTACTGTACCCGCAGGCATGTCAAACAAAGTGACTAATATGAGGTTGTGCATAGAGGTTGGCAGCCTCATTATGTTAAACAGATTGCCACAGAAAACACCACTACAATAGCATGTGACTGCTTGAGGCATACTTTCCTGTAAGGGAATCAGCTACAGTGGTGGCTCCATGCTCCATAAGAGGAAAAAGGGAAATAATGATGTGTTTAGTACAACGTTCCATCAGAAGATGGCAGTCATGACTCCCAAGTGTTTAGTACAGCGTTTCAACAGAAGATGATAGTCATGACTCCCATGTACCATCAGGAAATGATAGTCATGACTCCCAAGTACCATCAGAAGATGATAGTCATGACTCCTAAGTACCATCAGGAGATGATAGTCATGACTCCTCAGTACCGTCCTCCTGTTGATTTTGTGTCTTTGTAACCAAACCAATGCTCAGATTGGAACCTACACTCACCTATCTTTATCTGATTGCCTAATTATAGTTTTATCAGTTCTGACATGCTGAGGTCAGTTGAAAAATAAATAAATAAGTTATTTATTTATTTTATTAAAAGTACCATCCCTATTTTGCCATGTGAGGAGATATGTTCCAATTTACTTTAGGATTAGCCCTAAACACTTCTTACTGGTTTGCTGTATATGGGTCCTCATGGGGCATGAACCCTGGCTCCCACATAAATAACAAAAGGCTTGATTACCACTCCATTACCAATAAAACTATAAATTCTGACAAGTTGAGAAGGTAGTTGAAGTAATAAGTTTGTTTTAAACAAGAAACCCAAGGATTTTTTTTTAAAGATAAACTTCAATGTATTATTCATGCAAGTGTGTAAATTCATACACAAAAATTAATTCAAGCAGACATGAGTTATACTATTGAAGTAAATTAACAAACCATTTTCTTTAAATATTTACAATGAAAATACAATAGTCTGAACATCATCTTAAATAGTCTCATTTAGTAAAAGTCTCTTTCGCACATTCACTTTTGTTCTTCCTTCCTAAGATTAATAATATCACAATATGTTTCCTATCTCTAGCTCATTTAACCTGTCAGAAGAACATCTGTGGAGTGGATCACATAAAACACAAAAGTACAAGTAATAAAGTGTACAAAAGCTGCTTTTATGTACAACAAACATTACAGGAATGTACTCAGACATCTGGTAAAAGATATGTTTCATTATTCTTCATTATTCTCACACTCACAGCACCATAGTAGTCCAAAACATAAGCTGAACCATCAGATGGTGTTAAGACCTGTTAAATAGGAAAAAGAAAATGTCAAATAAATAATTTGAAAATGTCAAATAAATAATTTATAAGTAATAAATGTTGTTAACAGCATCTAGTTCTACAACTATTGTCAGTGACATTTCTTATGAAACTGTTTCTTCTGCTCCTCTCATCTATCACTTTGCTGTGAAGTGTACTGTTGATTTTTTGTTTCCAGTGCAGTATGCATACTGCTGATTAATGCACTGTCATGTTGTATTTCTTTATAAATATATAAATTAAAAAAAAAAATGGTATTGAATCAGTTTTACAAATTAACGGTACACGTTTCAGGGTTCACCATTCGTCAGCCACAGTTAAAAACAGGTGACAAGGATAATAGATAACAAATTAATGGTCCACAGGAAACATGTGGATGCTGTCTGTTCCTGGTTTATTCCATTCTGAGGTTATATGTCTGTGTAGCTTTTACTACTACTACTTTTCCCTTCTGTTAATTAAAGAGTACAGGACCACTACCCCCTTTGCAGGAAGCCTTTGCGCAAGCATTTCATATGCTCTTGCAGCTGTGGTTATTATTGTGATTTGTTTTACATGATGAGGTAGCCATATCCATGTATGATATCACTTATGTCACCTTTAATGGCGTGAATGATATCCATGTGTTACTAGTTCATTATGATTCATCCTCACATGATGTTCAATCCAAATATATTGTTTGTCCAATCTTCCAAATCTCCTTTTGCCTTATGTATTCTTATTTTTACATCACTGTCTGTTCCTCTTGCTGCCAAGATATTTGTAAAACCAAGCCATGGGTGCTATAAATCCTGTCACATACAAAACAAAGTCACATGAAGAATTTATAGGCTAAAAAAAAAAATTTCTGACCCATCAGCGGTGACTAACAACCCATGTGACAGCAAGCCCCATGTTCATGCATATCTCCATGTTGAAATTGTAAAAGGCAGAAACTGCCATACTGGAGCAAAGTGTTAGAGACTTCATCAGACAAGGACTCAGTTTTATGGGTGGTCAGTTCCCTTCCTCACTGCCTTTGCCTTCCCTAACTAAATAGCAATGTCAGTTACATACAGCTGGGTATACTGCAGGGTGACACTGCCATATTTCTAACTTGGTAATTTAGATGAGAGAAACAAGGGCTTTAACCACTCTGCCATTCGATACTCAATGAAATTGTGAGAGCATAAAAAAAAAAAAGAATCAATCATCATCACCCCTCAGCTCCCCAAGGAGCATAGGCTTTCAACAAACATAAGCCAAGTTTTCCTGTCACACACCATCAGCTCAAGGTTTTTTAATGTCATCCTATTCACGTCTGTCTCCAGTTCTCTTCTCCATGTGTTCTTTGGTCTCCCTCTACCTCTCTTACCCTGGGGATTTCAGAATTAGTAGCTGAAGAGAAATACAGATGACAGTCCTTCTCGAAGATTGAAAGAACTATGTCTTGGCAGACTATCTGAAGAGCCACTACAACATTAAACGTTACGCATGAAGAACTCACAATAAACAATTATTATAATAATAAATATTATCTCTAAACATCACATACTTACCTGAGTTGCTATCAGTAATATGTCAATCAGTTGTCCCAGAAACATAAAGCCGAGGGTTGCAAATTTCAAAAGACCTGACAAAACAAGGACCATTATTTTCAAAAAATTTAACCTGGAGGAAGCCTGTATGCATTTCATACAAATTACAAGCTTCCCTTGCTTCACTGGAAATGGATGTTGATCATAAATGCACTTATATTAGAAAAAAATGGTAATCCATACAGAAATTAGTGTAGCACAAAAATTTTATTTTTGTTTTCAGAATGTATCATTTCAGCGACATCTGTTTAACTCTTTGACTCCAGACCAACGCTTTGACCGTTGCAAAATTCAACGCGCCGTGCCAGCGCAACGCTCAGAGCGTTGTTTTTAGTTATCACGAATAAACCCCCAAAATCGTCCATTTAATGCAGTTCATATTTTAAAACTTGTAGAATGACTTCTGCTACTATTTAAACAACTAATTTGACTGTAATTAAGCAGCACATGTGTGTGTTTTGATTTTATTATCACAATTTGTGACGATTTGCGTGTTTGCATTTTTTCGTTGTTATTGCTAGAGAAATATGTCACGCTTTATATTTACATTTTCTAAGTCTCCTAAGCAAATAATTGTGTCAAACTACTTTGAAACATTGCTGACATTGATGATGATTGTTTGGTAGTCACAGTTTGTTGTCAAAATATGGAATCGGTGCAAAAAAGCTAGACACATTAGATTTAGTTGATGAGTGGGCGTAGTCATATTCTGGCCGATCAAAAAGTAACAAAACTAGACCTACCGTAACATCTAATCACTAGTCCTAGGTAGAAGATGAAGCTAGGGATACTATTAAAACATTAAACAAGTGTAAAAAAGTTTTTATATGACATTATTCTTCTTTATTTGTTTGAAAATTATGTAATGCAAGATTGCATAATTTATTTTTTCTCACAAGGGACCACAGTAAAAACTGGTGTGAATAACACTAAATGTACTAATTGTGGCCATAAGCAATGTTTTTTTTTAACTTTGTATATGAATTAACTTGATGTATGAAGACTAAAAAGAAAGTTTTATTGTCTACAACAGTAATTTGTCTTTGGTAAGATCATTTTCTAGAGTTAACTTTTCAGTGTTTTTCAATTTTACATGCAAACTGTTTTAAGTATACCGAACACACTTGTGTTAATACTACCAAAGACGTTATATATTACAATTCTCTAGCCATTTCCCTACAGTTTGGTATATAATAAGTACATGTTCACACAAAAAATTACCATAAAATTTACCTAAAAAGACAGTACACTTCACCGTTTACAATTCTTCAAAAAATAATTATGGCACAGGGTGGAAAATAATTATGGAGTCAAAGAGTTAAAACATGTAAAACTTGTCACTAAATTATAAAACTAAACAATTTTTTAAAACTATACTGTGGTCTTTACAGGCATATTAATAATATTTAATATCTATTTTTTTTTAAATCAACATCTCAATAATGTTGTTTCACATTGTAAGTTTTCACATACAAATGACATCACAAGTTTGAATGTACAGTAGAACTCCATTTATCCGAACCCCATGGGACCGAGCATCGTTCGGATAATCAAATGTTCGGATAATTGGATTACATAATGTATCGAGTACATGTACACATATTTCTAAAAATAATTAACCATCACAAGGAAAATACACTATAAAACATATTTACTTGTACTGTAATAATAATACCCACACTGTATTAGATCACTGTATCACCAAAATCTTTTATTACACTGCAGTGCATGTACTACTTGTATTAATTATTTTTGTTAAGAAAGAGAAATGTTTTCAAAATAACATTACAAACGATTCAAAACCAGGCGCAACTTACCTATACATGTACTTGCACAGATGTAGCCCACTATTTAAAATAATGAGGAATCCTCTTTTGCACCAAACTGGATAGTCTCCTTTTGGCTGCTATGTCCCGCATTCTCTTCAACAGCAGAAGCTGTGTAGGACAGCTGTCATCTTCTTGCTCGTACCAAGCCATCGCTGTTTCTAGTGCTATAAAGGCCTCTTCAGGACTTGGTCGACGTTTTGGTTTTTCTTCATAATCTACAAGTACATCGTGTACTTCTGAGGAGTCTTCATCATCGGTCACTACATGTATTTGGTTTTCTTCTTGCACAAAAGACAAAATTTCTTCGTCATTCAAAAATTGAAAACCAGAATCATTATCATCTTCTAGCCACATGTGTGCATCATCTTTGTCACAGTCCGAAAATCCGGGCATTGCTTGAAACAGTTCCACAACTTCATTTATACAATCATCATTTGTGTCCACTGCAGTAGTTTCATTTCCTCCTTTTTTCCCAAGCATTCTACTCCAAGCCTTGTTGAGATTATCTTGTGACAGTGTGGTCCAAGCATCAGCTAACATATAGCAGCAGTCTTTGAGATTAAGCTTTTTGGAAAACGCCACCACACTTTCGTCATCTTCAGCCAACAATAAACGACGCAGGACTTCCTTCTTGTACATCGTTTTAAGCTTTGCTATAACACCCTGATCCATTGGTTGAATCAGTGCTGTTACATTGGGAGGCAGAAAAATTACTTTAAAATTTGCATCAACTGCATTCAATGTATCCGTCTCTGGATGAGATGGTGCATTGTCCAGTAGAAGAATTACTTTTCCAGTTTTCTTTTCTTGTTCTCTCAACCTCTTCACATTTGGGATGAACTGATTTGTATACCAATCAAGAAATATTTCACTATTCATCCAAGCACTCTTCTGTGCTTTGTAACACAATGGGAGACATGTCACATTCTTTAAACAACGTGGTTTTTTGGCTTTGCCGATCATTAGCACCGGTAAACGATGACTTCCACTGGCATTCGCGGCTACCAAAATTGTTACTCTCTCTTTGCACTTTTTAAACCCAGGGGCAGCTGCTTCGCGCTGAGATGCAAGTTATTTTTGAGGCAATGATTTCCAGTATAAGCCAGTCTCATCGGCATTATACACATCATCGAGTGAATAACCTTCTTCTTCCAAAAAAAGCCAAGAAAGTTTCTTTAAAATTTTTAGCGGCAGTTGCATCGCTAGATAAAGATTCCCCTTGAATCTCCAATTCTCGTATGCCATGACGAGATTTAAAGTTTCTTAACCATCCCTGGCTAGCCTTAAAGTCAGGAGGACCGTCAAGTTGATTGTTGAACTGAAGTGCCTTTTCACACAACAGAGAACCAGAGATAGGTTCCCCTTTGCTTCTTCTTTGCACAAACCATATATACAAAGCCTCTTCCAAGTTCACATCTTTCGCATTTCTCATGGTTTTACGTTTCTTCGACCCATTTTCACTATCAAATTTCGATGCAAAACTCATAATTTTATCCTTGTTACTTTTGATGTCAGAGACGGTAGCTTTCCCAACATTGAAAATCCTCGCAAGTGAAGACACAGTTTCACCTTGTCCTAGTCTCTTGATAATTTCTGTTTTCGTTTCAATTGACAAAACATTGCGGTTCCTTTTATATGCTTTAGGCCTACTGGGAGGTGCCATATCGCACAGAGAAATACTTGTACACCAAAATTATTCTGCTGTAGTAGCAGACACAATTATTTTAAGTTGAACTGTCTGTTTAGCCAGTGTTCTACCTAGAACGCACACGTACTTTGGATTGGTAAACCAGATATTAACTGACTTTATGATCTAACTGACTTCCTGTACGTAAGCGACCGACCATTACCCATCCCATTCTCTACAAATTTTTCGCACACATTTGAAGTTTGCCGCATCAAAAGATTCAGAATTTTAGTCTAACGTGACTGTGGCATCTGATTTTTTTTTTTTCTGGAAAAAGTGTTCGGATAATTGGATGTTCGGATAATTGGGGTTCGGATAAATGGAGTTCTACTGTAGTAATGCAGCTAATATTATTGTTTGCAGTAGAATGTCAAGGACATCACCTGAATAATGACCATGAAATGCAAATCATCATTTTCCTTTTGGTTCCTTATGGAGCATGGAACCACCACTGTAGCCAGTCCCCTTGCAGGAAGCCTGTGCCAAGCATTCACATGCTCTTACAGCAGTGGTTTCCGTGGTAGTTAAGTTTTACACGATGAGGTTCCCAGCTCCATCATGCACCACCTCATATCAGTGACCTTGTACACACATGCTCTTACAGCAGTGGTTTCCGTGGTAGTTAAGTTTTACACGATGAGGTTCCCAGCTCCATCATGCACCACCTCATATCAGTGACCTTGTACACACATGCTCTTACAGCAGTGGTTTCTGTGGTAGTTAAGTTTTACACGATGAGGTTCCCAGCTCCATCATGCACCACCTCATATCAGTGACCTTGTACACACATGCTCTTACAGCAGTGGTTTCCGTGGTAGTTAAGTTTTACACGATGAGGTTCCCAGCTCCATCATGCACCACCTCATATCAGTGACCTTGTACACACATGCTCTTACAGCAGTGGTTTCCGTGGTAGTTAAGTTTTACACGATGAGGTTCCCAGCTCCATCATGCACCACCTCATATCAGTGACCTTGTACACACATGCTCTTACAGCAGTGGTTTCTGTGGTAATTAAGTTTTACACGATGAGGTTCCCAGCTCCATCATGCACCACCTCGTATCAGTGACCTTGTACACACATGCTCTTACAGCAGTGGTTTCTGTGGTAATTAAGTTTTACACGATGAGGTTCCCAGCTCCATCATGCACAACCTCATATCAGTGACCTTGTACACACATGCTCTTACAGCAGTGGTTTCTGTGGTAATTAAGTTTTACACGATGAGGTTCCCAGCTCCATCATGCACCACCTCATATCAGTGACCTTGTACACACATGCCTGATGGTGTAATAGTCCTAGTCTTTCTGTGCCTCTTCAGAGACTCCCAAAGAGATTGAGGGAAACAGAAAAACACATGGAGAAGGGAAATGACAGGATCAAAGAAGACATGGGCAGACCATGAGTAGATGGCATAGGACAGAAAGGCTTGGCATGAATTTGTTGAAGGCCTATACACCTTAGAGAACTGAAGAGTACTGATGACAATGAGATGAGTTGATGAGAATACAGTGAATAAATAAAGTATGCCTTACCAATAGCTGGGTAGCCTAAGTAAAATCTGTCTACACCAAACATGCCTAGAAACACAGACAGCAGCAAAGCTGTTTCAAAAGAATGGCCATTCCTACAAAAAACAAGTCAAATTATTACAAATACATCCCCCCCAAAAAAAGTCATTACGAGGAAACATGTCTCAAAACTGAATAAATCAGATGTCAGCAGGCACTAATTTAAGAACAACACCATTAACAACAAACCAAACACATATTTTTAAAGACTTTAAAAATGAAATTATGAAATCTTGCAGAACATTAATTTAAACATGGACATCACAAGTTGAATAAAAAGTCTTATATGCAACTTCAAAATAGGTTTCTTTAGAGTATCGCATTTTGAACAGTCCTTATGTGTGCATGTAGATTTTCATACAACACTTCCCCATTCATCACCAGCATTTCCCTTTTCCCACCTTATTTAAGTATGAAGCCACCACTGCAGCTGGAAGCCTACACCAAAACATTCATGCACTCTTGCTGTGGTGATTTATATACAAATTTGGTTAACATGATGAGATTGTTACCACCAGGCACAACCTCATATGATATGCCAGAGACAGCATTAGCCCTATTCTTCCTTTGTTTCCTCAGACACCCCCAGGAACTCCACATAACAGGATCTGCTACAGGACCACCTTTACCCACAACAAAAATAGCCTGTGCTTTGGTGTAGGATTCCTCAAGGGAGCCATTCTCAGTGGTGGATCCATGCTCCATAAGGAATGATGATAGCAGATACTGCCAAAGGGAAGTGAAGAGTTAAAGACTTCACCATACTCATCATCATCAGTTGCCATCTCCACAACGGAGGTTGGCTGTAATGGATCTCCAACGTCTTCTGTCTCTTGTCTTGGTGGTACACTCTGATAGACTCTTTCCCGTCCATCTCTTGATGTTATCTTCCCACTTATAGCGCTGTCTTCCCCTTGCACGTTTACCTTCAACTCTCCCTTCTGTTATGGTCTTCTGCAAGGTGTTATGCCTTTTTATGTGGCCAAAGTAGGTCCACCATAACGAGGTGAAGATGACCAGTTCCTTCTGTGCCGCCTTTGTCTTCCCTAACTCTAGAGCAGTCAGGTATCCACATACGGCTGGATAGACTGAAGTGTGGTGTGACCAGGTTTTGAGCATGGAACATGGTAAATTTGAAATGAAAGGCAAGGTCCTTAACCACTCTGTCAATCGGGTACTCTCATATATATATATTAACAGTATTTCAAAAATGCACGTCCCTATTTTTAGGCACACAAGAACACACCTCCTCAATTAGTTACGGTCGGTTTTAAGGAACATAAGATAAGAATATGATAAGAACTTCATCCCCAGCGCCTCTAACTTCTTGTCCCTTACTATCCAAGTCTTGCATGCATGAACAGATACGTCCGCAAATAATGAAAAGATATTGGTCAATAATAGTTGCAGATTTAAGAAAAATATGCCGTGTTTGTGACGTTATGTGAAAATCTGCATATTGTTCACAGAAGGCTTGTTCATCTCTGAAGAAACCCATTTTGAAGCATACAGGGAAAGAATAAAAAATTTCAACTTATTCACCATCATCAGCTGCCAGTATTTCAAAAATGCATGTCCCTATTTTAAGCACACAGGAACACACCTCCTCAATTAGCTTGGGGCTGTTTTAAGGAACATAAGATAAGAATATGATAAGAACAGCATCTCCAGTGCCTCTAGCTTCTTTCCTGTCCATCTCTTGATGTTATCTTCCCACTTACAGCACTATCTTTCCCTTGCACGTTTGCCTTCTACTATGGTCGTCAGCAAGGTGTTACGTCTTTTTATATGGCCAAAATATTGTAACTGTCTAATTTTGATCTTTTATTAATTCTCTTTTCATCCTAGATTTTCTAGGATCACTTTATTTGTTTTCTTCTCTTTCATGTAATGGCCCCACGCTTCTATATATCTACATCTCAAGGGCCTCAATTCTTTCTTTTAACTATTTATTTAGGTACTGGAAAGCTTATTATTAGCAGAAATTAGCCTTATTGCTACAGCAGTGAGCAACACAGAAGAACAACCTGATGACTTGGAAACCCTCTGGAATAAATTCAAGGATATCATAAAGACAGCTGCTGCAGAAGCATGCGGTGAAGTCCGACTTGGGAACCAGAGAAAGAGGACACCTTGGTGGACAGAGGAAGTCAAAGAGAAAATAAGAGAGAAGAAAATGGCATGGAAACAATACTTAGGAGCTAAAAACACAACAGGACAAATGGAAAAATATAGAGAATATGTGACACTCAGAACAGAAGCAAAGAACAAAGTGCTAGCAGCAAAACAGAAGTCCTGGGAAGAGTTTGGAGAAAAGCTAGAAAAAGATGCACAAGAAAACCAGAAATTGTTCTATAAGACCCTAAAGAACATGAGGAAGGAAAAACAATGCCCTCTCAAATTTATAAAGGACAAGCAAGGCAAATTGCTTACTGCCCCGAAGGAAGTAATGGAAAGATGGAAAGAATATTTCTCAGAACTCCTGGATGGTGAGCATGGTGAAGCATCAGAAATGATAACCACAAGCACAGAAGAGATAACCAATGATGGTGAAGATGACATAAAGATGGAAGAACTGAGGGCAGCACTAGAGAAAATCAAGATGGGCAAAGCAGCAGGGCATGATGGTATAACACCAGAAATGGTTAAGTACATGGGAGCATCAGGCGACCTATTACTCTTAAAGGTCCTACAGGCAGCATGGTGCAACAAGACCATACCAAAGGATTGGGAGATTGCCATCATAACACCAATTTTCAAAAAGGGTGACAATCGACAATGTGGAAACCATAGAGGCATATCCCTTCTCAGTGTCCCTGGTAAAATCTACTCTAGAATCCTAGAGCAGAGACTCCGACGCCTAGCTGAGCCACAATTGGATGAGGTCCAGTGCGGATTCCGAGCAAACCGAAGTACTCAAGACCTAATCTTCACACTCAGACAGCTGAGTGAAAAAGCCCTTGAATATAAGAGTGAGATCCATCTTTGTTTCATAGATCTGGAAAAGGCGTTTGACAGGGTCCCCTGGAGCAAACTTTGGGACTGTTTGGCAAGGAAGAACATTCCAGCACCTCTGATTCATGCTATACAGAGCTTCTACAAGTCTTGCATAAATTATGTAAGGACAGCAAACCATAAGTCAGAAGAGTTCAGGACCACCACTGGTGTAAGACAAGGTGATATCCTATCACCTTACCTCTTCATACTCCTTATGGACGATGTCATCAAGGCATGTAAGGAGAGAACAAGAAAGTATTCAGTGGGGTACTGGAAGATGAGACAGGTCTATATTTCGGAGCTGGCATTTGCTGATGATGTTGCCCTGATTGCTAAATCAGAGGCACATCTCCAATCCAACCTGCAAGTCTGGAAGGAAGAGCTGGAGAAGAGAGGGATGGTCATAAGCAGCTCTAAAACAAAATCCATGGTGATATCACTGTGGTGAAGTGGGATGTTATAAATATTTATAGGGGACTTAGTGTACTGACTGAGATCAGCTGTGAAGGTATATATATCTAATAAGAGTAGTGTATTATTGATAACCTTACTTGCTGCCACATATGTATACCTCAGTCAGAATTATTCTGGAATAGTGTGATGACTACGTTATATGTCTAGGGTATGTGTATGATGAAGTGTAAGTCAAAACAACAACAGACAGATAAACAATTTAATTTATTCCACCACACTTGACAACACTGTGACACTCACATACATAAAACACTCTACAAGGATATCTTAAAGGAGTCACTGATAACTTTTCAAATAACAATATGTATTCATTGCTGTCATGAATGAATATGTGTCCTGATTCAAATACAAAGGAACCAGGAATCACAATCAATTTTAATTACAAGTTATATGTACAGAATTTATTAATATGAATCTTGTAGTGACATATATTATTAAAAGTATCCTATGTGTGTCAGTTGTGTAGTGGTAATATGAGGTAATACTGGTTTTGTTTTGTTCAAGCTCTGTTGGTATTTGTCATCATGACTTCAATAGTTTGTCTTTATTGGAACTAGTATTGGAGATGTTCTCAGTTCCTGATATTAAAACAATTTACTTCCCCTCTTAAGTTTATGTTACAATGTTATTTTAAGATGGGGTACATAATTTTGAGCTCAGCTGGCCACATCAGCTTATCTTGCGTGATGGCGGCAGGAAAAGACTCCTCTGCTCGATTTCTCCCCTGGGCTCTGGAGACACCTCACTGATAGCTAAATGGACCAAGGAGTATGCTGTCCGACTCTGGATTCAGCAAAGCTCTGACCAGGTGCTGCTCAATACCATCAAGACCACGGTCCCTGAAAACAAGAAGGATGTACCTTCTACTTCACAACTAATTGATACTCTAGTTCTACACTGAGCACAATACATCACAAACATTGAGTTCAGAGCGTTAGGCCAACTGTCAGTGTCATCTGAAATACTTTATACCAGTATTAACCTCCTTAATGGTTACTACGCCTCTGCAATTCCAGCATTATTTCTTTCTAGTCAATCATCTAGGTGTCAGTGTACTGTTTGGTCATTCCATGCCGTTTTACTTTCCTCCGACACCTTCTGTTCAGGCTGGAGCATTATAGGCTTTACATCATGTTTGCTACTGAACTACACATATATACAGGCATAAATTAACAATTCACATTCAATTTTCATTAAAAAGATACTGAATGTTTCAAGCTTACCACAATTCATAGAATAAACACAGATACGTTGACTAGCAATGAATTCTGGCACAAATTCCCATCTGCTTATGTTCCAGGCTTTTATTTAGCAAAAATATGAGCTGGCTTCAACGCACTGTTGCTTTATCAAGCTTATTTGAACTAGTGGTCTCGAACTAACGCTCCTAAGTGATTATATCAGCGAGTCTGGCCAATGGAGCCACGTTTCGACAAGTGTTTGAAAAAATTTTACCTTCCTACGTCTCCCCTAACAACCAAAGATAGTATTTATAGTCCGACCAATCGTGTTTAGTCTTATATTTGTTGCGCTCCAATCAATTTGGAGTTTACATGGTAGGCTATTTCCGTACGCAAGGTTTTTTTTCAAACACGTTATAAAAAAATTTTATGAGCAGAAATGATTTCATGCTGTCAGGCATCCCCACTATTTTATTTTGGTTATAACTTGTTAATTCCTAGACTATTTGCGTAACGTTTTACATATTCTTTGTCAGCAAGCCCTAAGGAACCCAAATATACAAATTTAAAAGAGCTAAGTGGCTGCGTTCAAAATATGCAATTTCTTCTACCTCCTGTTTCGAAGATGTGCTGTCTGGGTACTGTAATGTTTTCAAACGTAAACCCATCTATTGTCATCTTTCCTAATAAGAGTTTTTCAGGATTTAAAAACCTAACTCTGGGAAGGTTAGTGTTTTTATCACTGTCCGTCCGAAAAAGTTAGTGCATGTGGCCTTACACGCGTGATAGTAGTAATTGTGTATCGCGTTACGCTTGTTGGGGTGGCATTAATAGCGAGACGCGTGTTTAATTTTGCATGCGTTCGGCTTTCTGCCTCTCCCTTCTCTCTATCCTGCTTTATCTGTCTTTTAGTTACGCTGTGTATAAAATGGAATGAATGAAATATTAAAATTAGGTCATTGTTCAGCTTGCGTATCTCAAATGTTTTTCCAAGAAATACAGCACACGTTTCATTGAAGAAAGCGGGTAATAATATAGTAGGCTTTTACTATCAACGTGAAAGCGTTACAATTTGCAGACGAAGCATAAAACAAAGGGGATTTACGTACAGCCATTGTGACAGCACTGTTCTTTACCATTCTTCTTCCTTTCTTTATTATAGGTATTTATTAGGCTTTATATTTACCTGATAATTTATATATGTGGATTAGAATATTTCACGACAATCACGAGAAGAAAGAAAACATCAGATTAAGTTGGGAGAACAGGTCCTGGAGCAGGTCGACCACTTTAAATATCTCGGAGCTATTATAGACCGAAAGGGAGGCACCAAAGAAGAGTTGGCCACTCGAAAAGCAGCAGCTGGGAGACTTTTTCAGGCCATAAATCGTGGATTCCTCAGCAAGAAAGAGGTTGGTAAGAAAACGAAGATGGCTGTATACCGCTCCACCTATGTCCCAGTCTTGACGTATGGATGCGAGTCGTGGGCAATGACTACAACCCACAAAAGCCAGATCCAAACCTCAAAAATGAGGTATCTGAGGAAAGTGGTTGAAGTAACAAGAAGAGACATGGTCCGCAACCAGACGATCCGTCAAGGCCTAAAATCCCATCCGCTGCAGACCCAAATAGAACAGTCCCAACTAAGATGGTTTGGCCATGTCTGCAGAATGGGAGAAGATCGGCTACCACGACAAGCATGGGAAACAAAGAGCCAGGGATCCAGACCCCCAGGACGACCCAGAGTCCGCTGGGAGGACAACATTAGACAATCTTTGAAGGACCGAGGACTAGAATGGAACCAGGCCAGGAAGAAGACAGCTGATAGAATGGTCTGGCGCTCTCTCTTCCAAACCTCTACACCTCACGGTAGAAGGGGAACGACTAAGTAAGTAAGTAAGAAATTAGCCTCTCATTATTGGGAACTAAAATGAAAAATAGAAGAGACCAGATTATGACTGCCTGAGGTAAAACAACACAAATGAAAGACTAACCTCACAGACTTAAACGATATTTTTACTTACGTCCATTTGCAAGGTACACCTCGCTGAAATGTGCCATTAGAAAAGAGGCCATCACACTCAGTTATGCCTGGTGCTAGTTTACACCAAACTGGAAAACAATGATAGTAAATGCTCAGAACGTTACTCTCTTTCTTTCTTTCCTTATGCATGTGTGTGTGTGTGTGTGTAACTAAGACTTAAAAAATGAAGACAGAAAGTTGTAAGCTTTCTTATCAACAAAACTGCTGAATTCTTACTTGAACAGTTGACATGAAAGATAATGTGTGGAACGGAAAAGGGTGGGGAATGAAAAAAAAAACATTAAAACGTTTTATTTATGAAATAAGCAAGAGCCATGTATGACAAAAAGGAAGAAAATAAGCATAGAAACATCTGAGTTAACTTAAAACCACTGCTTTCTGCATTTCTGAGAGATACCATGGCATTATCAATGTAACACATATCAGATAACACAAGATATCACACTTTTAATTTTACTTTGGTTAAAGTGAAAACAGGTTCTGATTGATAATTTGTCTCATGAAGGACAGAAGTAATGTAGCAGTCATGATGTTTTGACCTCTAATTAAAAAAAATAAAAACAAAAAAAGTCTACAGGGAAATGCAATGGTAATCAGTGAACTGTGAAAATTACCTGAAACTTCCTGTTTCTCTTTTTGGCAGTGTCTGGCTTGCTGTGTCCCTGGATCAATCTCAGGTTCAGAACATAAATACCTTTTTGAACTTTAAGGAACAAAATCTGTGTACTTTTGAACAATGATACAAATAAAAGTACCAGTGATGAAAGTTTTACAAAATAACATACACATGTAGTGTTAATAAGGCTGCATACGTTTTCTTAGAATCTCAAGAGGATCTCCCAAAAGGGATATCAGCTGAATCACATATTACTGTCCTCTCACCATATTTTCACCCAGCTCATGATCTACTAAAAGTAGTACTGATAAGAGTTATACAAGATGACAATACACATGTAGTGTTAACAGGGTTGAAAAATTTTCTTTACATCTCAAAGGATATCCAAAAAGAATATTGTTTGAATCATACTTTACCATCACCATCTTGCCACCCAACTCATGATCAAAAAGTTGCTGTGTTGCTTGTAGTGCTTAAAAAAAAAAATTGCCGCTTATGCTAACCTTGACCCTAACCCAGTAGAGCTATAGGATAGTAGACAGAGGCACACATGTTGGCCAACAGCCTAAATGTCAGTTGTACCACATACAATATTTAAAAACATACCTGCTACCAATAACCTTAACCCTGCTTTGAGCTTTTTCCAACACTGAGGTCATATATTAAACAAGAAAATACCAACCTACCAAAAACTCCACATATCCGTAAAAAGCTATCACTGATGTGCTTCCATTCAACCAGACTGATACTTCTCTTAGACTTTAAACATTCATAACAATCAGTCATGAAAATCAGTCCTCACTGACATTTTAATCACTCCAGATTGTATCAAACAGATGTCCCACTGTGGTTCATTTAAACCAAAGAAAATTTCTGAATGACCAGACCTTGAAGAAAAAGGTGGAGGCTGGGGATGGGAAGAGGGGGGTCCAGAGAGGTCTAGTTATAAAATAAAATATACTGAAATATATTTAACCGATATCCTTTTGGTGTAAGTCTGTAACAGAAGACTGCTTGTACACCATGTTGTTGCCCATATGGCTATCCATATTAACATTACATCTAGTCTTAACCCCAACCCTGTTTTGAGCTTTATCAATCAGCTAGCTTTAACCTTGGAGTTACATTCGATCGCGGGCTCTTGTATAAGTACCATGTTGAACAAACACAGAAATGCAGGAGAGGTCTAGCAGCCCTGAAAATAATGGCCACAGCGTTTCTAAAGCAGAGATTACTGTTTCGTCTTTATCATTAGCTAGTCATATTGGTCATTGAGTATGGGCTGAGAATATTCACGCTGTCAGTAACACAATGTGAACTACTAGAACGCATTCAAAATGAAGTGGTGCGTATACTCTTGGGCTGTATGCGAGATGCCCCCATTGTGACAATGAGGTACATGCTTGGAGTGCTTTCGATTAGATCCAGATGCAATGGCCCAAGCAAAAGCTTATATTCGAGTAACCACAGACAAACAGCACCCCCTGCATAGAAACATAGCTGTCATTAATGGAGCAAGAATAAATAGTGGGATGTCATGGATGGCACAGGCAGAGACAACGATCAAGCAGGTGGCCACAGTTGAAAATATATTCAAAGGGAAGAGTGGAGTAGGTCAGATGAGAACTGGATTAACTACCAGCAGGTCATCATCAGCCTTGGCAGAGAGTGTAGAACTTGGGGCAATGGAAATTAATCAATTGATACATGATCATGCCTGGGATAATGATGTCATTGTGTATACAGCTGGGTCAGTGATCCGTGGTGAGAAATCAGGTTGGGACTTGTCTGCTAGGGTACAGGGCAGAATCATCGCCGAACATAGCGGGGCTTACAAGATAACTTCCAGCATAAAAATGGAGGACGAGGATGTTACTGCAGCCTTAAGGTGGCTAACTGAAACTTCATTAACAAAGGCAGTCATTGTGTCAGACTCTCAGTCCATGCTTCGAAATGTTCAAAGTGGTTGGTTGCGGCATGAATGGAAAAACTTTTATAGAAGCTTCAAGTCAACAAGAGCTGGTGTGGATCTACTGTCCTGGTCATGCGGGGTATGTGGTAATGAGAGAGCTGACAGACTAGTATCAAGAGCACCAACAGTGGGGACGACATTGGATATGGATAAGAGAGATACTGAGAACAATTAATGATCACCTGTTAGAGAATGACACTGCAATAGATGAATCATCAAGGTTAAGACTGTTGGAATTTAGCATCAAACGTAAGGCTAGCAGAGATGGACATATGAGGGGATGCATCCGTCGTGTATACAACGAGCAAGCTACAGGAACAGTTAGCATTCACACTCTTCGATATATACTGAGCACCTATGGGTTTGCCCAGAGCGCAATGATGTTGATTCTGTTCAACAACAACAATAGCTTTAACCTAACCCTATCCATGTTTCAAGCGTTGTCAAACATGGCTGAAATGAAGAATAGTGGGCCATCTGTTCGATACAGCCTTTAAAAAGAATTCAGACACACAGTAAAAAGGGGCAACGGTCCTAAACCTAAACTCTAACCGTAATCATAACCTAACGACGATGGCAAATTATTTGGATGACATCGAAGAACACGACCCACTGTCTTTCATTTCAATCGTCAAAAATAATAACGTCCGACAAATGGCCGTAGGGCCTATTGAAAATAAACAGAAAAGAAATTTCAACTCGAAGCGAAACGCCGCGTTTCTGCCCAACATGGCGGCCTCCAGTCTCCTGTTGCCTACTTGAAACTACTTTTTCCCATTTTAATTTTCATCTGTTGACCACATACTGCAGTCTTTCTAACACACAAGGATACTGCCCAATCAATAGATCTGTACATTTTTTAATGCCCTTGCCATTGTCTTCTGCAACTTCCTCGCCAGCGATAACGTCAATAATAGCTGGCGCTAATACTGACAGCGTCGAAACAGCAACGGCTAAGCTATACAACCGAAGGACGAAATATCTTATCCTTTTATGAACAACCATGTCTTTTTATAATAATCTGAAAAAATAAAAGTCGTCATCTGGTATACGTATTGCTCACTTCGTTTAACAACATTCAGTATGCTGCATCACAAACAAAGACTGACACGGGAAATTATTCCGCATAAAAGATAGTACTCATTTTGAAACAACATTTTCTAACTGAAAATAAACTTATAATTCCTTGCAACAAAATTTAGCCTTATTAGCATTTTTTAAATAATACAAATGAATAGTTGCTATTTAAGAGCTTATGTACATTCTTCGAGAAATCCGCGTATGAATATTAATCTTATCAAAAATTTGGAATGCTGTACAATGTACACTAAACAAAATATATTAACCGCTGCCGTGACATGAATTTCTTATTCGCCTCTTTTTGCCGATGCGCAATCTTTTAACCTAGACACTGGGTCCGTCGGTTATATTAGGGAATGTGTTCAAATATAAAGACCTTGCGGTCAGGAATTTTTTTTTTAATTTGTTAAACAATTTTTAATGTGTCGGCTTTTAATGCCGAGCCAAAAAAAAGAAGTACGATTTTAAAATATTTTTTTTTTTCAATCTTTATTCTCTTATTATATTTCCTACATGTCTGATTCGAAGTGCCTTTATTTTTGTCCCTATATCCTGGAGGGCAACTCCCCCGAATCTTTTCTCTTGCATGAGTGTTTGATGTTTAATGCTAAATAAAGTGTGCCCAAAAACAAAACGCCTAATCTCCTTGTTCATCTCTGTCACCGTATGTTGTGGAGGGTCAAAGACTGTAGCAATATAAATTATTTTTGGAATAATAAAGCAGTTCACTATTGCACTCCTGGAAAAAAATGGTTGTTGTTACCGTCATTTTTGTCGGTTCCAGAAGATGTAAATCTATTTTATATTTTTGATAATCAAAGGTACAGAACTGTATGTTAACTCCCTGACACAGGTTGATTAGGGGTTACCTTCCCTGTGTTTATTCTTTCTTAAGACGGGATAGTTAACTGTTCTCAAATCTGTTCTGTCTACGCATGCGCTAGCTTTTAGCGCGAACCGAGCAGACTTCCGTCTGGGAGAGTTATGAGCTGGTTTCTGCCGGACGAAGATGTCCGTTGTTTCTTCTCTGCATTATCTGGGGAAAAGATAGTCTTGTCATATTAGTGATTTCCCCAGAGTTATTCTGTTCGTCTGGAATGACGACAGGTGTTATTTGTGTAGTGTTTGGAATTCTGTCCAAGGTAAAATTACTTTATTATTACGCAAAGTTTGCAGAACATTTAGTATGAACCTGTGAGTAGCGCTCACAGTTCTTGTGATCCACAGTCCATTATGTGTGCTTGACGTAGCCAGTTAGGTCTATTCGTTGAAGTACTTTATAGAAGCACAATAACCATATATTGTCATGAAACCCGCAGGATGGCGGTACGTTTCAGCATGAAAGATAATATATGCCTATGGAAAAATGTACAGTTGTTTATCAACCATTATAAGGCCCGTCATTACGGCCTATAACTTTGAGCAGAAGAAGAAGTGCCTGAAAGGTGAAGCCAGAGGAAGTCTTGACATTATTATCAAGTTCTCAGACTTCCATATTAAGCAACTATATTTGTTTAAGGACTACCTGACGCGTTCAGTCGGGGAGGGGGGGGGGGGGGCTGAGCTACAGTAGGAAAAGAATGGGTTGTCAAGCCAGCGTTATTAGCATCATACCTACGAGCTATACAGAACTGATGATGTTCGATGTTATTAATTATTACCACCTATGAACAGTTATTAAAGGACAGACCATTGTCGATAACGTCCTTATAGATGAGTGGTTCAAGCTTTATTTACCAGATGTTTTGCCAGTCATATCCAATATACATGATATTCTTGATTCTCGTCCATTTGACTGTAACTGTTGATGTCACTGTGTCACGTAATTAAATGGTTGAAAGTTCCAGCAGTTTTCCAACAGTACACAGCAAGGAGATTGTTACGTTCCTACATATCATAAGTAAATCCCACCTTAACATTTGTATTTGTGTATTTGTAGCGGTGAAGCGTGTCTGTGATATATGCGACTTTTTTTTTTTTTTTTTTCTACAAACAACAGTTTAATGTGGGATTTCTTAGAAATCAAGAAACAAAAGATAAAATGTATGTTTACAATAACCAATAATTACCAGGTTCTTCAACAACTTAAAGATCAGGCAAATACAGAAGACCACTAGCAACAGATAACAAATATGTGAAATGAAACATGAAGTTCTTGAAACAAGAGAATGCTAGCACAAAACATGGATAACACCAAACATGGATACACCAAACATGGATAACACCAAACATCATCAGCAAGATAAAGAACAGGAAATATAAACAAGCAAATGTATACACAAGCAAAGCAGAAGTTCCAGAGCCAAAGCTCAAAAACTTAATACTATTTAAATTAGGAAAAAATATCCCATTCAACCTCTGCTTAGGTTATAGTTAAGATATATAGTTTGGCTGATTCAAGATAATAATTTTATTTTCTGATATATGAATGTGGCATCATTTTGCATCTCTAGTCCAAACAGAGTAAGTCAAAAGTGTCAAATTGTGTGAATGTGTACGTGTGTGTTCTCTACTTACTTACTTACTTAGTCGTTCCCCTTCTACCGTGAGGTGTAGAGGTTTGGAAGAGAGAGCGCCAGACCATCCTATCGGCTGTCTTCCTCCTGGCCTGGTTCCATTCTAGTCCTCGGTCCTTCAAAGATTGTCTAATGTTGTCCTCCCAGCGGACTCTGGGTCGTCCTGGGGGTCTGGATCCCTGGCTCTTTGTTTCCCATGCTTGTCGTGGTAGTCGATCTTCTCCCATTCTGCAGACATGGCCAAACCAACGTAGTTGGGACTGTTCTACTTGAGTCTGCAGGGGGTGGGGTTTTAGGCCTTGGCGTATCGTCTGGTTGCGGACCATGTCTCTTCTTGTTACTTCAACCACCTTCCTCAGATACCTCATTTCTGAGGTTTGGATCTGGCTTTTATGGGTTGTAGTCATTGCCCATGACTCGCATCCATATGTCAAGACTGGGACATAGGTGGAGCGGTATACAGCCATCTTCGTTTTCTTACCAACCTCTCTCTTGCTGAGGAATCCTCGATTTATGGCCTGAAAAAGTCTCCCAGCTGCTGCTTTTCGAGTGGCCAACTCTTCTTTGGTGCCTCCCTTTCGGTCTATAATAGCTCCGAGATATTTAAAGTGGTCGACGTGCTCCAGGACCTGTTCTCCGAGCTTAATCTGATGTCTTCTTTCTTCTCGTGATATCACCATGGATTTTGTTTTAGAGCTGCTTATGACCCCTCTCTTCTCCAGCTCTTCCTTCCAGACTTGTAGGTTGGATTGGAGATGTGCCTCTGATTTAGCAATCAGGGCAACATCATCAGCGAATGCCAGCTCTGAAATACATACCTGTCTCATCTTCCAGTTCCCCACTAAATACTTTCTTGTTCTCTCCTTACATGACTTGATAACATCGTCCATGAGGAGTATGAAAAGACAAGGTGACAGGATATCACCTTGTCTTACACCAGTGGTGGTCCTGAACTCTTCTGACTTATGGTTTGCTGTCCTCACATAATTTCTGCAAGACTTGTAGAAGCTCTGTATAGCATGAATCAAAGGTGCTGGAATGTTCTTCCTTGCCAAACAGTCCCAAAGTTTGCTCCAGGGGACCCTGTCAAATGCCTTTCCAGATCTATGAAACAAAGATGGATCTCACTCTTATACTCAAGGGCCTTTTCACTCAGCTGTCTGAGTGTGAAGATTAGGTCTTGAGTACTTCGGTTTGCTCGGAATCCGCACTGGACCTCATCCAATTGGGGCTCAGCTAGGCGTCGGAGTCTCTGCTCTAGGATTCTAGAGTAGATTTTACCAGGGACACTGAGAAGGGATATGCCTCTATGGTTTCCACATTGTCGATTGTCACCCTTTTTGAAAATTGGTGTTATGATGGCAATATCCCAGTCCTTTGGTATGGTCTTGTTGCACCACGCTGCCTGTAGGACCCTTAAGAGTAATAGGTCGCCTGATGCTCCCATGTACTTAACCATTTCTGGTGTTATACCATCATGCCCTGCTGCTTTGCCCATCTTGATTTTCTCCAGTGCTGCTTTCAGTTCTTCCATCTTTTTGTCATCTTCATCACCATTTGTTTCCTCTGCTGTGCTAGTGGTTATCATTTCTGATGCCTGACCTTGCTCACCATCAAGGAGTTCTGAGAAATATTCTTTCCATCTTTCCATTACTTCCTTCGGGGCAGTAAGCAATTTGCCTTGCTCGTCCTTTATAAATTTGAGAGGGCATTGTTTTTCCTTCCTCATGTTCTTTAGGGTCTTATAGAACAATTTCTGGTTTTCTTGCGCATCTTTTTCTAGCTTTTCTCCAAATTCTTCCCATGACTTCTGTTTTGCTGCTAGCACCTTGTTCTTTGCTTCTGTTCTGAGTATCACATATTCTCTATATTTCTCTATTTGTCCTGCTGTGTTTTTAGCTCTTAAGTATTGTTTCCATGCCATTTTCTTCTCTCTTATTTTCTCTTTGACTTCCTCTGTCCACCAAGGTGTCCTCTTTCTCTTGTTCCCAAGTCGGGCTTCACCACATGCTTCTGCAGCAGCTGTCTTTATGATGTCCTTGAATTTAAGCCACAGGGTTTCCAAGTCATCAGGTTGTTCTTCTGTGTTTATCACAGCTGTAGCAATAAGCCCCTGATATCTGGTCTTAATTTCTGGCTCTCTCAGCTTGTAGGTCTTAATGCTCATTTTTTCCGTTCGTTTACTTGGTTTCTTGCGTGATGCTGGGCAGTTCGTAGGCTGAGCAACTCTTTCAGTTGTTCTTTTGATTGTAAGCAGGTAGTGATCACTTCCAATCTCTGGCCCCCTCCAGACTCTATCATCCCGGACATATTTGAATGAGCTCCTCCTGACAATGGCATAGTCGATCACTGACTTCTCATTCTTTGTTGGTTCACACCTAGTGTATGCATGTATGCACTTATGGGGGAACTTTGTGTTGGTAATGACCAGATTCTGCTCACTGCAGAATCTAAGGAGTCGCTTTCCATTGTCATTGAGAGTATCTTCTCCATATCTTCTGATAACTCCACCCCATCTAGCATGGTCATTTCCAACTCTGGCATTGAAATCTCCGAGCATGATAATTTCATCTAGGCAGTCATCCACTGTCCTTTGAAGCAGCTCGAAGAATTCCTCCTTGACCTCTGCTCTCTCATCCTCATTTGGCCCATACACTATGACCAGGTTGACTATGGTTTCTCCTTCTTTTAGTTTTACAACCATAATGCGCTCCGAGACAAAGTTCCATCCCTTGATACTATCTTTCTGGGTTTTGGCCACAATGCAACCCACGCCACCTTTAGCTCTTTCAGATGTGGGTACACCACTGTATAGCAGCGTGGTGCCATCGAGATCCATGACTCCTTGTCCCTTTTTCTTTGCTTCCGTAATAGCCAGGATTTCTAGTTTTGCTTTCCTCATCTCTTCCACCAGCTCCTCTTCTTTCCCATTTATACTTCTTGTGTTCCAAGTTCCATAAGTCGTAGTCCGTAGTCCGTTCCAGTTCGTCACCTTTAGAATCAGTCCGGTTTTCTCTCTTATAGTACTTGTAATCATAGTTTAAAGCAAACAGGTGATTGGCCTGTTGTGCCTTTGCATGATGGAGGGGCTGCCTCCTTACGGCCTCCATGCAGGCCGCCCTCCTCCTTTTTCAGCCGGGCTTGGGACCGGCCTTGGCGGAGTTGTGTTGTTCTCCCCTGCTCCAAAACGGCAGTCTCTGATACCTGTCATGTTGTTAACAAGGGGGAAGAGGGTGGGAAAGCCGGGGTGTCTGGGATGACACCAAATTCACTATTCACCTGTCATCATCTATATGTATTACAAGGACCTCACCAGACCCTCCCTTTTTCCTGCCATACCCTCACCAATCCTTATATATTAATTTATGTTCTTGTTATATACTGTTTTACTATATTGTGTGTATAGTTCTCTAGGTCTGTTGATTCTCAACACCTGTTCTGCCGTTATAGGTGAACTAAGTTCTGCCATGTGACTTTGTGTGTGCGGTTCGGGTGAGATGGGAAGTATATACCGTACAGTTTCATGTTTGTTGTTGACGTTAAATCAGAGGGAAAATCTGCTTTGTTTTTCCATCTGCCTATACCCATAATTGTAGACTTTTGGACGTTTAATTTTGACCCACTACCTTTACCAAAAAGCGTGAAAGTGTCTATAATATTTTGTATAGACCTTTCATGTGGGGGGAAAGAAGGTAGTATCGTCTGCGTAGGCAAGCAACTTTTGTTCCCCTTTACCTTGAATAAAAGTGCCTCTGATGGTACTGTCTTGTCTAATTTTCTCTAGTAGTGGTTCTAGAGCGAGTACATAGAGTAGAGGAGAACGGGGACATCCCTGCCTAACAGACCTTGTCAGCCCGAAGGCCCCAGTAAATTAATGATTTACCAAAACCTTGCTTTCAGGTTTTGTGTATATAATTTCAATCCACTTTCTAAAGTATTCACCAATGTTGCAGTGTAGTAAAGTTTTATGGAGGTATGAGTGGGATATTCTGTCAAAGGCTTTTTCCTGGTCTAGCGATAAGATTGACGACTGGCAATCCTTCTGATGTGTGTAGGTGATGATGTCTCTTATGAAATGTGCATGCTGATGAATGTTTCTGTGCTGGACACTACACTGTTGGTCTTCGTGTATGAGTGTAGCCATGAACGGTTTGAGTTTGTTTGTTAGGGTTTTGGCTAAAATTTTATAGTCGGTGTTTAGGAGTGATATTGGTCTGTAGTTTTTAAGCTTTGTTTTGTCCGGATCGTCCTTAGGGATTAGAGTGATGTATGACAGGTTGAAACTAGATATAAATTCTTTTTTCGCGAAAGATTCTAAATATACCCTTAGTAGGAGAGGGCCTAACATGGGGAAGAAATGTTGGTAGAATTCAACTGTGAGTCCATCTGGTCCTGGTGACTTGCCTTTTTGCATTTCGTTTACTGCGTGTGTTATGTTTTCTTTATAACCTCGACATCTGATGACTGGCTGGTCTGACATCTGTGCTAGTCACATATAAATCTAGCCAGATACTAGCCAAGACCGATATGTTGTTTCAGGTTCAATTGACAATTCAATCCATACTGTCAACTATCAGAAGCCTGTGTACGTTCATCAGTGGTAATCCCATATAAGTGAAGGAACCCAACGTGTGAACTACAGCTGGTTCTTGGTACCCCTACTGTTGGTTCTGCCAAGACTGATAAACTCCATGACAGTAGAGTGTCATCAGTATCTAGGAACCAAGATACGTTTTCTATAAAGGAACTGACAGAAGCTTATATGAAGCACCAGCTAAAACTGTTATCATATCTATTTTAAGTAGCACATCAGATGATGATAATCTTGTGATAAAGTCAAAGGACTATAAGAACAGTAATTCTAGTAACAGTAAAGCAAGTTTTCATTAACTTTACTAGCCAAGATAATAGTATTCCAGATCCTGAATTGAAAAGGACAGTACTACTGATTCAATTGCCAAGTGACTTTGTTTTGTAACACTATTTCTCTAAAAGGAAAGAACATTTCTACAATTACTCTAGATAAGAGATATTATTAATTCTGTGAATATTGTGTGAATATCTTTATTACTCTTTTCCAAAAAGCAGAAAAAGAAAATCAAAATAAATATTAAATGATTCATTTATTGTACCTGAGGACTTGTTTACTTTTTACCATTTGTGTTTAAAGTTCATATTCATTTCATTTATCCCCTAGAATTAATTTATCATAGGATAGTTGTGGGGAGGAGACACCTTAAATCCTGGTACTACTTCTAACCATCTGGGCCAGTGATTTTCACAGTCTGACTACAGTCTGACTATTCCTATGACAACTATACACCAGTGCTTACTTCTAAGACTGGGGTATTACTTTTAAGACCAGAATTCTTGACTGGTATTCTATCCTTGTATCATCTGATACACCTGGATATCTTCTCTATCTGGCAACCTCAACATATGAAAATAGTATGTTCATAAACCACTGCAACAAGCACTGGTGTTTGCTTTATTCTAGTTCGCTCAGGAAAGCGAAAGCATAAGTGACCCCAGACTCCGAATGGAGCAGTGAGATGATTACCTCACATGTTCCTAGTGTGTATAGTATCATTGTGTGAGATATGTGTACTTTTATAATGTTAGTTCATGCAAGCCATTGCACTCGCGCTGTCCAGACACATTTTCCCCATTTAAGTGACCAGAAGAATAACGGTGATTTATAATCATATTCCCTGAGTTATACTGTTTATACTGTATACTCAGGGAGAATAATTATTCAGAGAGGCTAACATTGGTGGATAGACAGCGAGACAATGCGCCTGTTAATCTTCAGCCCACAAATGTACTTAGCATAGACATTTGTTCTTTTATTTTTCCTAAAGTTCGTGGTTCGAAGCTACAAGACGGTTCTTAGACCAGACCAGTCTGATGTAAGAATCGTCGCCACTATCTTGTGATTCAAGAAACTGGGTTCGCCACCAACTACCTACAGTGGACACGTTGTGAAGACACCCACCTTGACATTAGGAGTGAAGTTCATCTAGACCAGTGTTTCCCAAACTTTTTTGGGTCACCGCCCCCTTGGCTCCCAGGGCATGTTCCCAGCGCGCCCCCCCCCCCCCCCCGACCCGCCCGCGCCCCCCCCCCCCCCCACCCCACCCCCCCCCCCCACCACCCCCCGCCGCCCCCCCCCCCCCCCCCCCTGCATTTCCCCACAGTACATAAAAAAATGTAAAGAGTGAAAAATAAGAGCAACTGTTAATACAGTAACAACTAATTGCTCAATTTATCACATTCTAATGGGAGCCGCGCTGGTGTAATGGCTTCGGCGTTGTACTGGCGACCAGGTGTTCATGGTTCAAACCCGGGCGTCGGCGTTTGAAGAAATGTTTACGGCCGGAAATTTGACTGAATAGCCTGAACGGCTCCTGTGATAAACCCTCTGTGGATGGGAAGGAGCGAAGCCCCTGACCGGGTTGGAAGGAAAGTCCTCAGGTTCCCCAGCCTCGCAATGACATGTCATTGGGCCGAAGGGCTGAAAGCCCAAGTGCCGCTGGTTAAAAAAAAAAAAAAAAAAAAAAAAAAAAAAAAAATCACATTCTAATATAAAGCTACAGATACGCTTATTTATTAACTTAATTTAAAAAGAAAAACTTAATTACTTAATGCAGTAAAACAAACAGCAGGATGCGAAAGTAAATTAGTAACAAACATACTTCATTTTTAACTTCAGTGAGATGGATGTGCCTGGTGTAGTGATATCAGCTTCTCAACATCAGGCTGAAAGTTACTTAGAAGGAGTCTCAGATCCCCACGTTCAGTAATCTGCAGTCTGTTTCTCTGCTTCGAAAGAAGTTGGACAACCGCGCTGAAACCACGCTCTACTAAATACGATGTTGGAAAGGCAATACAGAACATCTTAACCTTTCCCCACACTGCAGGGTAGCGTTCAGAGATTTCTTTCTGCAACCAAAAGTCTTGATATGATTTCTTGAACATTGGCTTAAGCTCAACGACATTTTTTTTAGCGATATCAGTTCCTCTTCCACCCTTCCTAGTTCCTCACTGCACGTTTCCAGGAATGGATTTATTATCCAGTCTGGAATCGTGATCAAAAGAAGATCCTGAAACCTCTGAGACATGGCTTTATGCAGTATATATAGGTGTGCACAATATACTTGAAGATTATCCTCTGGTATTTTGTTTTTCTCTTCCAACTCTAAGAGGCTGGGAAATTGGATTAACTCGCGACGGCCAATATTACGTTTGAATAGGGTTAATTTGGCCAGAAGCGTGGAGACGACAGATTTGACTTTTATAAGATTAATATCATTTCCTTGCAGTTGTAGATTTATTTCGTTAAACTTTGTGAATAAATCTGACAAATATGCAATGTCATGCCTGATATTCGTTAATTCTGTACTGAGCGAAGCATGCGAGTCTTTGAAGAATTCTACCACAGTTACAAAAAGAGCATAGAAGCTTCTCAGACAATTTCCTTTTGAGAGCCACCTGACTTCTGTGTGCACCAGCAAACATTCAAACTGTTCATCATTCTCAGTACAAAGCTCTCGAAATAGTCGAGAATTGAGAGCATGGGACTTAATTTTGTTAATCGCTGTGATACCAGTATTTAATTATTTGTGAAGTCGATCACTTAGATTTTTTGCGACAAGATGTTTTCTGTGAATTACACAGTGTATTGTAAATATACCAGATACAGCTTCTTTTAAAAAAGCGATATACCCGCGGTAACAACCTATCATTGATGGTGTTGCACAAGCAAGAATGTTAGTAAGCGGAATGTCCTTCTCTTTGAAAAATTTCTCTACTACACGAAATATTGACTCTCCTTTTGTATCAGTTACTAGTTCCTTAGCAAATAACAACTCTTGAACTAAGCTTTCATCTTTTACGAAGCGAACATAGACAAGAAGCAAAGATTTCTTTGCCCGGCAAAGTTGACTCATGCAACTGCAATGCAAATTCTGTTGTCCTAAGTATGTTGCACAATGTATTTTAAACGTTCTCAGCCATTTCATCTATTCTTCTTTGAACAGAGGTATTGCTCAGCGGAATTGCTTTAATTGTTTGTTCAGGTGACTTATGCATAACTGTACTCACAAACTCCCTTATAGCTGGCAAAATCAAATTTTCTGCGATTGTGTGAGACTTTCCAGATTAAGATATGTATGAAGCTCGCAAACCATCACAGCTTTGTTGTGAAGTGTTGACAAACATGTCACGGACAGTTTTACGTTTCTGAAAGTTTTCACGAAGTGACTGAAAATATGTCAAACTTTTATCTGTTTTATCTGGGTGAATTTTTTTCAATTGTTCAAGTAGTCTGGAAGGTTTCATCGCCTCATTTGAAAAGGCCCTCTCACATAATAGACACATTGGCAGTTGTTGGTTATTTAGTGCTGGAATGAATCAATATTTCAGATATTCCACGCTGTATTGTCTGCACTTCTTTTTGGTTTGTTCTGCTTTTGCCATATTTGTTCTGAATTCTGGAACAAAGAATTGATTTTACAATTTTGCAGATAGAAAAATGTTCGTCGAGTAAACAACAAAAACTGATTTAAAAGTGGCTTTACAAAAATGTTGACCCAGATGTTCTTACCAGTTTACTCTTCTATTTTATAAAGTTTCTTAACCACAGCCATAAATAAATTAGAAAAATACAACAATCAGAAGAAAAAAAACACAATTAGCAACAGCCACACCAACACTGAAGTAACCCAATAATCATTTCATAAAGTATAATAATAGTTATTTAATATGAACAAAATATAAAATAACGCACTATATTGATAGGTCTTCAGATTTAAAAATTGGGAGACAGTAGCCTAACTACAAAGTGTGGAGATCCCGGTAACAAATTAAAAGGATGTAATATAATGGATTGAACAGCAATATTCAATATACGGCAAATCTGTATCTGCTTAATTAATAATTAATGTTAGTAAAACTGATGCTAGCTCTGTGCAAACATACAAAAAATATAAGTAAGAAAACTTACCTTATCGATAGGATGAAATTGTTTGATACCCGGTATAAGTTTATTTGAAACCACTGTTCACAAGAAAAACTGAGAAAGTTTGTTGGTTTTGCTCATAGCCAGCGCAAAGTTGAAATAGACGGGAAACGTACATCGCGCCAGTCGATTTATGAAAGTCTGAATGTAAGGTAGGAAAGCCGGTTCAGGGGTTCAAAGACTTATTTCTACTGCCAAGTACCGTTAAAAACTTGCTCCCTTGAACCTTTTCTCTTATTTATTACCAATCTGCGAATATCTAGTTACCACTAGCCCCCGCAAATACTGAGACAATAAATTCCGCAACAAAGCAAAGTTGGTACTTTCTGAATCACCGGCAGGTATCTAATTTCGTCCATGCCATCGGCACGGATCATTTCTCTTCCTTCAGGAGTGAACGAATGGACAATAGGTGTTTGGTTAACCCCCTTTCCTAGCAGTTCCCGATTACCGTTTATGGTCAGCGATGGTTACCTGAGCTCAGAATGACACGCATAGACGAAACTATGTCCTGCTTAATGATCCTAGTAATACAACCATCCACATCGTCCCCGCTTCACTGATGTTGTCTCTCAAATCCACAATTCCTTTCTCCCACGCACGTACTGAATTTAGCTTGTCAAATCCTGAACCCCCCCTTATTACTAAACGCCCACTGTTTACTACTGAACGCCCCCCTCTGGCCCATTTTTTCCGTATCGCCCCCTTGGATCCTTCCAAAGCCCCCAGGGGGGCGGTACCACCCACTTTGGGAACCACTGATCTAGACGCCTCTAGAGAACAGTCCTCATAACAAAAGACCTGACAACGACCCTTTGCAGTACTCAGCAAGTTAAGTTATTTGTAACAGGCACAAGCAACGGACAATAATAACCATCAGTCTCCAATTAAGTCTCATTGAAGACAATTTTTTTAAAAACCCTCTAAAGTCACTTTCATCCATATTTATTTAAATTTGTTCAAGACTAATTGATTATTAAATTTGTTAAATGTTATTTTACAAATCCATAGTTGATTCAGTTCTTATAGATAAGAGAGCGCATGTATGATCGAAAATCTTTAATATATATATATATACATATTTATAGCCATAGAGCCAAAAATACTTATAAAAGGAATTTCGCTAGATTAAACCAGCTGGGGGCTCGAACAAGCCAAATCATTGCTTAAAACTTCACAAAAGGTGCCGGATCAGATATAAGTTAATAGTGCTCTGCCATATGAAGCATTGCTCTTGACTTCTGAATTATCTTGTGAACTATTCCCTTGAGATAGAAGCGTCATTATCCATCTATCTACAACTCTGCCAAGAGTATTCTTGTGCGAAGGTAGACACCTTTGAAGACCCATTTTAGATACTTTTGAGTTTTGGCCACTGATGGACCGCTACTGCAGAGCAAAGGGGAGGCAAATCCCGTGACAAACCATCTAAATGAATTTTTGTTTCAGTCACAGTAATTGTTATTTGAATATATACATGCTACTTAACTATACTACTCGTCAAAAGTCAAGGGCCACCCTATTATTTTCAATACACTTTTATATAAGCGCATAGAATGATTAAATGAAGGAAGTTTTTAGTAAAAATGGGTGCAATATCTTCCTCTGACAGTCCTCTATGCACGTTAAGCATAAAAACAACTCACCGACAACCATGGTGATCACGTGCAATTTGGTTTGCTGACCATAAATTCACATTTTTAATCTGTTTTTTCAAACTTCCGTACAACCAAACAGGTGAAGTAATCGTGCTGATTGACATTCCAAGTGCAATGGCGACTTTTCGTGAACAGAGTTCACTCTTAATTTGTTTTAAAATCAGCAGACTTAGGGTAGTTTCATCACTTGCAAAAACCATGCCACCGAGAAGAAGTCTTGACACCTTACAAAGAATGAGGGCTATAGCGTGGGTTGAAAGTGGTTTATCTGTCCGTGATGTTGCTAGACGGCTTGCAGTGTCACACTCTACTATCCAAAGAATTTTGGAGAGATTTCAGGCCACAGGAAGTGTGGAGGATCGCCACCGGCCAGGTCGCCCTAGATGCACCAATAGACATGATGACCGGTACCTCTTGTTGTCAGCCCTGCGCCATCGAACAGTGACTTGTTCCACTCTAAGATGTCAGCTGAGACAAACTGTAATTGTTAATGTCAGTCAAAGCACCATTCGCAGACGTTTACATGAATTTGGACTGGCTGCTCGACGTCCTGCAGTCAGAATCCCTCTTACTCCTGCTCATCACAGAGCCCGTGTTGCTTGGTGTCGCGAGCACATCCGATGGACAAGGCAACAATGGAGTCAAGTTCTCTTCACTGATGAATCTCGCTTCACTGTGTCATTCAATGATGGCAGGATTCGAGTTTGGAGACGACCAGGAGAGCGATTTACTGATGACACAATTCGAGAGGTGGATCGTTATGGTAGGGGTTCTGTCATGGTCTAGGGAGGCTTCTACAGACACGGCAGGACGCCACTCTACATCATCCAAGACAGCTTGACCGGCCCAAGATACCAGAACGAAATCTTGAGACCAATTGTTCAGCCTGCTCTGGAGGCCATAGGTGGTAATGCCATTCTCCAAGATGATAACGCTCGACCCCATCGAGCTCGTGTGGTGAATGAGTTTATTCGGCAACATGGGATCATCAGGATGGCGTGGCCAGCTCATTCACCTGACCTTTCTCCGATTGAGCACCTCTGGGATGTCCTTGGTCGAAGATTGTCAACAAATCACTCCCTGCCAATGGATGTTGCACAGCTGACTGCATTTCTGCTTCAGGAATGGCAAGCTGTTCCTCAGGATACTCTTCAGACCCTTGTGGACTCGATGCGTCTACTCTGTCTTGAATGCCTTGCTGCAAACGGTGGTCATACCCGATTTTGAAATGTCTATTTGTCCAATATCTATTGTGTGACTTTTGAAAAGGTGGGTGACACACTTCACGGCTTCATTGCGTTTGAATGTGTGTTTCCATTTCTTTACGTGACATGTCAATTTGGTATTCAATAAATGCCGTTTTGACTGATACCAATTACGTTTATATCAGATTTGTTTCATGGTTTCAACCAAGGTTTTTCTAAGTGGCCCTTGACTTTTGACGAGTAGTATATTTCGAATGCATGATTTCATAGACAATCATAACTAATCACTGGTCTTCTTCCCACCTCATAGAAGAAATAAGACATGATTAAATAGTATGATGTATTGTATATCATGATAGTTACTTTGGAATTTGTAATAATTGAACCATGCAGAACAGAAAGTGTAATAGTAGTCCTTCTACTTTCTATTTTTTATAATGTTCCATTGTTCTACGTCAAGACTCTACAAACTTGATAAGTGTGTTCTCAACCACATGTCTTATCTCTTTGTCTCATATAGTACATAATGTTTTCACCATGGAATGTCCTTTACATGTTTTTAATGCACTTCACTTCATATACCATGTTCTATGGTTGAAGAACTGTTTTCTTGTCAGTTATCTTTATGATATTTCGGACAGGAACTAGGACTATAAGAATGTTTACAACTATTTAGTTATTTAAGGAATTTAACACTTGATTGACGAAATATAAGCCAGTGGTTCTCAAGCCCCTGAGACCACGACTACCCTCAACATGATTTACCGCTCAAATGGCAAAAATATAAATCATTGGTTCTCAAACCTTGGCAGCAACGACTCCCAAAAGGTTTTACTGCAGCACGTGAAACTATAACCCAGTCGTTCTCAAACCATTGGTGACAGTGACCCCAAAATGGATATACTGCTCAACGGACACAATGTGAACCAGCGGTTCTCAAAGATTTTAGGACCACAACCCCAAACATCACAGGTTGTGAAACTCACTGCCCACATGGGGGAAATCACTACTGTAAGCAAGCAAGCAGATAGCCATATCTGGGTTGAGATCCCCAGATGCGCATATAACGTCAGTTAACACAGAGTATTTTATAGGTAACAGATAACCCCTTGGTATTGAATGTTAGCTATGATTGTTTACATTTGATTTCTGATGGACGATTATCGCCCATCCGACATAGAAGATGATTTCTTTTGAAACACCACAATGAGACTTCAATTGTTTAATCATCCAGTCCAACCAGATTACGAGTCCATGGCACAAAACCAGGTTACGAGTCCAGGGTACAAAACCAGCTTACCATACCATACCAGAGTACGATTCTAGGCTGTCATACCAGGTGACTCTAACCTGTGTCATAATCCAGTAATCAGAAAAGGTATTCAGCAGGGCTGACTTATTCCATCCGTGTTTGTGATGTGCACTGAGTCCAGGGAAGCAAATTCTGCCACCCTCTGAAACCATAGAACTGTATTACTGTACCTAAGTGCTGGGACAGACCAAGCCAAGAGAGAACATAAATAATCTCAGCAGCTACTACAGTCCTTGGAAAGATGAATATTATACCGACCAGCAAAACTACCATAGAAAAGCTTACTTGGTCCACGTGATGACCATAGTTTTTTTTTTTTTTCAAAAAATAAGAGCACATTTTTTATTACATGTAAATCTTTAATAGTTGTGAGAATATATAGTCTTTTTTTTAAAAAAATTCAACATAAGAGAGTCTGTTGTTAATTTTTTCTTGTTACCTTTATTTTGGCTGTATTTTGTTTTTTAAACATAAATCTTCACCCTGGGGTCTGAGCCGTAATTAAACTAACTTACAGTGGGTTGTGATATTTTATTTTATTTGGCTGGACACCAAATCTTCTTTCTCAACCTTATGTACTTTACATAGTCCTTTTGTAGGATTTTAAAGAAAGAATTTATAGTCCAGAAAATATTCTGTTTAGTCACGAGAACTCTCTTTGAATTAAGGATTTCTAGTAGACTATTTCCCGAGGAGAGGCAGTTCCTTCGAACTCGTAGATTATCATACAGATATCACTTTTTTTTATTCTTTTATCCATTCTATAAGAACACGCCGCCTGAAAAAAATCTCCGCCACAGTAGGTTTCCAAATGTACGTACATTTAAAATTGATGAATATTTAAAATTAGTGTTATGCTTTACATAAATCCTCACGTCTATATCTTGCCTTGTGCCCGAAGGAAGATGGTTTCCACCATTATATAACATCAATGCGGGACAGCATTGGCTCAGCTAGAAGTCCTTATTAGGACTTGTGGTAAAGTGGGATGATATAAATATTTATAGGGACTTAGTGTACTGACTGAGATCAGCTGTGAAGGTATCTGTATCTAATATGTGTAGTGTTTTACAGATAACCTTACTTACTGCCACATATTTATATCTCAGTCAGAATTATTCTGGAATATTGTGTTGGCAACGTTATATGTCTAGGGTTATGTAAATGATGAAGTGTAAGTCACCACAACAACAAACAGATAAACAATTTAATTATTCCACCATACTTGACAATACTGTGACACTCACAAACAGTCAACACTCTAGAAGACTATCTTAAAAGATTCAATGATAAATTTCAGATATATACAGATGTATTGATTTTTTCTACAATAGTGATCCTGATTCCACTACACAGTGAACCAGGCAATATTATAACATGTAATTACAAATATTATGTACACAGATATAAATGTGGTCTTTGCATTGACATACAATATTAGTAATCTATGTGTGTGAGTTGTGATGTGGTAATTTTATGTGTCCTATCTAGCCTTCACTTTCTTTCCTTTCCTGACGAAGGCCTTGTGGCCGTAACGTAGACTATTTTCTTTGTCCTTTGTCCTCGTAAGACGAATCACCTTTTTTCGATTTTTTTTCAAACCCATCCATCGTATTCCACGTCTTACCGCAGTTCCCCTCCACTTCCTCGGTAATATGAGGTAATACTGGTTTTGTTCTTCAAGATAGATTCTTATTAGACATCATGACTGCATGTGCTTGTGTATGTTTGGAACTAGTATTGGAGATGGTCTCAGTTCCGAACATTAAAACAATTAATTGCCCCTCTTTAATTAAGTTAGTGTCATTTACGAGGGGTACATAGTGTTGAGCTCTTTTGGCCACAGTGGGCTTAACTTTCGTGATGGCGGCAGGCAAGGACTCCTCTGCTCGACTATTCACTGTTTCTGAAGACACCTCACTGGTTACTATAGGGACCCAAGAGTATGCTGTCCGCCTCTGGATTCAGCAAACGCTCAGACCAGGTGCGGCTTCAATAACTAGGACCACAGTCCCAAAATTCAAGGAAATAAACACAGATACGTTGACTAGCAATGAATGTAGGCACAAATACTGGCACAAATTCCCATCTGCTTATGTTCCAGGCTTTTATTTAGCAAAAATATGAGCTGGCTTCAACGCACTGTTGCTTTATCAAGCTTATTTGAACTAGTGGTCTCGAACTAACGCTATCAATTAACTATATTAACAGACCTAACCAATCAGGCCATTTCTACCCCATCGTTTGAAAAAAAGTACTCTTACTTCCGTCTCCCCTGACAACAAAAGATAGCATTTATAGTCCGACTAATCGTGTTTAGCCTTACATATCATTCCATCCAATCAATTCAAATGTAACTTGTGGCCTATTTCCGTACAATGGTGGTTTAAAATTCTGCCACTGAGCGACTCCGAGTTTTTAGGTTGTCTGACACCCTCATTATTTTCTTTTGCCTATAATTTATTAATTCCTGGACTATTTGCGTAACACTTAACATATTCTGTGTCAGCAAGCCCTAAGGAATCCAAATATCTCAATCTAAGGGAGCTAGGTGGCTGCGTTCAAAATGTGCATTTTCTACCACCTCCTGTTCACTTCAATCCCCATGTGGTGTCTGGGTACTGTCATGTTTTCAAACGTAAATCCATCTAATGTCATCTTTCCTAATAAGCGTTTTCCAGGTTTTTTAAAACCTAACTCTGGGAAGGGTAGTGTTTTTATCACTGTCCGTCTGAAAAAAAGTTATTGCATGTGGCCTTACACGCGTGATAGTAGTAATTGTATATCGCGTTACGCTTGTTGGGGGTGGCATTAATAGCGAGACGCGTGTTTAGTGTTGCATGCGTTCCTGATTTTCAGCCCTCCCTTCTTTCCATCCTACATCCATCTGTCCATTCGTAGTGTAATTAATTTAGGTCATACGCAGTGTGCCTCTCAATGTTTTTTCTTAGAAATGCAATACCCGTTTTAATGTGTTGTGGAAACGCTTGTATTATGCAGTGGCTTATATTTAACGTGGAAACGTTACAATTTGCAGACGAAGCATAAAACAAAGGGGATTTCGAGTACTGTCATTGTGACAGCACTGTTCTTTACCATTCTTCTTCCTTTTATAGAATTTATTTGTTAGGCTTTACATTTACTTTTTAATTTATATATGTGGATTAGAATATTTCACGACACCTCCCCTCTTAAAACAGACATCTTATGTCAGTCCTTTATTCTATATACACATAGATAAATGTAAGTCAACTTGACTTTACTCTGCTGTTGTTCTATCATGGTTTTATGTAGTTGGGTCCATTCAGAGTAGGCACTGCTCATTAAATCTGTCTCAGACTTCTACAACCAATAATATATTTCGGTTATGTTACTGAACAGCCGCAAGTATGACTGCTTGTCGTAATGCTGCTTCGCAACCCGTATTCACCATTTCTCTTCTCTGAGTCTGCTCAATGACATGTCCAGAGAACATTAGATTTTCCCCAAAATGTACGTTATGAGGAGATAACATATACCTGGTGATAGCAGAGTTTTCATAGGGGATCCCATAATCTTCTTATTAGCCTGTATGAAACATTCGGAATATCCTCAATCAAAGAGGCAACTCAGGGATTCATTACGTTCCTCCGAAATGTTTACATCCAACAATTTTGTCTGATCTCAGGTTTTACTGGAATCTGATAGTATCCTTTACTCAGATCCACCCTTGAGAAATATTTAGCTTTATTTAGCCTGGCAAACAACTGATTTGTATCCGGCAATGGATCCACTTGTCCTTCTGTAATAGCATTCAGTCTTCTGTAATCTATACAGAGTCTATGTTCTCCAGAGGGTTTCCTTAAAAGTACAACACTGGAACTATACGAAGATTCACTGTGTGAAATAATTCCTTCCTTCAACAAATAGTCTATCTCTTCCTTCAAAGCTTTCTCCTTAGCAAAAGGAATCGAATAAGGCTTCATACAGACAGGTGTGGGGTCTATCAGTTTCATATCATATTCCAATAAGTTTGTATGCCCCGGTCGATCTGTTAACACCTCTGTATGATTATCTAGAACCTGTTGCACTCTCTCCTTCTGATTTTTCGTTAAATGCGTACTGATTTTCACCTGTGCCGCTGTCTCACAGGGGTGTAATGGATATTCAAATGATGAAAGTGGTTCCTTCTTCATCTCCATTGCAATGGACAAGGTTAGCAAGTGTGTCTCTTCCTGATGTTCTCTTTCCAAATATTTCTTCAGGAGATTCACATGATAGATTTTTTCTTTCCCCTTCTTATCTATCTTATAATTGGTTCTAGACACCTTCTCTAGAACTGTATATGGACCTTGCCATCCAATTTGTAACGTATTCTGATTTCCGGGTAAAAGAAGCAGTACCTTCTCTCCCACAGCCAAATCTCTGTCTTTTGCCTTCCTGTTATAATAAGCAGCATGTTTCTTCCTGGCTTGTTTCAAATTTTCATTGGCAAGTTTCCAGCCAGTTTTTAAACGAGTGGTCAGCTCATTTACATATTGGTATGAGGATGTAATATTTTCCTCTGCTTTTTCATCCGTCCACGTTCTTAACAGTGCTACATATGGACCTTTAATTTTGTGGACCTATTTGTCCATGCACCGGTATGGTCTCTTCCACTTGAAGCTCTATAGTGATGATTTTTCCTCCCAGAATTATCATTCACAAAACGACCGCTACCAATTCTTCTTTTGGGGCTTTCTCCCCACTTAAAATTCTTGATGAGAGATTTCCTCTCTACATCTTCTTCCTCCAGTTTGTTTAAGTCCGATTGAGGGATTTTCGGCTTATCCTGGGGTAAGACATCTTTTTGCACTCTCCGCATAGTGGCCATTGTAAAACAGTTAAGTGAAGCTTGTCCGTGAAAAGGGGCTTCCCATTCCCTTTGGTCCACTTTATCAAATTTATTTCTCTTCTTATTTTCAGGCCTACTTTTGCCCCTTGGCGTGTCCAGGTCCTGATCAATGTTCCCACTTGTGGGTGTTCCCTCATGTGCTATGCTACACCTTTCTACAAAATTCTCAATGTCCCATCTTGCCTTGGGCCAATAATAATTGTGAGCCACCTTTTGGATGATGGTACCTATTTTCTCATGGTCCCCATCTGGTTTCACATGTAGGCTCCTTATTAATTCTGTCCTATATCTTTTAGGAAGTACCAGCTGTCCCTGACCTTTGGATCTAGCTCCAGTCTTCCTATACATCAACTTGTTTTTCATGTAAAAATCTCCCTTGCCTGGAGTTGTATGACAAGTTGACAATTTCCTGAAACAAGGCTTGAGGGTCTTATCCCCAGCCTGTGCCTTCCTCATCTCTTCTGGAGTGGTATCCAACATAATATCCTCCTCCTGTCTTGAGGTCGACCTGACCTGAAGGGTTGCCATGTACACAGGTTCCCTTCTACAATGGTCAGTGTCATGATTGTTCATCTTACAATTTTTACACCACCTTTTTCCTTGGTTGTAAGATTTTCTTTCATCATATTTCCTTTCATCGAATTGTGGGATTTTATTTTTATTGTCATACCGTGGCCTATCAAATTGGTGCTTACCTTTGTTTTGATCCCTATGATCAAATTTATTAAAGTTCTGTGGTGCCCTAAAATTATCCACCTGCTTCTTTTTATTACCTGATACTTCTGCTTGGGCCGCTTGATACCTTTCTGCAACATTTAGCAACTCACCCAGTCTCTCTGCACCTTGTTCCATGAGAAACTTTCTCAGGTCTGGAGCCATGGACTCTCTTAATTGTTCTATAAGGACCATTTCCTTAAGATCTTGGGTTTTCCCCAGAGAAGTCCATTTCTCCAAGTATGTCTCTATTCGTGCAGAGACCTGGTGATAGGTTTCACCTGACAGTAGTTTAGCATTCCTAAATTTTTTCCTATAAAATTCTGCATTCTTTTCATATCTTAACAAAAGAGCCTGCTTTAGCATGTCATAATTTTCCTGATCATCTCTGTGCATTTTGGCAAAAACTTCATAAGCTGCCCCACGAAGTCCTTGAGATAACTTTAAGCTCCACCTTTCTCTCTCTAACCCATATGTGGTAGCTAATAATTCGTATCTATTTATATAGCTCTCAATATCATCGTCTTTCTCAAAAAAATGATCTAAATGAAAGTTCATAGCTGAGGTTGAGGCTCCCTGAGTAGCAGTAGCATCAGAGGCAAAGGGACTGGCACCATTTTCAGGAGCATGGCCCTGAAACTCAAACTCCCTTAATCGTAGCTCATGTTCCCTTTGTAATCTCTTCTCCTCCTTTTCTGCTTCCCTTTCTGCAGCTAATCTCTTCTCTTCCCTTTCTGCAGCTAATCTCTTCTCTTCCCTTTCTGCCTTTTGTTCTTCTACTTGGAGCCTCTTAATCTCCCTATCAGCCTCCAATGCTTTAGCCTCTTTGTCAGCCTCAATCTGCAACCTCTTAATTTCTTTTTCAGCCTCTAACCTTCTTTCGGCCTCTTTTTCCAATCTTCTTTCTTTCCGTTCAATAAATTTGTCACATTCAGTAGTGACATAGGTAATCATAACTTGCCCATCTAATCCCAACTCTTTTGCAGTCTGTACAGCCGCAGATCGAAATTTGGCCAGGTCCGCCATTTTATATCAGGTAATTAAATAAAATATCTAACTAAACAATATAATCTGTAATTATATATCCAATGGACAAAACAGGCACCAAGAGCTCAACCTTATTTAATTCCACCCAAGGATACCTTTTAACTTTTTATATTCCCTGAAGTGAATTACCCCCAATATTTATACTAGTAAAGGATTCAATATCCCGGACCGGACCCCAATTATATGTGGTAAAGTGGGATGATATAAATATTTATAGGGACTTAGTGTACTGACTGAGATCAGCTGTGAAGGTATCTGTATCTAATATGTGTAGTGTTTTACAGATAACCTTACTTGCTGCCACATATTTATATCTCAGTCAGAATTATTCTGGAATATTGTGTTGGCAACGTTATATGTCTAGGGTTATGCAAATGATGAAGTGTAAGTCACCACAACAACAAACAGATAAACAATTTAATTATTCCACCATACTTGACAATACTGTGACACTCACAAACAGTCAACACTCTAGAAGACTATCTTAAAAGATTCAATGATAAATTTCAGATATATACAGATGTATTGATTTTTTCTACAATAGTGATCCTGATTCCACTACACAGTGAACCAGGCAATATTATAACATGTAATTACAAATATTATGTACACATATATAAATGTGGTTTTTGCATTGGCATACAATATTAGTAATCTATGTGTGTGAGTTGTGATGTGGTAATATGAGGTAATACTGGGTTTGTTCTTCAAGATAGATTCTTATTAGACATCATGACTGCATGTGCTTGTGTATGTTTGGAACTAGTATTGGAGATGGTCTCAGTTCCGAACATTAAAACAATTAATTGCCCCTCTTTAATTAAGTTAGTGTCATTTACGAGGGGTACATAGTGTTGAGCTCTTTTGGCCACAGTGGGCTTAACTTTCGTGATGGCGGCAGGCAAGGACTCCTCTGCTCGACTATTCACTGTTTCTGAAGACACCTCACTGGTTACTATAGGGACCCAAGAGTATGCTGTCCGCCTCTGGATTCAGCAAACGCTCAGACCAGGTGCGGCTTCAATAACTAGGACCACAGTCCCAAAATTCAAGGAAATAAACACAGATACGTTGACTAGCAATGAATGTAGGCACAAATACTGGCACAAATTCCCATCTGCTTATGTTCCAGGCTTTTATTTAGCAAAAATATGAGCTGGCTTCAACGCACTGTTGCTTTATCAAGCTTATTTGAACTAGTGGTCTCGAACTAACGCTATCAATTAACTATATTAACAGACCTAACCAATCAGGCCATTTCTACCCCATCGTTTGAAAAAAAGTACTCTTACTTCCGTCTCCCCTGACAACAAAAGATAGCATTTATAGTCCGACTAATCGTGTTTAGCCTTACATATCATTCCATCCAATCAATTCAAATGTAACTTGTGGCCTATTTCCGTACAATGGTGGTTTAAAATTCTGCCACTGAGCGACTCCGAGTTTTTAGGTTGTCTGACACCCTCATTATTTTCTTTTGCCTATAATTTATTAATTCCTGGACTATTTGCGTAACACTTAACATATTCTGTGTCAGCAAGCCCCAAGGAATCCAAATATCTCAATCTAAGGGAGCTAGGTGGCTGCGTTCAAAATGTGCATTTTCTACCACCTCCTGTTCACTTCAATCCCCATGTGGTGTCTGGGTACTGTCATGTTTTCAAACGTAAATCCATCTAATGTCATCTTTCCTAATAAGCGTTTTCCAGGTTTTTTAAAACCTAACTCTGGGAAGGGTAGTGTTTTTATCACTGTCCGTCTGAAAAAAAGTTATTGCATGTGGCCTTACACGCGTGATAGTAGTAATTGTATATCGCTTTACGCTTGTTGGGGGTGGCATTAATAGCGAGACGCGTGTTTAGTGTTGCATGCGTTCCTGATTTTCAGCCCTCCCTTCTTTCCATCCTACATCCATCTGTCCATTCGTAGTGTAATTAATTTAGGTCATACGCAGTGTGCCTCTCAATGTTTTTTCTTAGAAATGCAATACCCGTTTTAATGTGTTGTGGAAACGCTTGTATTATGCAGTGGCTTATATTTAACGTGGAAACGTTACAATTTGCAGACGAAGCATAAAACAAAGGGGATTTCGAGTACTGTCATTGTGACAGCACTGTTCTTTACCATTCTTCTTCCTTTTATAGAATTTATTTGTTAGGCTTTACATTTACTTTTTAATTTATATATGTGGATTAGAATATTTCACGACAGGACTGACCAATGGCTAGCAATAAAAGCTTACAGTACTTTTTAAGGCTTTAATTTTGGGTACTAGAAGAGTTTTTTTTTTTCGGCACATTTTGTCCAAGTATTGAAAGGGAAACAATTTTGCTATCTTTGGCATAACGATAAGGCAAAGGGGGGTAATAATGACTGGGTTTATAAAATAACTTTCATTTGAGTGAAAATTATTTCCTTTTGACTGATCTAATCACAGCTTTAAGACAATGCTGTCGAAATGAGGAATCTGATCAACAGTGGCCAGTCAGCATCAGAGGGACGTCTTCGTTATAAACCCCAGATACCGTAACTTGGTCGTATTTTGCAGGCTCAACTAGTGGTGAAAAATATGACACCACATTTCTGAAAGTTGTGAACTGTTAACCATTGGACCAACACTATTCCTGGCATAAGCAACTCGTCTTCAATGTCCAGATGTTTTAACGACCAAGGAAGTCAGCTACTACAACATGTCGAGCAAGTTAAGTAAAACTTAACGTGACAAAAAAACACCAACAAAAAAACCAAGACACTCATGATAGAAATGATCAAACAGTGACACTTTTTTTGTGTGGGAAATTGTGCTAACATTTTGTTATATTGATTTACAAAGGATAATTCTGTTGTGTGGTCAAAGGAATATTAATAATTTAAAATTGGTAGGGAGCAAATACGAGCTGCACTCACATATTTATATAACACCATTGGAGCATAGGATAGGTCTAGCCAGAAGGTGACTTGCTACACAGCTTTCTTCTACAGCTACCATCTGGAACTGTGCAGTTAACTATCTGACTTGTCATGTGCTAACCCACATCACTAGTTCACCAGCTCTCTTCTCCATTTCTGGGAACTATACTTTCACAATTTCTATCCAACATCCCTCTCGCCCACAAGGGATCAAGTAGATATGGAACAACCTTGAGCTGATGGCACTGGACAGGAAGACTTGGCATAAAGCATATGCTTCGTAGGGAGCTGAAAGGTGATGATGATGATGATGATGATGGTGATGATGATGGTGATGGTGATGATGGTGATGATGGTGATGGTGATGATGATGATGATGGTGATGATGGTGATGGTGGTGATGGTGATGGTAATGATTGTGATGATGATGATGATGATGATGATGATGATGATGATGATGTTGATGATGATGATGGTGATGATGATGATGATGGTGATGATGATGGTGATGATGGTGATGATGGTCATGGTGATGATGGTGATGGTGGTGATGATTGTGATGATGATGATGATGGTGATGATGATGATGATGATGATGATGATGGTGATGTTGATGATGGTGATGATGGTGATGGTGGTGATGGTAATGATTGTGATGATGATGGTGATGATGATGATGATGATGATGATGATGATGGTGATGATGGTGATGATGGTAATGATTGTGATGATGATGATGATGATGGTGATGATGGTGATGGTGATGATGATGGTGATGATGATGGTGATGATGGTGATGATGGTGATGATGATGATGATGATGGTGATGATGATGATGGTGATGGTGATGATGATGGTGATGATGATGATGATGATGATAATGAAGGCTAGTTAACTAATTTGCATTCGATTACGTTGTGTTTTTTTTTTTTAATATAAAAAAAATATAGGAAGCAAAACAGGGTGTGGGTTTAAGAGATTTGTGACGTTACATAAGGGGGGGGGGGGGGGTATGGGATTTTGTGATGAAATATGATTAGGGGGGGGGGGGAAGGGATTAAATAATGGCCAAAAGTGCGTGACGTCATATGTGGAAGATCGCTTTACCTTGTTCTCCTTTTTCTTCTTCTTCGTCTTCCTCTTCTTCACCACTGATATTATCTTTTTTTCTTGTCTTCTCTATCTCTTCTTTTCCTATTCCTCCTTTTTCTCTTTGTCCTCATCACCATCTTCTTTTTTTTATGTTTCTTCTTTTCTTATCTTTCCTATCTTTTTCCCCAACTATTGTCCTTCTTCTATTACCCCTCCTCATTTTCCTCTTCTTACTGTTCTTCTTCCATTTTTCTTCAGCCACAACTCCTCATTCGTCTTGTCATTCTCCTTATTCATCTTCTTCATCTCTCTTCCGCTTACTTCTGGTTATTTTATGTCTTCAACTTTTTCTCTTTTTTTTTTTTCTTTTTTCATCCTCTTTCACACCTCCCCCCCACCATTTTTTCACCATCCCATCCGCTTCGTATGCATCACCTTGTTCTTCTTCATCGTCTCTATATAATTCGATTTATCATCATCACCTTTTTCTTCTTCTTCTTCCTTTCAATCCTCTTCTGCTTTTCTTCCACAATCTTTTCTGCTTAATCATCCTTATTATTATCTTCTTTTCTTTTTTTTTATTTTCCTTCTTTTAACGGTGGGGCCCCCGAAATGAAAATGTTTTCCCCGCTTCTCTCCACTTAACCGCCAAATACTAAATTATTTAAGTACTGTAATTTTGCAATATTTGTTTATTTGCCGCCCGTGTTTCAAGGCGAATTAAGGGCTGCCAACTTTATAGAAATCATACATTGTGGAACCGCCTACTCAAATAACATAACGCTCGGGTATTAATAAAACTCGTCTGTTGGAAAGTGTTACATAAGGTCAGAAGGAATGGTAGGAGGTTGAGTATCTCGTGAAAATGTCGCCACATTCTATTTGCCATTTCATTGGTCTGAAACAAGAGGAACTGGGGGTTGAGAAGAAGTAACTTCACATGTCACTTCCCCGGGGACGGCTAATGGCCCTGTTAAGCCACTTCTTTTATTATTCTACTTGTAGTGTCTTTAATGAGCATGGAGGTATTATCACAGTTGGTCATCTTGCAGGAAACCTGAGCCACAGCGCCGCTTGAACCCTTTCATTGTTGGTGTTTGTAGCAATTTGTTTTACATGATAAGTTTGCCAAGACTTTGTACGGATGAGACAGGCCAGGAAGGCTTGGCGTATGTTTGAGGACATGTGCTCCATGGGAGCTGACAGGTATTGGGGATGATGATGATGGCGATGATGACGGTGATGAGAACGATGATGACAACGAATATAAGCATACAGTTGACAGTCCCATACACATCCTCGCATTCCTGCCTCTTATAACATTCCTTAATAGTCGATTGGCAGAATCATTAGAGCGATGGCCTCTCGCGGTAAAGGTTCCGGCGTCGAAACACGGTGGTGCCACGTTCCATTATACCCAGCTGTAAATGGGTATCTGACTTTGCTCATGAGGTTTATACAGCAAAGGCAGAGAGGAAGGGAACTGATCACCCCACCTCTCGAAGCTAAGTGTGGTTAATTCTCTAACACTTCACTCCCCTACGGCAGTATCTGTTATGGGATTACCTTGACCTTTATGACATTCCTGTGAGAGAAGTGGTTATATTATTATTTATTCGCCGTCTCTGAAACCCCGGAAACCCACACAGTTATACGCCACTGACTATAAATGGTTAGTGATGATTGCTGCACAATAACGTAAATTTTCTTGGAAACAGTTACTGCTTTTTCTTAAATAGACGCAAAGAACAATAATTAGATCTATGGGATTTTATTTTGTGAAACATATCACGTTATATTATATACTTTTGAAAAATTTTATTGATGCATTGGGTATAATCGAAGCAATCTGCTTATGTCATGAGAAGAAGAAAGCTGGGATTTATTGAGACAGCAAGAGAGATCGAAGGGAAAATGAGGCAGAGGCGACAAAGAGAGAACATATTGAACAGTTTGACGCCAAGGCAAAAAGTCAATAATATAACCGATAAACAGTACTGGACACAGGAAGCTGTGCAGAGACGTGATCATCGACGCCACCAGGCATGGTACTTCAGTAAGATGATATAAGAATGGTTACGGCGCCTGCCTTTCGAGGCAAAGGGCCCGGTTTGAAATTAGGTCGCGTCACGCTCCACTCTACTCATGGAGAGTTAACTGTGCTCTTGAGATAGGTTAAGCAAAGACAGAGGAAGCGAACTGGTTATCCCATATCATTTAGTTGAGTCCTAGCATCTATGAAGTCTCTAACACGTAACTCACCTATGACGGTATTTGCTATAAGGCTATGTTTATAAATACATGTACATATAGATACAATCAATATTTGGCAGTTACTTTAAAAAAAATTATTATGTAGTCACTGAAACAAGGCTTGTACAACTCTTGGCTTTTACATAAGTTATGCTTGTGTCAAGCTGACGTGGCTCTCCACCTTCCATTGCCAATCTGTCAGGCTCTTCATTTCCGGTGATGGTACAATGAGATGGGATCCACTGCATCACAACTCTTGAATTGCTAACACAGTTTGTGGAGTGACTTTTAGGTCGTCCTGGTCGGTATTTTTCGGACTCTTTAGCTCTGCACTTGTTAAGGTTTCTGCCTCTGCTCTGAAGTTACTTGAGAAATTTCCTGTTGCGACTGACAAGTATTTGTGTACCAGCGGAGAAATTCCTACATCGGCCTATTTTGCACCTATTGTATATAGTTTAGACTTATTTATTGTATCGTGATTTTTCTCCTTTCTAAATACTGAACATTAAAATAAATGCACAGAAATAACTCTGATCTGAGTACATTCAGTTGAAGTAAACTCGCATTGCATATTCTTCAATTACAGTTTTAATTTGTCAAGATGGGATCGGGTAGCGTGCAATGTCGGAGCGTTTCACCAAAACAGTAATAATGCTGCCACGCTTCATTTTCGAATAATTTGGGCATCATTCATCATTATCACATTGTTTGTTTTATGTTCTATAATTAAGCAGAAGTTGGCAATTTTGGAGCTTCCGGTGTAACCAGTTCACAAAGTTTCAGTTAACAGGCAGTAAATATATTGGTGACCCTGACTAATCTGACAATCAAAAAAAAATTACCAATAGCAGTAAAAAAATATTTACAACATTTTATGATAAATGAGCATTATGAAATAAGCTAAGCTACCAGAGCACAACGCCAACGTTGACAGAATGAAAGTTTGCCGACTGTAGATCTGCGCCTGCGCGTAGTTTCCTTCCGCTCTGAACATCTGACTCTGTCGGACAGAAAAAGTATAACTAAGAAAACGTAATGTGCTCACATCCGCCACACGTGCTTTTGTGTGAGTGTGTGTGTGTGGTTTTTTTTTTCTTCTGTATGATATAGCCTTATTCAGAGCCGGCCCTAGGGAATTTTCAAGGTGGTGCGAGGTCTTGTGATTGCACCCCATATCCCCCACGAACGAAGTGCAAGAGTGTATGCACTATTACTAGACTCGGCTTCGTGCTACCGAGTTGGATCACACCGTAATTTCCAAAAGTGATACTCAACGTTGCATTTTACAAAAACATAATGCATTTAAGTTCTTGAAATCTTATTGCAGGTAATATTTTTGTCTATACTCATGTTGGATTACAGATGGGCGCACAGTACGCTATTTTTGAAAAAGGAATAAGATAGAGATAGGAAAAGGTAGTTTATTTAAAAACAAATAACTAGTTAGTGAGAAATGTTCTGTTTTATTTATAATTTTTTATTTTCTATAACAAGTTACTTTTTTTTTTTTAATACGCTTTGGAGCCTGTCCCTAATCAGCGCCCGGTACGTCCGCACCACCTAAGAGCCGGCCATGGCTGTATTGATTTATCACTTATTCGTTACCGTTCAGCTCCTAAAGGAATACAGGCCCTTAATTAAATCCAAACCACAAAGTCTTATATTTCAACATGCGCCCCAGTATAACCGAGATACCCTGTGCTTAAGTTGAACGGGGCGCGCCTTTTTATTATTAAAAAAAGTACAGGCCTCCAACAAATTCATACCAAGCCCTCCTGACGGGCGCTATCCATTTAATTGTTTTAAACGTCTCCTTTATCACTTTCCCTTCTATTGCGTTTTTTTTTTCCTTGGTCTTTACTTGTGGGTAACCTACGGATTCCAGAATGAGCACTGCTTTTAACGCAGTCAGTTAGTTTCCTCAGTGTGTGTCCTATCCATCTCTAGCGTCTTCTCCTTGCATCTTGCTCCACTGGTATCTGTTAAGTTCTTGTTATTATTTCCACATTTAATTTCATCCTTCTGTGATAGGGCCATAATAAAGCCCCCATTTTCATATTTATGTGTTTAATGCCCGAAGTGTATAGCTGTGTATTTGTCCCAGTATAAGTTTTACAAGAACACCGGTAAATAGTCCTACACGAGCCGCTTTGCGAGTGCGCGAGCGTATATCACTACGCCAGCCCTGCGGGATGCGGTTATTTGGCGTATACGCCGTATAGAATACGGGAGCGCCACAGGCCGAAGGCAGTTGGTGAGATTCGCAGTAGAGGCAACATGTGAGAAGAAGACACCCAGAGTCAGCAGAACTTAGCACACGGCATGGAGGTTAGCAATTGAGCACTGGCTGGGTGTTTTGTTTGTTTGATGTTTGTTTAATGTTTGTTCATGAGTTTGCTTTGTGGGTTCCGGTCACTGAAAGGGTTGTATGAATAAATACAGCCCCTGCCTTAGAATCAAGAGTTTTATTGTTGTTCGGGTCGGGTGCAAGTGTGCAAGAAAGTGATCACAAATCACAACAGCCTCATCATTTCTCGCCCACCCTATCACACTTCTTTTCTACGGAAGTACCTATTTAGTCTGGAACATCTTGATTGTCGTGATATAGGTATAGTCTTTTAAGAAAATGGGCTACATTAAGACTCTGATAAACGATAAGGCATAGGAAAGCAATCAGCGCAGGTCTTAATTGGGTAACGTTAAAATTAAAAAAAAGGCCCAAGTGACGACCGCAAGCACTTCATCGGAGACAAACGCACAAATACAAGGGAGATAACAAAGTAACAACTAATCTAAACGATTACAAAAATATGCTACATGGTAAACAAATCTTTTCTGTAAGCGCTCGCGGTATTTCCTACTTAAGTGGCAATAGCGATCATCCATAGCGACAGACAGACAGAAAGACAGGCAGGTAGGTAGGAAGGTAGGTAGGTGGTTAGATGGGTAGGTGGTTAGATGGGTAGGTGGGTAGGAAGGTGGGTAGGAAGGTAGGTAGGTGAGTAGGCAGGCAGATAGATAGATAGATAGATAGATAGATAGATAGATAGATAGATAGATAGATAGATAGATAGATAGATAGATAGATAGATAGATAGATAGGTAGGTAGGTAGGTAGGTAGGTAGGTAGGTAGGTAGGTAGGTAGGTAGGTAGGTAGGTAGGTAGGTAGGTAGGTAGGTAGGTAGGTAGGTAGATAGATAGATAGATAGATAGATAGATAGATAGATAGATAGATAGATAGATAGATAGATAGATAGATAGATAGATAGATAGATAGATAGATAGATAGATAGATAGATAGATAGATAGATAGATAGATAGATAGATAGATAGAAAACTGCTGTGTAAAAATATTTGAACACTAGCCAACCGAGGGATACCGCAGGTCTGATATTACTCACCATATTCGAATAGTATATTGCCACAATTCCGATAGGCCAACAAAACAGACAAGAGATGAAAGCCAAGAATTGATGCTCGTTCTCGAAAAATCCTGGCCTGCCATCGTTCAGTGGCACCTGTGTCATTAAGACATAAGGAAAACTGTCATTAAATTTGGATTAATCCGGTATCCTGCTAATGTCCTGACAGTTAGTTGCTCTGTTGTGGCTTAATGGGTTTTATCTGTCCCAACACTTCAGGTTCAGTAATGCAGTAGGTTTTAGGGTTTCAGAGGGTTGCAAGGTGTGCTTCCATTGACTCAGGGCACATCACCGACAGGGATGGACAATAATTTATTTGTAGGTTTATTTATTTTTCCTTTTCACTCTCAACGAAGCATAGAGTACCTCCTGAAGTTGGTTCCCTTGCAGGAAGACAGCACAAAAGGATTGATGAGCTCATACAGCAGTGGTTTATGTAACAACTAGTAGCCCTATTCTGTCTGTTTCCTTAGAGATTCCCTTGACTATACTAGGCAACACATAAAATATACAACTAAATTAAAACTATTAAATAACTAATAAATATAAATAACTAAAAATATTCTACCTAACCTTTTACTCTTAAACTGGTATGAGAGTTAAGCGATTACACCGGCTAACAAAAAAAATTTTTTTTTTCTTTCTCTAACATTTCTATGTTTTTCTGGTCAATTTTAATGCGCTGTTTTTAAATCTGCAAACCGTTTTTCTCTATCAGGTCGGGATCTCTAGAAATACGCAATTGAAGTTTTTTAACAACGCATACAGTATTACAACATCATTCGTACAAGAAGTATAACAGTTATGTAGGCTTGAATTTCTTTGCAGTCGACTTTCGTCGGTGAATGGCATGTGGTACATCGCGATGAAGCATCCAACAATAATCGGCAAGCATGGTCACACTCCACCGTCCTTGATAACGTGACTCCATAACGGCAATATCTTGATGGAATCGTTCTCCATGTTCATCGCTGACTTCGCCAAGGTTGTCAGGGGAAAAGTCAAGATGCGAATCGAGCAAATGGATTTTGAGGGACATGTTACAGCCTATAATTCTGTATGCATCTATGCACTGCTTAACAATATGCACATAGTCGACAGATTTGTGATTTCCCAGAAAGTTATCGATGATCGATTTGAATGACATCCATGTTCGAAGTTCACTACCATGTAACAAGTTCTCGAATTGTTTGTCTGCAATAACTTTCCTAATCTGAGGTCCTACAAAGATACCTTCCTTTATCTTTGCATCGCTAACTTGCGGAAACTTTTCTCTAAGATAAGTGAAAGCTTTGCTCGTTTTATCTAACGCTTTTACGAAATTCTTCATGAGCTCCAACTTTATATGTAACGGTGGTAAAATGATGCTGTCTTTGTTAACTAATGGCTCGTGTATTACATTTTTATGCCCGAGCTGCATACGATCCCTGATAGGCCACACCTTTCTTGCATAATGTTCCTGTCTGTTGCGGCTGTCCCATTCACATAGGGAGCAACAACATTTAGTATACCCAGTCTGCATGCTCGTGAGAATTGCAATGACCTTTAGGTCTCCACAAATCCGCCATTGGTAGTCATTGTACTTTATTTTTGCCAAAAGTATAGCCATATTGTCATAAGTTTCTTTCATATGAACAGAGTAGGCGACTGGAATTGATGAAAATAAATTTCCGTTATGCAATAACACGGCTTTTAGACTAGTCTTGGAAGAGTCGATGAAAAGTCGCCATTCATTGACTATGTGCTCATGACCGAGGTGCATCATTAGACCGTTTACATCTTTGCAATAGCAAATGTCATCATCCATCTCAAATTATTGAACAAGTTCTCTGTGTCTATGACGAAATTTAGATATCGGAGTATTGGGCGCTAAAAGATTCCATTCTTTGAGTCGCGAACCGAGTAATTCCGCTTGTCCTTTGGTAAGAGCGAGATCACGTATTAGATCTGAAAGTTCTGAATGGTTAATTAAGTGAACACCATCATTCACTGTATACAATCCGAGTCAGAATTAGTTTCTAAAGCAGGTAAACTATCACTTTCTGATGGTTCATTCACGTCCAACGGATATTGTTCTGACGGAACTGGAATCGGACACGTGATTGGATCATGAGGCACTGGTTTCGAAACCGATTCAATACTTGGATAAACCACAGACTTTCTAGTTTTAAAAGTGAAACCGTGGATATTTGTCAAGCAGAAGTAACAATCAGTTGCGTGATTTGTTGGTTCACGCCATATTACTAGCACTCCAAAAGGCATCGACTTATGCTTCGGCGATTTTCGTAACCAACCTGCCAATGTATTTGCACAAGTCAAACAAACTGCATTTGGCTTTCAAGATTTATTTGCATCATCAACTTTCGAATCGAAATAAAGTTCATATGCTTTCTTTAGTAATGGTGTAAAGTTTTTCTGGTGAATACGATCGGTAAAATATCCGCACACGTAACAGAACAGATCAGCCGAATTTGTACAACTTCTAGAAGCCATATTTCGCTCAGAATTATTTCAAAATACAGTAACTATTTGAAAAATAGCGTAACATGTGTCATGCATCTTTTAGCAGTATAAAAAGTAGAATTATTGTGCATTTTATTAATTTTTAATAAGTTATATAGTAAAAATGAAACGGAGCAAATAACGGTTTCCCAAAAATATATTTATTCACAAATATCTTAAGAACCCGATGTGATAGAGATAAACGGATTTCAAATTTGAAATAAGCGCAAGAAACTGACCTAAGAACACTTATTCTTATATAAGAAAGAAAAATGTTGTTTGTCAGTGTTATCTGCAGGAAGTCAGAACCTAAGGATTAATGTGCTCTTGCACCGTGGTTTCTGTAGCAAATTGTATTACATTATGAGGATGTAACCCCCTGCGCAGCCTCATAATAGTCTCTTCTTATGACATGCTTCATTAAGCATCAGACATATTCTATCTTTGTCTCCTTAGAGACCCTTGGGAATTTTACTAGGCAACAAATCATCATCACCCACAAGGAGCATAGACCTTCACCAACTTATGCCGTCTGCTTGTACCGTGCCACCAGTTTAAAGTCTTTCCATGTCTTCTTCATCCCGTTTACATCTCCCGCCAGTTCTCTTCTCCAAGTGTTCTTCGATCTCTCTCTGACTCTTTTACTCTGGGGATTCAAGAATTTCCCTGCAGACCCAAGTAGAACAGTCCCAACTAAGATGGTTTGGCCATGTCTGCAGAATGGGAGAAGATCGGCTACTACGACAAGAATGGGAAACAAACAGCCAGGGATCCAGACCCCCAGGACGACCCAGAGTCAGCTGGGAGGACAACATTGGACAATCTTTGAAGGAACGAGGACTAGAATGGAACCAGGCCAGGAGGAAGACAGCCGATAGGATAGTCTGGCGCTCTCTCTTCCAAACCTCTACACCTCACGGTAGAAGGTGAACGACTAAGTAAGTAAGTAATTAAGATTCCAGAATAAGGATTACCTTGTAATGCTATCAACATGTTTTCTCAATGCGTGTCGTATCCATCTCCATTGTCTTCTTCTCATCATTTTGTTCCTCTGGCACTTTCCAAAAAGAAAAAAAGTAGAGGAACCGGGAGAGAAGATTTGGAACTGCATGACAGGATGGCGAAGAAAACAGAAATTACCATTAAACGACCCAGACATTTATATACTCATTCATCTATACTCAGTGGAATTTGAAAAGTCCCTTCCAATTTTATTTTAAATATGTATATCCTCGCTTGTATATATTGGATATACACGAAATAATGTTAAAACACTGCGATAAATAAATAATACACAAAGGTATGTTTCAGGCACTCGTGAGAAATAAAGAAGTTGAAGAATAGACAACAGAAAAACATCACAAGTAACAGGCTTACCGGGAATCGAAACCACGAACAATAATTACCATTTAAGTAATTTTTGTTTTTTAATTCCAGAAACAAAATAAAAATATAAAGGGAGACAATGAACTTGCGTTACAGGGACAGGAAAAATTGTTGCCCGCTATAAAATTATTTTATTAAACAGATCAGATCTCACTCTCAGCTGTAATCTTAATATTATGAAGCATTTTATGAAATGAAATGGCAGTTAATTCTCTTTAGTTTGGCGTTTGTTTCATATAAATAAGTGAGATAGGAGTGAATAAATAATTATTGTAAAAATAGATCGTGAATTTTCAATCACCCTGTATGTTTCTTAGGTACCTGGCCACTGACTGTCGAAGCAATCAGTGTCGTTATGCGTAATAATTATGACGTGAGTGCTCGTGCACGGGAACAAAAAAGTCCGTTTGGTGTAGCCGGCCATGATGGCTGTGTTGTGAGTTCTCTGTTTTGTAGCCGGACGAGATAGCTGTGTTTTGAGACAGTGTCGCTAACGTCCGTATATATATTTCATAGGAGATAGTCGTGGAAATGTTAAGAGAATCTATATCTTATTGGATCACATAATAATGGACTGCGACGTACTTATACAGAATGTGTTGAGTATCTAGTGACCACAAACGAATAATGGTCAAAATAAGTGTTGGCCCACTTTTGTTGGCCTATGGATGTACATGAAAAAGTTAGAAGTGGATTAAATTAAATTTGTGCTGTATCTGTACACCCAGCGTTGATGTACTTTTTATAAACGTATTAATTGGCCATTGTTTATGTAGAAAATTATCACTTTAGAACTAACACCTAGCAGAATATGGCAGTCAGTGACAAGAAACTAAACGTCACATTAAATCTATGCATGTTTTATTTTTTTTTAAATAACTTATGCACTGGTCCTCAGTAGCTCCGGGGCCCCTAGGCTTTAGCATACTTAGCCTAATGGATCATCTGGCCCTGCTTGTAGGGCAGCAACTAACAGTTTCCAATTTGCTCAGTCGCCTGCATATTGTTTAATTGTTTAACTGTTAAATTGCTTAAAGGAACTTACCTGAGGATCCGACTTGTTCAGCGCAAAAGATGCAATGTCCACCTCAAGACCGTTGGCGCATGTGTTGGGGAGCTTGCTATATCCGGTGGCCAGTGATTTGATTTCTGGGCGCATTGTGTAAAGGTTTGTATTGGCCCTGCTAAACGATGGAAGATGTTCGACATGATGCCGTGGATTGTAGCCTTTCACGTTTAGTTTTGGCACTTTCTTGTACTGCCTGAGGTTGTGTAATGAGATACGCGACATGCACTCAGTATAAGGGGGCGGTTGTTGTGGTGGCTCTGTGTCATCTGTAAGTTGGGTATGACATCGATTATTACGTTTACTTGCGAAATACCTGTTCTTATTACAGCAATCCCCCGTTTAGCGCTGTTAATTTGTTCCTGAAAAATCGGGCTCTAACTGAAAAAGCGCTAAACGAACATTGATCTCTCTTAAGACTTAAAAGAAAACAAATTAATTCGTTCTTAAGGTCCAGAAAGCTGTATAAAAATTAAGTAAAATTTAACACAATATAAAAAGTAAATAGTTAACATCATTTATTAACTACAGATAATTATCAAACATATTGAACACAAACAAAATATTATGTATGTACTGTAAAAACAGAAATTTTTAAAAAAAATATATGACTTTTATCGCTTGTACTTCTATCGCTTGTTGCTACAGTTGTCACGGCGGAGCTGTCCTCGTCTTCAGACGACTGGTTAGCAGAAGGTTAATGTAGGGGCTGAACAAGCTTTTTCTGACTTCAGATGTAAAAGGCACGGCTACTTGATTAATGGGGGCAGAAGATATTGGAGAAGACTATAAAACAAAAACAAAAAAAAAGCGAATCGAGGTTGTTTTGTCACCTTTTTCTCTTCAAGAAGCACATTGTAGCAATTAAGATCTTGTTCTATGTTACTGATTACCATATAATTGCTATTCATTTTGGGGTCATGCTTCATTAACCTAGCAATGACAATTCTTCTTGGCCATCTCAAAACCCTGAATGAGCCTGAAAGTTATATCTCTGCCTGCCACAGAATTGTGCGCAAAGTGTAAGATCGAATTTTTAAAGCGTATAAAGGGTGTATGGCTGTTACGTCCATTTTCGCACAACCATTTATGATGCGAGACTTTTTAACAGATTACCAGATGCCGTAGTCTAGCTATGTTAGACGTACTTAGGTACGCATCTATGTTTCTGATACAACTTAAATTTATTATGCACCAACGACCAAACTGACAGCATTCTTAGTCAGTAGACTTATGAACTATGAACATTCGCGTTTAAAATCAAGAACTCAAACTTCAAACAAACAACACCCAGTTCAAACCATCTTAACTCCAACACCTGGTGGTCCCAAATTACGCTACTACAATGGCATCAAATTGAAAAAGGATTACATCGAAAACGCGCTAATCGACTAGCGTAAGACCGGGGGATTGATGTATTATGTTTAAGTGCGAAATACCTTTTCTTTTTAAATCCTCAACTATCATCACATCGTTTAGTTGGCCTTGTTGTTGTGGTTGATAATAATATTTTTAATGATTATAATGGTTCATGATTTTTTTTAATTATTGTTGTTGTTTAACTAGAGCTGCTGAGCTTGTCGTGTGTCGCAGCCAAGGCCAAGTTGAAGAGTCTTCGGCATTATCTACATTATAGTGCTATACTTTTTCTGTGGCTTGTCTGCCATTCCGAAACTTGTTGATTTTGAATCATGAGCTCCAGTTTCTTTCCCGGATAATCTAATATTCTATCCTGACTTGGCAATCCTTTGAATGATTTTCAAATCTCTGTTTCAAGCTAGAAGAGGAGACTTGGGGGATTGGGGGGTAGCATAATGTGCATTTACACGCCATCGACGGGGGGTTGGGGGGGGGGGGGGAATTTCCAAATACGCATTGTTTAAATGCTGTGCTCTGGTTCTAGCCCCTCTCAAGGGATTGTCCTGCAATGCACAGAGCTGCTTCCAGTCTCCCCCTCACTTGTCATCGATCCATTGCGAGATGCTCTCGCAAGTAGCCAACCATGTAAATGCCGGTAGTAAGCCTGGTGTTCCTGTGTTTCCTCCAAGCTTTGTACGCAATACTGCGTTCTAAACAGGTATCACTGCAAGGGGAATCGTGATAGTGAACCACTTTGCTCAGGCTACACGATTTCTGAATGCATAGAGGCATACCTGGGGCTATCCTTATATAACCACCAGCTAAGCACAATGCTACATTATTCAAATGTGGAAGTGAACCTGTCTGTGCAGCTAATTACACCCTCATTGACTCTTGAAATAATCCACTCACTTCCACGGATTCCCTTTGTGGTGAAACATGTTGAGAACCCAGCACTGCACACTACGTTTGTAGGAGTCACTTGAGTCCAAGACGTAACGCTGGCTTTTTACCTGCTTGGCTTCATGCAGGAGGATCTCACTATGGGCTCATGAAGGGCAGGAGGAGCTGAGAAGTGGCTCTGTGTAGGATGTGACAATTCCTTGGGAAAGACCAGAACTAAAGCACAGTATTTTAGCTCTGCCTATTTGGAGATCCTACACGGATGGCGGAGAAAGCACAGTAAACCACGCGTTTCTTCCTCCTAGCTTGGGACTAGATGTGATGATCCTTTAAATGCCAGCCAAGCTGGAGAAACTGGAGCTCATGACTACAACACAACACGTTTCGGAATGACAGAAAAACCACAGGAAAATCCTAGATAATACCAAGGACTCTTGGTAATGGCTGCAAAAGAGTGAGAAGCCCAGCAGTCCTAGTTATACAACAACAACATGATTCCTGAGCGTTGGCCAGGCAACTCGATGGTTGCCTTTCTGTCACATAAATATTGGGTCGATCTATTTTCATCTCCGGCAGTATTTAGTTACATTTTTGTGTGTACTAAACTACTTGCATTTTCCGTGGTCGCCCATTTCTTTCTCTGCTATCAAGCAGATATTAGCGATTTTCTTATCAATTTTACACTCCCTTCAGTGACAATTGATCATGTTTGCTTTGCGCTTCTCTGCTTTGCTAAGATTAAGACGTAGGTAAAATCAAGATGGGCGCGGTCAATTTTCGTAAAGTGACCGCGTGTCATGTTTACCTAGGAGTGCCCCGCGATAAAATATCGACCTGTCGGCATGCATTCGGCGGAAACGAATGATATAATCATTTCTTGTACACCTTGTTTCAAAGACATTACTTCAGATGAAAGTAAGATGTTGTATTTGAGAAAACATTGCGGAGAGAGGATCGGATGTTTTCATTCCATATTTGGGAGACATGACCTTTGCAGGAACGCGCAGAAATTTTCATGTGGAAATAATTTGAATTACCCCACAAAACACGCACGTTTCTAAACGATTAGCGGGGGTTCGAAATAGAGGAACAACCAAATTCGTGCCTAAATCGTAAGAAAGTAGACAAGTGCAATATAACCTGACACTTTAGCTAGTTTAGAACACTGTGAAAATCTACCTCACGCCAAGAAGACAACCAGACCTTGCCAGAGTTAAGACTAAAATCAGCTTTCATTTATCGGACCGGACCCTTGTTTGAGCATATTGAGGACTTACAGCCCAGGACAACTCTAATATTTCAACACGGAAAACCGGAATCTGAGGAAACAGGAAACACAAGTCAAAGTGGGAACTTATTGCTAAAGTAACAACACCCCCAGACCAAGTGTAAGAGTGCCTTTATTTCTCTGAGCCAGCAGTCCGTGAGCCTAAAGATTAGAGTAAGTTGTACATTTTGAATTCTATATTTTTTTTCATTATTAACATGTGAACTAATACGTATATATTGATTTGTGAATATTAATATGTGAAAATTGCTAGTGGATATCCAAGTCATTTGAGGCTGGCAACCTCAGCATATAGAATGATGATTTCATGAACCACCGCTGCCAGGGATGGGGACTGCTTTATTGCGAGTTTCTTATAAAGAACCAAAAGCAGAGGTAGTCAAAAGTTCCATATGGAGCAGGGAGGGAATGATGAAAGAAATTATGTACAAACTTGTTATATTATAACCTTTTAAACCAGTGTAAATGTAAAACGTATTCACTCTAAATGTAATGAAAGTTTCAACCTTTTCAACCAGTGTAAATGTAAAACATATTTACTCTAACCGTAATGAAAGTTTACAACCTTTTCAACCGATGTAAATGTAAAGAAATTTAAACTATATTGTTAACATTCTCAACTAAAGTTAAATACAAAATTTTTCATTTTAAATGTAAAGATAGTTTTTCGCCCACTGGGATTAATATTAATTCTCAGCTAGGGTAAAAGTTCTTAGATAGATGGGATAGTGGAATGACAAGAGGGGGACACATAAGTATGTGTCGGGAAACTCAGTACTCTTATTTTGCCATACTAGTTGGTGGTACCAGTTGAGGGTATAAGTGGCCTGAAGTCGACGCTAGACACCATCATTAGACGGGTCTTAGAGGCGAGGGACCAGCTTTGCAGTTACTCCTTGATTCTATTTGGAACGTGCTACAACTCTTAATCTTGACCAGGGAAGCGAGCGATCCAGTCACCTATCTGCGAAGAACCAAAACATCAGCGGGAGCAGAAAACCCAGCAGCTAAGTGTACAAATAAAAGCTGCAAAGTGAAACTTCCCCTTATATTAATTCACGTTAACATCATATGATGATGATGACCAATTTTTGTTAAAGAATTATTCGATTTTTAATAACTGTTAAAACGTAACTGATTATTAAATTTATTACTTATATCTATGCAAATTTAAAGTTGATTTATCATTTTGAATGTGTTGTATTCGTATATCTCAGAAAATTTCTGAAATACACTTAAAAAGAGCTATACAATAATAATAAGAGGAATTCGCTGACTTAACTCAGCTGAGAGCTTGAACGAAGTAACGAATTATAAGATAACCCTATCCTTCACAAAAGTTGATGGCAGATACTAGAGTCAACGTGCTCAGCCAACACAGCATTGTTCTAGTTTTTCTGAATATCTTGTGAAGTCTCCCTGGAGGTAGAAGCATAATTATCCTTCTACCTACAACTCTGCTAAGAGTAATCTTGTGCAAAGATAGACACCTTCGAAGACCCACATCAGTCGTTTCTATTCCCTCTGATCTTCCCTCTCTGAAGGAGAGCTTTCGGTCCTCAGCAAGGGCCTGCACTTTGTCCCTCTCCAACCATCCTCTGATCAGTATAATCACCTCCACGATGTTCATCGGTTTCATCGCCGTCTGATACTTCAATTCCATTTCCGCAACAATGATGGTCCTCAGAGTTCGCAGGCCGAATCTAATGATGCATTTGCACGCTTCGCTCCTCCTAAGAGTAAGAATTTTACACCCTCTCCTGGGGCCCCCACGCTCTGGATTTAGATATTCAGAATACCCTCCACGGCAGAGGTTTTCAAACTTTTTTGGTCCGCGGCTCCCTTGACCTGTGCATAAATCACCGCGGCTCCTCTCTATACTACAAAAATCTATATTTATTGATGGACCTTGACTCATAATATCCAGCCCAACACTTTTCCCAAGCCACCGCGACGCCCTTAGCCGAAGGCCGCGACGCCCCTGGGAGCCGCGACGCACAGTTTGAAAACCTTTGCTTCACGGTATTCAGTAACTCCATCCTCAACGCATGCGTCATTCCAACCATACTTCTGATGAGTCCCACGCCCTCTCGAAGCTCCGCCGCAGAGATGAAATTGTTATCAAACCGGCGGACAAAGGAGGTGCCATTGGGGTATGGCGCAAGGACCTGTACCTCCAAGAAGGCAATAAGCAGCTCACCAACAGCTCCTTTTACCAGCGCCGTGACAATGATGCGACAGTCCTCAACAATCGTCTGTTCCATGACACCATCAAACGTCTTATCGCTAAGAAGTCCTTACCTTCTAGCGCTTTTCATCTCCGTATCGATAATAGTTGTCTGGACAAGCAAGTGTTTTATATGCTTCCCAAAATTCATAAACCCTCCAACCCTGGGAGACCCATTGTTTTGGCCTGTGCCTGCCCTACCGAACATATTTCAGACTTCCTGGACGGCATCTTCCAGCCTATTGTAGAGCAGCTTCCTTCCTTCTTAAAGGACACCAACCATGCCATAGCTACTTTTTCCTCTATACAGCTTTCCCAAGACTGTACCTACTGTTTATCTCTGTTAGATGTCTGCTCGCTTTACACTTCCATTCCTCACTTTGATGGTCTCGGTTTTTCATGGACCAGCGCACCTACCCCTCTATCGCTATAGGGACTGTTGCGAACGTCACTGTTGCGAATGTGGTTAACTGTTGCAAGTGTGTACAATAGGCCTGGTTATACTGTAGAAGTGTAGGTGGTTGCTTGATGATACCATGCCGTTCATACCACACTCAGAAGTCATGAAGCATTGAAAACGACTGTTGACGTTTCAGACATTTATTACGAACAACAGTAACATACGCTGACATCGAACGATTCACTGTCATGTAAGCACATATAATCATGTAGATAGCAACAACTCATAATATTCGACATCCTGGAGACTTCGCATGTAAACCTTGGCTGCAACAAATAAGCCGCGCTACTGGCGCGCTTCATATGACTACTGTTCTTGGTTCCTCATGACCAAGCAGGTCAAGTAGATCTAGGCTACCACATCAGCCGCACTAATGGCGGACTGCTTCAAAATATCTAGCTCAGTCTCTTCTGTATAATATATAACTCCTCACCCGGAGTAAGCCACCTTAGCAATAAAGTTCTGGGCTCCACATGAGCCGTACAAGCAGCGTGATTTTCAGCAATAAAGTTCTGGGCTCCACCTGAGCCGTACAAGCAGCGTGATTCTCAAAATGGCCAATATCAGTCTCTCCTATTTAATATCTCCACATTCGGAGAAACCCACCTTAATGAAGTACTTGACTCCTCTTGACCAGACAGGTCATTTAGGTCTAACCTACAAGGAATAAGCCGTATAAGCGGCAAGGTTCCTTCAAAGAAATGGCTAACATATGTCTCCTTTACTCAGTATATCTCCGCATTAGGAGAAAGCCATCTTAATACTGTTCTTGGCAATAATATAAGATTCAAAAAGTCTCTTTACCTGTCTGCCATTTAGAAATAATACACAACACATTTCTTCACATCCATGGCTATACAATCACTAGCCAGAATAATCACAGGGGGGAAATTCAATATCATTTAACACCTAACAAAGGCTCCATTCCCCAGAATTATAGACAGAGACGAGCGCTGACCTCTTGTCAGCTCGGAGACTTTTTCTCGACTGCCCGGAAAGCGTCTTCAATTCCCCGCGCAAGTTTACTGCGCATGTATAAGCCCAAAGTAGCTAGCCACGGAACAATCTAGACCTTTCCGTGACTTCAGAGCAAGACCGCTCCGTATAAGGACATCTGTATGAACGATATCCTAATATAGCCATACAGAATAATGGACATCGTCCAGACAAGGGAGAGAACCGCTAAATCTCATCCTGAACTAAAAAATATACAATTAATGGTTTCCCTTTGACCACAAAATAAACAAAACATATATTCCTATCTTAACAGTTTACCGCACCCCACGGGGAAAAAAATGATAACATCATTTTTTTTTTCAAAATTACAGAGACTGGAAACAAACGAGGGCGGAAGCATACACATAACTACCTTTAAGTATACTCTAAATATAAAGTCATAATCACAGAGGTATAAATAGTAGCAAGACAAAAGAAGAGAAGGACGATGAGTAAACAAAAGCAAGATGAGATATGTAAAGAAGGAGAAAAGGAAAAGACTAGGAATATGACACGGTAATCAGCTACAATAAACAATGCATGACATCAATGCATATCATAATAATATATAACCGAGTACACGATAAACCCTAAAAAACATAAAGACCAAAACAAAAAAATAAAAAAGCGAGCATGATACTCTAGCTAACCAGCCTACCGCGTATAAATGACGCGCAGCTAGACAGCATCAACACATTCATCGTCAAAACATAAGGCCAAAATGACGCACAATGGAGCGTCGGGTGAGAACAGAAATTATCTCACAACTTTAGAGAAACTAAGTTCTCACAATCGCACTATGAAGTGCTGGGAAAAAACATACATATTACTTTCATATATCCTAAAAAAAAATACAATAAGAATTACAAAAAATAGCGGTGTCATTACGATATCATCCTCTAAACATTAATATACTACAATTTAGGGATACCTGTATATATCCTCGAAAGGTTATGATTACAAAGTAACATATATTTAACATAATATCATGTGACAATGTACAACAAATTTAACTAATAAGCAGGAATCTTCGATGTAGTCAGGAGTTCCAAAGCATAGTATACTGTAATGAGAGCCATAGACATCAATAGAAGCATCCAACGCTAAATGAAAAGCAAGGACGTCACATCTTAATACAGCTGGAAAGCTGTTGACACTCTCCATATCACAGCCTGATTTGCTGTGAGAAAATACAAATGATACACTCTGTTTGATAACCGTAGGGAGCCGCGCTAGCGTAGTGGTTACAACACCGCTCTGGCGACCGGGTGATACAGGATCAAACCCGGGCGACGGCATTTGAGGATTTTTCGTCGACCGGGATTTGAACTGGATTAACTCGAGACCTGGCGAGGACATTTGAAGGAGTGTCGTCGACCAGGGACTGGCGGCTCCTGAGCCGACCCAGCTGCAATGGGTACCTCCGAGTATTAGCGGGCGAACGCAAAAAAAAAAAAACCGTAGGATTTTATAATATATAACATTCAATCCTACATTTTTATCTATAAAATGTGGCTATGTAAACTTTTGGCCCATGTATGGATATAATCAAACCTTCCTCCGTGTAGACAATGTAGGAGGATTAGGTAGAGGATGGCCGCAACTCAAGGTAGTCAACGCTGTAGGCTGAAACCAAGTTGTGCACTTAGGGCACTGAGATGCTCTCTCGGCATCAAACCCAGAGCAAGCAGTAGCATTAGAGACACTCTTATTATTGTTAACTTGATTACTAGTAACTTGGGGCTCCTGTTGAGCAAAGTTAACATGATAATGGGATCTATCATTTGAACTACCGTCATATCGCGATCTATCATAACCATTATCTTTATTGGGAGCGTTGTTATGTTTTGAACCCCAATTAGCATAGTTGCGATTGTCATTTCCCCTTTGATCAAAATATCTATTTGATGGGTTTTGCTGTCTCTGAGAAAAATTATTATAAGGTTGATAACCTCTATTGTAGTAACCTCTTCCATAATTGTTGGAACCAAAATTTTGAGGACCGTTAGATTGTCTCCAATTTCTTGAAGAAAAAACATTATTACGTGATGGACGCCGTTGGTGCTGTCCACAATCACGATTATCTCTTCTAGCAAAATTGATTTTTTTTTTGCCTGTTGCAATGTGCTTAACAGGTACATCTTACTGACTGTGCTGAGTATGCTGGGTACTAATAGTTTTGCCCTCTTTTAACAATTTATCAGAAATTTGTAAAGTCGATGCACGGTTTTTCTGAGGAATCTTGTCATGACCTTTATCAAAGTCCTCACCGTGATCCAAAAGACTGACACTTAAATTACTTTTGTTGGCCTGACGCCAAGAATCACTCCTGTTCAAGGCAGTATCGTTATTCCGTGGGAAATTATATTTGCCACGAAAAGATTTGTTAAAACCATGTTTAGTGTTACTGTTAGCATTGAGTGCATGTTGCTGGCTCTTTGCATATGTAACATATTGACCATCAGCTTTATGTCTAACTCCATCCACCTTGGCAGTGGACAACATCTTGTTGTACAAAACAATATCTAATAACACATCAACTCTGTTGCGAAGTTTTGCAATTTCTACTTCTGCAACAGCTTTCTCTCTAGCAACAGCTTTATGAATTCTCTCGTTGACTTTAATCTGAAGCCTGTTGTAATCTACTCTCAAGTCGTGTAACTCAGAAGTAAGAGTCTTTTCTTTAACAACTCTATCTCTTAGATCCAATCTCAATTTTTCCTTCTGAGATGTAGTTTCTAAAACCTTAGCCTTCTCCTGAACAAGCTCAAGTTTGAGTGCTTCCAAAGCACTATTATCTATAGTCATAAACTCATCAATCTTTTCAGGAAAAACCATATCTTTCTTTTCACCCTGAAGTTCATTTATCGTTTTTTGTAAAGCTTCCAACTCAATAACATTACCTTCACCATAAAAAATAGTGGATAATAATTTAGAAAGCCTCAGTGCTTTCTCCTTTGAATAGTCGTAACCAAAATTAAATACAGCATATTCTTTTAGATCCTGGCTCATTTGGATTAAGAACTGTTTTATGGCATATTCTTCGCAGTTTGACCCTCTCAAACGTAATCTATCTCCCTCACCGAGAAAATGATCCAAAATATCCATAGTAACTTATGTAAATATACTGGATAAACTCACTTTATCCCAACCTCAGTGGGAGACAAGTCTTTATCAAAGAACTTGTATAATTACCTTACTTGTCACTAATATAATTACTCAATTGTATACATAATGTGCATAATAATATTGACAGTGTTTAATAGCGTATACAGTACATACAAACATAACAGGGACAAGATATAAATCACAAATGAAAACGTTCGCAGAAAACAAAAGAACGATAAAGCAGAACTAAAAGAGAATGTTACAAAAAATATAATGACAACTGCGAATAATACGATGAAACAATGACAACACAGTATATAAATATAAAGGTGTATAGAAATAAATGATAGCAAAGAGAAGGAAGACTAATACAAACAAAACAACTCAAAACTAAAGAACGGAGAAAAATATACGAAAACAACACCAACACATCTCGTCACAACTAAACAAAAATAATAATGACTAAATCTGGCGTAAACAGAGTATGCCCGTGATTATTACAAGGGATCTTTTACGAAAACAGACTTAGTCACACAGTTCCTAAAGAACGCTCACAGTAGGCCCTCGGTTAAGTGGGATACCCTATTGGAGTCACCGCCCAACCTTGCCCGCGAAATATTAATATAAATATAACATATAAATACAAAAACATGTACCATGAAACAAAATATAGTGCTCTGAGAAAAGCTCAATTAGATCACAATACAGAGGCACAGCTTACAAACAACATAAAGCCACTTATCTTAACTGGCGAAAGAAAAAATTCTAGCCTCCAGAATAACAACGATGAAGTCCTCAGCAAACACCGTTCAGCGAAGAGAAGATCCAACGCTGAAGGAATACTGCAATGACGAAAACAGGCACTGTCCTTCAAACTACCAGCAACGATGAAAACAGGAACTGTTAACACAGGTGCAAGTAAGGACATCCGACGTTGGCTGGAACGATGTGCTCTTGTAAAATAATGATCTGGTGTAGAAACCTTCTGGACAACGCCGGGTATTTGCAGTCAACAATGACAAGAAATTCCAAAAATGCCAGGAAGACGATAATGTCAATGACGAATCAACACAGGAACGTCATTGGAAGACATGGTAACGCTATATTGCCTTTCACAGTGACATGGACATCACCCGATAGCGTCAATGGAACATAGATCAACATCATCAAGGACGTAACGAACAGTTGCATGGATCTTGAAAAAAACGAATGTCGTAGGTAACGTTTCAATGACTGGAAGCCACCACTGTGCGAACGTCACTGTTGCGAATGTGGTTAACTGCTGCAAGTGTGTACAATAGGCTTGGTTATACTGTAGAAGTGTAGGTGGTTGCTTGATGATACCATGCCGTTCATACCACACTCAGAAGTCATGAAGCATTGAAAACGACTGTTGACGTTTCAGACATTTATTACGAACAACAGTAACATACGCTGACATCGAACGATTCACTGTCATGTAAGCACATATAATCATGTAGATAGCAACAACTCATAATATTCGACATCCTGGAGACTTCGAATGTAAACCTTGGCTGCAACAAATAAGCCGCGCTACTGGCGCGCTTCATGTGACTACTGTTCTTGGTTCCTCATGACCAAGCAGGTCAAGTAGATCTAGGCTACCACATCAGCCGCACTAATGGCGGACTGCTTCAAAATATCTAGCTCAGTCTCTTCTGTATAATATATAACTCCTCACCCGGAGTAAGCCACCTTAGCAATAAAGTTCTGGGCTCCACATGAGCCGTACAAGCAGCGTGATTTTCAGCAATAAAGTTCTGGGCTCCACCTGAGCCGTACAAGCAGCGTGATTCTCAAAATGGCCAATATCAATCTCTCCTATTTAATATCTCCACATTCGGAGAAACCCACCTTAATGAAGTACTTGACTCCTCTTGACCAGACAGGTCATGTAGGTCTAACCTACAAGGAATAAGCCGTATAAGCGGCAAGGTTCCTTCAAAGAAATGGCTAACATATGTCTCCTTTACTCAGTATATCTCCGCATTAGGAGAAAGCCATCTTAATACTGTTCTTGGCAATAATATAAGATTCAAAAAGTCTCTTTACCTGTCTGCCATTTAGAAATAATACACAACACATTTCTTCACATCCATGGCTATACAATCACTAGCCAGAATAATCACAGGGGGAAATTCAATATCATTTAACACCTAACAAAGGCTCCATTCCCCAGAATTATAGACAGAGACGAGCGCTGACCTCTTGTCAGCTCGGAGACTTTTTCTCGACTGCCCGGAAAGCGTCTTCAATTCCCCGCGCAAGTTTACTGCGCATGTATAAGCCCAAAGTAGCTAGCCACGGAACAATCTAGACCTTTCCGTGACTTCAGAGCAAGACCGCTCCTTATAAGGACATCTGTATGAACGATATCCTAATATAGCCATACAGAATAATGGACATCGTCCAGACAAGGTAGAGAACCGCTAAATCTCATCCTGAACTAAAAAATATACAATTAATGGTTTCCCTTTGACCACAAAATAAACAAAACATATATTTCTATCTTAACAGGGACTCTCCGGCGCCTTGCAAAACTGGTCCTTCGACTTAATTCCTTTGAGTTCAACGGACAGTTTCATTGACCAAGCGAGTGAAGTTGCCATGGGCACCACGATGGGTCCCAGCTAAGCCTGTCTCTTCATGGGCTACCTGAAGTATCAGCAGTATCCTGGACCTTTTCCATCTATGTATCTGTCACAAGATGGATTTGGGGCGACCTCTTCTCGATCTTTGCTTCACTACGGCAGTAATCAGTATGGTCGACACCTTTTTCTTTCTCTGCTATGTAGCAGATATTTTGTATTTTCAACATTCTTACACTACTCTCAGTGTCACGGCGCTATTTCGCCGAAATTTCAGATTGGCTACCTTGGGTGGTTGGCAACCCTGAGAGAAGCGGTTTGTCCAGATCAGGTGACCGGACAGGAAGCGGGAACAAGTTTTGGCGCAAAGGGGATTCCCTCCTAGTCAGCGGCCGAGGAAGGTCGCAGATATTTTCACTCGCCAGCATTCTGGTGGCGAATTGTATGCCATGTTTGGATTATTATAGTACTTGCCAAATTTCATGCTGAGTGGATTGTGTGTTATAATTCTAGATGTGGATAGGATCAAGTGGACATTTTCCATAGATAGCAGAGTTGTAAAGTGTCTATGTGTTGAGAGTACCATTGGCACAGTGTTTCGCTAGTGAGCGATAGTCAGCGATAATGTTCATTCGGTAGGGCATACTAGAATGTATTATGTTGATAGATTGAGCTGGTAGTGAGGCAAGTTACATTGGTATTTTCGTATTGTAATTCATTCGTTTTTTCATGGCCGTGTGAGGCCTTTATTTGTGTGTATATCATATTAAAGGGCAGCACCTGTGGAAAGTGTTATCTTGTTGTGTCAGCCATTACATGTTGTGGTCGTACCTTTAGAAGGAGGAGCCTTATTTACCATTAGTATTGGTGTTATTATAAATCCACAATATTAGTGGTCTTGATAACTGGGGAGCTCTGGTCCAGTCTTTAGAAGGCCATGGGGCCTAGATCTTCATGGAAAGACTAGAAGTTGGTATACACACTGAGCTTTAGAAGGCTATATTAGTATTCTGTGTACGCCTTCAGGTTTACAGCGCTAACGATAGCGAGTTATTTTGGTTTTCCAGGTCAAGGCAGTGTGTTTGTCAGACAGTTATAGTGAACTGGTTACGGTCCGGCGACCTCGCTAACGGTAGTTTACCTAGATAGGAAACAGGTCACAGCGTCACAGATTGTTATTATCAGTTCAGAGAAGGTCTGTCAGTTATTCTGTTCGACAATGTTTTACTAGGTAATTTTGGTGCTAGAGCTGCAGTTACTGGTACAATAAGTGTCAAAAGTGATGGAATAAATGTGCAGCTGGCGTCTGGCTTGTCAGTCTAAGATATTACAAGGTGGACTTTGTAGCTTAGTGCTAGGAAGGTAGTATTCCAGTCAGAGAAGCGGATGTTAACTAGGTTTGGTGTCTTCAGTGGTCCTTGTGGGATACAGGAGTTCAAGAGTTCTTGTGGCGTTGGTATTAGATGGGCCCCGGTGCCTGACTCTGCGTGTCGGCAGAGGAGATTAGATCTCGGGCTCTGGTGCCAGACTGTGTGTGTCGGCAGAGGAGATTAGATCGTCTATATTGGGTGGTATAGGTAGTGTCAGTAGTGTTGGCGGCATCCCAGGGTGTGGGCAACTCCTCGTATCTGGAAAATGGTCTAGATCGATGCAACCAGAGTAGATTGGTTCTTGACATCGTCGTTTTGGTAGCCTATTTGCAGCAGTACCATTGCTCACACTGCTCTACCTGTTCTGGCGTCCCCAAGCCATATCGATATGCCCGTCCAGTAGGTAAATATCAACGCCTCTGACGTGACCGTACTGTACTGATGTGCCCGTCCAGTGGGTGAATATCTACGCCTCTGACATGACCGTACTTCGCTGATGCGCCTGTCTAGTGGGTGTATACCCAAGCCTCTTTCGGGACCTTGGAATTTATGGTACTGTAGACTGTTGCATTTCTCAAGTGTAGAACTGTGAAGTGAACTTTGTGTGAACACTTGCAGATCAGAGTGCCAAAGAACAGATTTGTATTTGCTGGCACACAGACTTACGAAGAAGTCTGGCTTTCTGAACAGTATTCTGGATATTCAGTCGGGATATTCGGGATATCACAGTGGAGAACATTTTCTGGAACTTTATTTCAAGTGTGGTGATCCGTTTGTTCTGTATTCATCTTCATCATCGGTGCTGAGGAGCTACGTGGTGGATCGTCGTTGGAGCTTCAGTTAAGTTTTTTGTTTGTAAATCTTTGTACTCGTACATTTGTTATATTTATGTTTTTTTTCCTTTAAATTGTTATTTTCATTTAAAATTTTCTTTTCTGTCTATCCACCTGAAACTACTTATCGTTTAGTCGGTTTCTCTAGTAGTGGGACAGTTGTGTCGGGGTTCTGTTAGGGTAGCAACAAGCCTTCTCTGGTCTACGTATGTTTCTTGAGGTCTGCTTATTGGTTTGCTGTTGTTTTCTTTCCTTTTGTTTTGTCCTTATTTCTCGCTTTCTTTATAGAAACTTAGTCTGCATTTGTATATGGTGTTAGTTAGTTAGGTGGGATCGGTCACTATAAGTTCCTATTTCGTGGGGTACTTACATTATATAATTTTGATATGTTATCGTGTTAGTATTGCCTATATGCTATTTAGTTTAGTTTGCTTCTGATGAGTTGGTGGTGAAGGAGATAGCTCTCAGTACTTCATTGTTAAGTGTAGTTGTCGTTTAGTCTACTGTGTTTAATATTATATTCGTGTGTTTAAGGGTGGACGGGTGGCGAGTTTAATTCATTCTGTTCATACTTGTGGGAAAAGATTGAATTAGACTGACTTCTTTCTAGGGGGTGGCTGTGTATGTTTAGTGGTGGAGTAAGGCAGACGGTTTTCCTGCAACTGCCCTACTTAACATTCCAAGCCCTGTTGGTGTTAAGTGTACCGGTGTAGTTTGTATTTACATTGTCTTACACATTCAGTAATTCTTTTGTTGTGTTTAAGTGGTCTGTTCTCTCGTTCCATCTTGCTATTTTGTAAATACGTTTACAGATATCCCTTGTTTTCGTTCGTGTGCAGTCTCGCATTGTATATACTAATCTACCTCTGTTCAACTTTGTCTATCATCTTATTCCTCGTGACTGGGATTTTTTCGTAGTGTTTGGTGTGTGTCTGTTCATGTGTGTAGTGCCCATTTTGCCAATGTAAACATTTATGTGAGATAGAGTATTAAGAATTGACACATTGCCAGAGTACAGCACCAGACTACGGAGTAAAAAGCTGATTTATTGTCAATGTGGTACAGTGGTGTCATAGCACCAAGAAGTTTCATCAGCTGATGCTATACAACTGTCGACTATCGTAAGGGTCTTTTAGTGTATCACAGAGACTAAGTGGTCGGAAGGACTAAATCTACAGAGTAAGGAGACAGTAGCCAAGTGGCAAAGTAAGAGTATAGCTGTACAAGAAGAGGGGATATGGACAGTGAGGGGTGAGGTGGTATATACTTACATGCATATATATGTGTAGATTTGAGAAGTGATATCAATATTTACTATCATTACTGCATACTTTGTAAGAGAGTTATCTATTGATATAATGAAGTGTTTACAGTAAATACGGTTGAGTAGTTGCATAGTAAGAATCTATAGCAGAAGATAATAGGGAGTATTCTGAGTGTACATCAGCGACCTACAGGGTTTCATTCAGATAGGCAAAGAATGTGGGTACACCCAGAAAGAACTGATGGATTTTGATAAGAAGCAAAATTTTATTCAGTTGGAAACCAGAATGCCTTAAGAGATGCTCGAGCTGAACAGCTAGAGCTAAAAAGAAGAGAATTCGAGTTACAAGAAAAGAAGATGGAGCGTGAGTTACAAGAAAATAAGATGAAAGAGGAGAGAGAGTTTGAGTTACAAGAAAAGAGGATGAAAGAAGATAGAGAGTTAGAATTAGAGAAGGAGAGAATGAGAATAGCTCTAGAAGAGAAGAAGATTGATAAGGAAATACAATTGAAGAGATTAGTAGTGGGTGCGAGTGGTCAGAACTCGACTCCTGGGGGGTCTCATCGTCCCTTTAGGCTGCGTCTGCCGAATTTTAATGATAAAATCGACAGTTTAGATTCTTTCCTTGAGAAATTCGAGGCCGAATGCGTGGCCTGGAAGGCTGACAGAGATCAGTGGCCATCTCTGTTATCTACATTGCTAGTGGGGCCAGCTATGGAGACTTTCTATAGCCTCCCGCTAGAAGAAAGGGCCGATTACGACAAAGTAAAGGAAAGGTTGCTCCGGAAGTTCCGTCTGACTTTTGACGGGTACCAAACGCGTTTTAGAAGCGCGATGCCAAGTGCAGACCAAGACTTCGAGGATAAAACTCCTGCTCAACAGATGGATTGAGATGGAGGGGATTAATAAGGACTACGATGGCTTGCTAGACTTGATGCTACGAGACAAAGTGATGTCGTCGTGTTCAACTGAGTTGGTGGCGTTTTTCCAAGAGCGCCAGCCAAAAGACATTGAGTCCATGGCCCAATAGGGGCACCATTATGTCCTGGCCCATCCGGGCAAACCCATCCAGAAGTCGGGTCGCATGAAGATCGCTTGTGGTATAAAACAAAACATCCCAAGCAGAGGAGTGGTTCCTCAGAGAGACGATCTTCCGATTCCGATGCGCGATCGTCACCAGCTAAACGTCCTAGCAAGAGTCCACGCGAGGAATCGAAAAGGGAGCGTTTATGTACCAATTGTGGTGGCAGGGGTCATTATGCTGACACGTGTGCTACCCCAATTGAACACGCGAATTCCGCGTTTGTTCTGGACACAGTCAACAGCGAGGACTGTATGGGGTGTCGTCCGTCCTGAGACGGATGATCAGGTGGTCGACGTATCACCACCTGACAAGAAAGTACAGCGGAGACGGGGTTCACGACAAGGGTCAAGGCACAAGAGTAGGAGCAGTGGATGCATATACGAGGGCCCGATAGCTGGGGATCGCACAGTCTGGGTTCGCAATGTCCCCCTGAGTGCTAGTTGGCGCACACTCAGAAGAGTGTTTAATGAGGTCGCGCCGGTTAGATTTGTGGAGGTGGTGTCGTTGCGCAACAATACCAAAATGGCACGAGTGACTTTCGCGAATAGGTCAGGTGCGCGTGACGCGTGACGCAGTCTGGTGGAAGCACATGTCGTTGCTTCATAACAACCTGCTGATAGTCCAACAATAGCAAGGGATAGGTATTGGTTTTGCGTGCTATTAGTGTCTTTCGGTTAAGCAAACCGAACAGTGGAGTCTGACCCACGCAACCAGTACTAGTCTGATGAATATAAGTTGTTCTGTACAACGTTATGATGTATCGAGGAGTCCGGTGGGACTGGTTTACATGTGATAGTATTAGACGTGTTTCGGTAATCTTTAAAGATCATGTTTAGGATTTACTAGGTTGTACTTTGTAATTTATGGACCATGGTGCCATAAAGGCAATTTGCTACAGAAGTGTATTGAATGTATAGGTGAACTATGTTACAAATGATTTTCTATGGTATGAGATTATTTACAATTGGGGATGGCTAGTTAAGAATAACTGTGAAAGTTTCGTATCCTTTTGTATCTTTTTAGCCGTCACTAGCTCATACGTCACTTCCGCATGACGCTTATTTTCACAGCCATCTTAAGTATTTCATTCTTGGAACCAGCTAAGTTACTTTTTACTTGTTTTAATAATGTTGTTCATTCCTGTCTTCGTTTTGTTGATTATTTACTTTCTTGTTTCGACATGTCTTTCTGGTTTTACGATTTTCTTGCATTATTATTGTTCTCGTTTCGCTCAGCACAGTTGTTCCATCTGCTTGTATCGCTCATTTGGTGTGTTCCTCATCATCATATTTTTGTAGTGCCTATATGTAATTCTTGTCCTTGTCACATGTTCGTAACTGTGGCTGACGAAGGGTAAATCCCGAAACGTCCTTGTTTCCTGTGTACCATTAACTTGTAAAACTGATTTCATACCATATTATTTTTTAATTTATATAGTCATCATCATAAATGCTCGTCATAATGAGCATAAAGTATTCATATATATATCTGATACTAATGTGCGTTATAATATACCATATAATGTGCGTTAAATCTGACCACTTCAATGTGCGTTAAATCTGACCACTTCAATGTGCGTTAAATCTGACCACTTCAATGTGCGTTAAATCTGACCACTTCAATGTGCGTTAAATCTGACCACTTCAATGTGCGTTAAATCTGACCACTTCAATGTGCGTTACTGGTATTCGTAGATGGACTCTTCCCGCCCAGGAAAAGTCGCGTAGTGTTATAATTGTCACACTGGCCATACAAAAACGTCATATACGTCGTGGCGTAGTTAACTAGACCTGTTTTAAGGGTTAAATTACCTTAATGACCCTCAGGCAGACAACCGATCGACTTGATCACTCGCCTCCTAGGACCACATTGGATAATTCGGTAGATCTTTAGGTAACTGAGGGAAAAAAAAAGAATTTTTCACCCAGGTAAATTGCAGTCTAGTAATTTCCTTCCGGCACTTAAAAGTGCGGTATTCCCTTATTTAAAGGTACTTTCACAACATTCCTTGTGAAAACCCGCAAGTTACCTTACTAAAATTCGCTTTATTCGTGAATTGCTTATGTCAGGAATCGATCTTTTGTTTGAAGTTAGGAAACATTTGGTAAAACATCAATTAGCTTGAATTTTCCGCCGTTCTGTTACAATAAGGCTGCATGTAGTGAAATTGACAGAGAAACAACGGTAAAATACCTACAAAGATAACATTTAAGGATAAAAACATAATGCGTAGGCTGCTGATGTACATGATCGCCTAGACCGCGGGTCATCATCCTCCATAATAATTGACTTGCTAGACAGGAGGGGAACGGCGGATCAAAAAGGAAAAAAATATGACTGGAAAGATTGCGTGAGACTAGAAAGGCTAAGGAGACGCAATTGGGGGGGAAACGGAGAAAAGTCACGTTTCCCAAGTTGACATAAAAAGTAAGCAACTCGACAGAAGGGACCATAGATATGTTACGCCACAGTCATTTATTGGACGCTTTTGCGATACCAAGCCCTTGATTTGAATTCAGCGGCTAAACGCAGATGTTAGGAATATTACAAAAATTAAAAAGTACTTTTTTTCTTAATATTAATGTTAGGAATATAAAAATTAGCTGGCCGGATGGCCTATTCTGAGCAGTGAACTAATATGTTCTTAATTTTACAGACGGATAGATAATATTGAAGATAATGACAAAAGACAGTGTTGTTTACATCATCGACAGACTGTATTGAATCTAAAAGTGTCGCTATTTTGCACAAAAAAACACGACCTCGAGACGCAGGTGTTCAAATCTACTTGGTATGGAGGAGAGGGGATATTGTGGTGGCTGTGTCTAAAAATAACTTTTAACGACAAAATTTTGGAGGGGAGAGAAAGGTTGGTTCAAAAATCAAGTACATTTTGTAGAAACACAAGTAGAGACGGACAGACTAACAGATAAACATCCATACTTGACTGAAGCATGACTGAAATGACTTTAGTGTAGGAAATTTGAAATTCAAATAAACCTAGGCAGTGATTGGCCACAGACAAGCATATTGTCGGCGCTTAGACGCGGATTTGGGGTCATTTCTCAATAGTTGTTCAGTGATAGACACAGATTTTAAAGTGTGGTGATTTCCATATGAAAGAAAGTGTAAGAAGTTTAGGGACGCCATACTATAGCCAGCAGCTCAGCTGAGTTTTGCTAGCAATTCTGTGTTATTTATTCATAATCTGGTAAGATTGAAATTATTTCCTTATATATTTTGAATATTGTTTCATGTTCGAGTGATTTGATACTGCCATATCGAAATCTAGCCTTACAAACAAGTAGGGATTTGCTCTAGACCCCCCGCCCAAGTCAGGGTCTAGGGACCAACAATGTACATAAACTCCAGCAAGGGTTAGGCAAGACAGATCAAGTGTTGAGAATAATGAAACATATTACCTATCCTCTTTTAGGGCAGACAACTAATAAATATTTTTCAGAATCTATAGTCTGGGAGGATCTATCTGATGTAAACCCACCATGGTAAATGTGCTGTTTGGTCAGAGAGATCTGACCTGTCTGTATGATGTGGTTGTTGTGTCAGTGTTGTGTCCAGACGTGGGTAGAGAATAGATTTTGACACATGGCCCATACTTTGATTGCAGAGCTGTGAGTTTCTGTTGTCAACCAAGCAGTGTCTATTCAGTTGGTGACTTTACTCGAGTGTATCTGTGCAGTACTTGTGACAGAGACCACCATTATTGCCCGCCAGCACGGAGAGGTGGGACCACCTGATTTCAGCACCAGAGCTACAACTACAAGATGAGTGAGCCTCTGGTCTGCTGGACATTCACCAACGCTGTGTAGTTACTAATACCCCATAAAAATTCCCACCATTTTCTGGACACTGTGTAGTCAATATAGACAGGTGTGATGAGGCCACCCCAACAGCACAAACATTAACTATCCTCCCAAGTAGATGACTACTAGAACATTTTAATAAAACTAACTAGTATAGTACATATATATGTACACTATTGCATTTATGATATAATATTCCATGCATTTCTTTCATAATCTCTAAATCCTTTTAAGTTCTGGTCAACCTAAAAAATTGATCCAGAACAAAATAAATGTAATATAATTCTATCAAAAAAATTTTACACACGTGAGTTAGTTCAGTGTATTTTAACATTTATTAATATTATTAGTCTTGTTAAATATCTGTGGGTATATCTATAACCTATTACACCACACTACATATCATAACCCTAGACACTTTACGTAGCCACATTCATTAAAAAAAAATTAAGTGTGAGGTCGTAGTGGTAGCAAGAAAGGCCTTCTGACAATTCTCAACTACATTTTATCTCAGGAGCCTTCACAGCTGGCCTCATACAATTACATTTAGTAATATCACCATCATACAATACCATCAACACCACTACATATATTGGGGTCTTGTCCAAGGGATAATTAGCCCAACAGTAATATTAGGATCTCCTGGTGGGAGAAATAAAAGTAGGGAAATAAATTGTAAAATTCCCTTTAACATTAAAAGTGTCCCTGCAGATAAAAGTTGGTGAATCTTCACAGCCAGTAATAATTAATTAGTTAACTGGTTGGTTAGAATTGGTTAGACTATAGTCATAAGAAGTACTTAGTGTATTTACTGGTTAGAGATTTATCTTGTATATTATTATATTGTCTAAAAAGTATGGCGGAGCTGGCAAAATTTAGATCAGCTGCTGTGCTCACCGCGAAGGAGATGGGAATGGATGGTCAAATTTTAATTCAATACGTAACGACTGAATGTGATAAATATATTGAAAGGGAAGATAGAAAGGTAGCTGAAGAGAAGAGGTTACAAATTGAGGCTGATAGAGAAATTAAGAGGCTGCAGATTGAGGCAGAAGAAAAACGACAGCAAAGGGAGGCAGAAGATAAAAGGCCGAAAGGGAGGCAGAAGATAAAAAGGCCGAAAGGGAGGCAGAAGATAGAAGGTTGCAAAGGGAGCACGAATTACGACTAAGGGAGCTGGAATTACAAGGCCAGGCTCCTGAAAATGGTGCCAGCCCTTTTGCCTCAGATGCTACGCCCAGTCTGGGAGCCTCAAACTCCGCTATGGGGTTTCATTTAGACCATTTTGTTGAAAAAGACGATGACATAGAGGGGTACCTAGGACGTTTTGAGTTATTAGCTACTACATATGGGTTAGAGAGAGAGAGGTGGAGCTTAAAGCTATCACAGGGATTGAGAGGTACTTCTTATGAAGTATTTGCCAAAATGAACAGGGAAGACCAAGACAATTATGACATGTTAAAGCAGGCTTTGTTATTAAGGTACGAGAAGAATGGTGAATTTTATCGTAAGAAATTTAGAAATGCCAAACTGTTGTCTGGGGAGACATACCACCAATTCTCTGCTAGACTAGAAACCTATTTGGAGAAATGGACGGCTCTGGGGAAGACCCAAGATCTTAAAGAAATGATCATGATTGAGCAATTGAGAGAGTCCATGGCTCCAGACATGAGAAAATTTCTCATGGAACAAGGTGCAGAGAAGTTGGGGGAAATTTTAAATGTTGCTGAGAGGTATCAGGCAGCCCAGGCAGAGGTAAGTGGTGCTAAGAAGAAGCACATAGACAATTTTAAAGCTCCACAGCAATTTAATAAATTTGATAATAGAGAGCAGGGAAATAAAGGTAGGACAAACTTTGAGCGGCCAAGAAATGACTATCGCGACAGAAACTCACAGTTCAATGACCAAAAGTTCAATGAAAGAAAACCGTTGAACCAAGGAAAAAGATGGTGTAAATGGTGCAAGAAGGATAACCATAACACCGAATTTTGTAGAAGGAAACCTTCAAACATTGCTGCAATGAAGTCGGGGACGCAAAGATTAAAGGTTAATCCTAAGGAGCAACAGGAACCTTATCACCCCCCAGTTTGTGAGGATGTTATTTGTAATGGGGTCACCATAAGGTGCCTTTATGATACAGGTTTGGATTATGATTCAGTTGTGAAGTCTAGCCTAGTGGACCCAAGTCAGTATACCACAGAAACAGTGGAAATACAAGGGGCGACTAAGGACATACCACTCATGACACTTCCCATCGCAAGGATAACGGTGAAAACTCGCTATGTGGAAGGAGAAATCAGAGCAGCAGTGATAGATGAACCAATCTACCCTCTGATATTGGGGTGTAGATACGTCTTCTTGGGGAATCCCGAGAAACCTGTGATCATGGCGACAGTGCAGACCAGGTCACAGAAGAAGGAGGAAGAAGGTGAACCTATAAATGCTCATCCAGAGGAGATGAGGAAGGCGCAGGCTGAGGATAGGACACTCAAGCCCTGTTTTAAAAAATTACCCAAATGCCACACACCTCCGAGCAAGGGGGAATATTTCATGAAGAACAAACTCTTATACAGGAAGGCCGGAACTGGAACAAATGGTCACAACCAGCTGGTTCTTCCCACTTCATATAGAGATAAAGTGATGGAACTCGGGCATGCGATTCCCTTCAGTGGTCACATGGGGATCAGCGCCACAGGACAGCGTATAGCTTGTCATTACTTCTGGCCAGGGATAACGGAGGATATAAAAAGATATGTCAAATCCTGCCCAGAATGTCAAAGGGTAGCTCCAAAGCACTGGACTGCTCCTGCAACTCTAGGGGAAATGCCCATAGTGGGAACACCTTTTGAGAGGGTTGCAGTGGATATTGTAGGACCTCTCACTCGGACCAAGAGGAGGAACAGTTACATCCTTACTTTGGTGGACACTTGTTCTATGTGGGGAGAGGCGGTAGCCCTGCCATCAATTGATTCAAAACATGTAGCAGAGGCACTACTTACAATATTTACCCGATTAGGATTCCCGCATCAAATCTTGACGGATAATGGTTCTCAGTTCAAGGGGAAACTAACGGAAGAAGTTTTTAAGCTATTTCAAGCCAGGCACTTTCATTGTAGTCCGTACCATCCACAAGGGAACGGCCAGGTAGAGAGGTTCAATGGGACTCTCATTTCTATCCTGAGAAAGCTGGCACACGAAAAACCGGATCTGTGGGATCAATTCCTGCCCGCCGCATTGTTTGCGTATCGGGAGGTACCACATAGTTCAACCGGGATGGCTCCCGCAACTCTGCTATTTGGGAGGCCAATAAAAGGTCCATTAGAGGCTTTATTAAGGACCTGGACAGATGAGAAGGCGGAAGAGACTGTTACCTCATCTTATCAATATGTGAACGAACTGACCAATCGTTTGAAAGCTGGATGGAAACTGGCAAATGATAATTTGAAACAAGCCAGGAAGAAACATGCAGCATATTTTAATAGGAAGGCAAAGGACAGGGAACTGGCAGTCGGAGAGAAGGTGCTGCTTCTACTACCCGGAAGCCAGAATAAATTACAAATTGGTTGGCAAGGTCCATATACGGTTCTAGAGAAGGTGTCTAGAACAAACTATAAAATTGACAAAAAGGGGAAGGAAAAAGTTTATCATGTAAACCTGTTAAAGAAGTATCTGGACAGACCACTCCAGGAAAGCACCCCCTTATTGACCTTGGCTATTGCAACCCAGATGCAAAAAGAACCACTCACCTCACATGAATACCCATTACATCCTTGTGAAACAGCAGCACAGGTAAAAGTCAGTAAGCACCTGACTAAAAACCAGAGGGAGAGAGTTCAAAAGGTTCTGGAGGAACATACAGATGTATTAACAGATAAACCAGGCCATACAAATTTGCTACAGTATGACATGAAACTGGTAGACTCAAACCCAATCTGTATGAGAGCCTATTCTATTCCGTTCGCGAAGGAGAAGGCATTGAAGGAAGAAATAGAGTATTTGTTGAAGGAGGGGATTATTTCGCACAGTGAATCATCTTTTAGTTCTAGTGTCGTTTTGTTGAGAAAACCGTCTGGGGAACACAGACTGTGCATAGATTACAGGAAACTGAATGCTGTCACAGAAGGACAAGTGGATCCATTACCAGACACAAAACAGCTATTTGCCAGACTGAACAAGGCAAAATACTTTTCAAAGGTGGATCTTAGTAAAGGCTATTACCAGATCCCAGTGAAGCCTGAAGTGAGACCTTATTTGGCTTTTAGCACTTCGGATGGACATTATGAATTCAATATGCTACCATTCGGACTGAAAAATGCTCCGAGTGTGTTTTCAAGGATGATGCGCAAATTGTTGGATCCCCTGAATAACCCATGTATCACGAATTTCATGGATGATATTCTCGTCGCCACAGAGACATTTGAAGAACACATTGAAGCTCTGGAGATGTTGTTTGATAGACTTCGGGAGGCGAACTTAACTGCTAGGCCAACAAAATGTTGTATTGGATGCAAAGAGTTGGAATTCTTGGGACACACTGTATATCAGGGTAATATGACCCCTGATCCTAAGAACTTGGAAAAACTGCAGAGAGCACCTAGGCCACAAACAAAAAAGGACGTGCGATCATTCGTGTCGTTATGCGGATTTTATCAGAAATACATCAAAAATTTTAACGCTATTTGTGCTCCTCTGACTGATCTGACTCGCAAGGGACTTCCAGATAAAATTATTTGGACTGCACAATGTGAACTAGCGTTCCAAGAGTTAAAGGAAAAACTCACTAGCAAGCCTATTCTCAAACTGCCTGATTTGACACAGGACTTTGTCTTAAGAACCGATGCAAGTAATGTAGGACTCGGAGGGGCTTTGTTGCAAAGATCAGCTTCACCTGATGGGGAACTTAAACCAGTCGCTTATGCAAGCCGCAAATTGAATAAGGCGGAACAAGGATACTCCACAAGCGAAAAAGAATGTTTAGCATTAATCTGGGCAATAAAGAAGTTTCAAATCTATCTGTATGGTAGGACTTTTGTGGTGGAGACGGACCATCAGCCTCTCGTGTTCTTGTCTCAGGCTAAGCATGAAAACGCAAGATTGCTGAGGTGGTCTTTGTTGCTTCAACCTTATCAGTTTAGTATCCAATATATCCCAGGCAAATTGAATGTCGGTGCAGATTTCCTCAGTCGGCACCCCTGTGATCAAAATTAGAGTAGTGGCAGACGTGAGGAGTAATTTTACCTATGTGTATCGCTGGTTTTGGAACTTGCCATAGGCATGTTTTCAAGTGGGGAGATGTGTAGTGAAATTGACAGAGATACAACGGTAAAATACCTCCAAGGATAACATATAAGGATAAAAACATAATGCGTAGGCTGCTGATGTACATGATCGCCTAGACCGCGGGTCATCACCCTCCATAAAAATTGACTTGCTAGACAGGAGGGGAACGGAGGATCAAAAAGGAAAAATATGACTGGAAAGATTGCGTGAGACTAGAAAGGCTAAGGAGACGCAATTGGGGGGGGGGGGGGGGAAACGGAGAAAAGTCACGTTTCCCAAGTTGACATAAAAAGTAAGCAACTCGACAGAAGGGACCATAGATATGTTACGCCACAGTCATTTATTGGACGCTTTTGCGATACCAAGCCCTTGATTTGAATTCAGCGGCTAAACGCAGATGTTAGGAATATTACAAAAATTAAAAAGTACTTTTTTTCTTAATATTAATGTTAGGAATATAAAAATTAGTTGGCCGGATGGCCTATTCTGAGCAGTGAACTAATATGTTCTTAATTTTACAGACGGATAGATAATATTTGTAGGAAATTTGAAATTCAAATAAACCTAGGCAGTGATTGGCCACAGACAAGCATATTGTCGGCGCTTAGACGCGGATTTGGGGTCATTTCTCAATAGTTGTTCAGTGATAGACACAGATTTTAAAGTGTGGTGATTTCCATATGAAAGAAAGTGTAAGAAGTTTAGGGACGCCATACTATAGCCAGCAGCTCAGCTGAGTTTTGCTAGCAATTCTGTGTTATTTATTCATAATCTGGTAAGATTGAAATTATTTCCTTATATATTTTGAATATTGTTTCATGTTCGAGTGATTTGATACTGCCATATCGAAATCTAGCCTTACAAACAAGTAGGGATTTGCTCTAGACCCCCCGCCCAAGTCAGGGTCTAGGGACCAACAATGTACATAAACTCCAGCAAGGGTTAGGCAAGACAGATCAAGTGTTGAGAATAATGAAACATATTACCTATCCTCTTTTAGGGCAGACAACTAATAAATAATTTTCAGAATCTATAGTCTGGGAGGATCTATCTGATGTAAACCCACCATGGTAAATGTGCTGTTTGGTCAGAGAAATCTGACCTGTCTGTATGATGTGGTTGTTGTGTCAGTGTTGTGTCCAGACGTGGGTAGAGAATAGATTTTGACACATGGCCCATACTTTGATTGCAGAGCTGTGAGTTTCTGTTGTCAACCAAGCAGTGTCTATTCAGTTGGTGACTTTACTCGAGTGTATCTGTGCAGTACTTGTGACAGAGACCACCATTATTGCCCGCCAGCACGGAGAGGTGGGACCACCTGATTTCAGCACCAGAGCTACAACTACAAGTTGAGTGAGCCTCTGGTCTGCTGGACATTCACCAACGCTGTGTAGTTACTAATACCCCATAAAAATTCCCACCATTTTCTGGACACTGTGTAGTCAATATAGACAGGTGTGATGAGGCCACCCCAACAGCACAAACATTAACTATCCTCCCAAGTAGATGACTACTAGAACATTTTAATAAAACTAACTAGTATAGTACATATATATGTACACTATTGCATTTATGATATAATATTCCATGCATTTCTTTCATAATCTCTAAATCCTTTTAAGTTCTGGTCAACCTAAAAAATTGATCCAGAACAAAATAAATGTAATATAATTCTATCAAAAAATTTTACACACGTGAGTTAGTTCAGTGTATTTTAACATTTATTAATATTATTAGTCTTGTTAAATATCTGTGGGTATATCCATAACCTATTACACCACACTACATATCATAACCCTAGACACTTTACGTAGCTACATTCATTAAAAAAAAATTAAGTGTGAGGTCGTAGTGGTAGCAAGAAAGGCCTTCTGACAATTCTCAACTACATTTTATCTCAGGAGCCTTCACAGCTGGCCTCATACAATTACATTTAGTAATATCACCATCATACAATACCATCAACACCACTACAGTCTCCAAAATTAACCAAGTACATTTTACATACTATAGACTCAGCAAACTGACCGCAACAGTTTACTGCACCCCCCGGGAAAAAAATGAAACATTTTTTTTTGAAATACATTGAAGAACAAGATACAACAAGCTCATAACGCACAAATAATGCGCAGATGAGAAGTATCACAAATAAATATAACGCCTAATATGAGGCTAACTCGACGCACATCAAGTCTAACATCATAGTCTAAGCGGGCGCATCTATAGTGTCGTCCGACTGGTAAGTATGGACATCGTAATACATCATGGTTGACAACATGTAAAGATTCTCCCAGCACCAGTAATGATTCTGCTGAGAAAATACAAATAATTCTATATGATAACCGAAAGATTTTCTAATATACAGCAATCAAACATTCATTATAAACTATAAACTGTGGCTTTGCGAACTTTCGTCTCTTATATTGCGATAACTAATCCTTCCTCCGTTATACCAAAGATGGTAACAGAGAAAGAAATAACCTAATTTACAACTTTAAGGTGAACACAAATGTGTTAACATATACTGTTATAGTAAAGAACTGTCATAAGTCTAGACGTGTATCAGGAAATTTAGGACACAAGAGTTAAGTGGAGTCATGTGGGCATCTAGACAGTATATCCGCCATGACATTATCCGAACCATGGATAGCTCGTACCGTGAAATGAAAAGGCTGAAGAGCAATGGCATATCGAGTGGATCTCGAGCTCTTCAAATTCTTACTCTGAATAGCTGTAAGAGCTTTTTGGTCGGTTTCCACAATGAAATGCGCACCAAGAAGGAATCTTTGTAACTTAAGGATTGACCAAACCATAGCCAACAATTCACAGTCTAGAACCGAGTAATTCCTTTCTGCCGCATTCAGTTTCCTAGAGATATACATTACAGGATGCAGAGTTTCTGAATACTCCTGCATTAATGCCGCCCCGATCCCCGTGGATGAGGCGTCACTACGAAGAACAAAAGTCTTATCAGTAACAGGTAGCATTAAGATAGGAGGAGATGAGAATAAATTTTTAATCTGATCCAATGAAGATTGGCATTCATGGGACCAGCGCACCATATTAGGAGACCCTTTCTTTAATAGGGTTGAAAGAGGTGCCATAATCGAAGATAGATTCAGAATGAATCTCCCGTAAAATTGTATTAAACCTAAGAGACTACGTACTTGCTTCTTCGTCTTAGGAATAGAAATGTTTAGTATCTTAGAAGTGTTGTGGTCCTCTGTCTTCAAGAGACCATGACCAACACGGTGACCCAGGAAAGAAATTTCACTAAACCCGACATAGGCTTTAGAGGGTTTTGCAGTCAAACCATGCTCGCGTAGAGTAGATAGTAACTCATATAAACCCAAATAGTGATCTTCCCAAGAATCACTGAAAAGACAAATATCGTCCAAGTATGCAATGACATCTGAACGATATGAGAGAATTCGACGCATCATGCGTATGAAAGTAGCTGGAGCGTTCATAAGGCCGAAAGGCATGAAATTCCATTGAAATAAACCCCTAGGTGTTGAAAAAGCAGTGAGAGGTTTGGCTCGTTCAGCTAACGGAACTTGCCAATAACCTTTTGACAAGTCTAGTTTGGTAAAGAATCGAGAATTAGAAAGTCTAATAAGTAGATCTTCTAATAAAGGCATAGGTTCAGCATCAAATTTCGTAACTTGGTTTAATTTGCAATAATCAACGCAAAGACGTATGTTGTTGTCTTTCTTTCGAACAATAACCATGGATGAAGAGTATGCTGAAGTGGATGGTTCAATAATTTTTAATTGTATCATTTCATCCAATTCTTTCTCGACTTGTGTCTGAAAATGAATAGGGATAGGGTAAGGTCTGACCCTGATAGGATTATGGTCGGTAAGTATTATGTCATGTTCAATGACACTTGTGTGTCTAGGAATGTCGGTAAGGACATCCTGAAAAGTTTTTCCATGATTCCGTAGAATGAAGTGGAATCACTGGAAGAGGAAGATTAACATCAGAAAAAATAGTTTCCTCATCCTGTATTACCGACAGGGATGAGTAATGACCATGTGGGACTGGAGCATCGTCCGTAGCCTGGAAAATAGGCTGCAAATAGTCTGGTCGTTCATGAAATTCCGTAAGCATATTTATATGAAAAGTTTTATGCTTTCCATTAATATCGACAACATAGTAGACATCGGAAATTCTTGAGACTATTGCATACGGACCTTTCCATGCAATAAGAAGTCTGTTTTCCCTACAAGGGTTCAAAACAAGTGCTTTGTCGCCAGGACAAAGTTGTCGTAGGCATCTATTCTTATTTGCAAACTGCCTTGCCTTTTCTTTAGCAAATTCGGACGAGGAAGTTGCTAGTTCGCATGCCTCCATAATCTTCTGCCTGAGAGCAATGACATACTCATAAGAAGATTGAGTGTCATCGTTAATATTATCAGCAGTTATAAGATCATAAAGTAAAGACATAGGACCGCGCGGTCGCGCTCCAAAGACAAGTTCGAACGGAGAAAAACCTGTATGTTCGTTGGGGACCTCTCTATATGCGAAGAGAGCCGCGGGTAAAACCCTGTCCCAATCCTGAGGATGATCCTCAGTTATCTTACCAAGTAAGTTCTTTAGTGTTCTGTTCAGACGTTCGACTAACCCATTAGACATTGGGTGATAAATACTACTCAGAGACCTTTTAATATGCAGAGTAGACATCACCTGCGACATAGTGTCTGATATTAATTGGGTGCCATGGTCTGACAATATTTATCTGGGAAATCCCAAACGAGAAAATATCAGCTATAAAGCGTCTGCGATATCGACAGTGGAGATGCTCTTAAGAGGTATAGCCTCTGGCCAACGTGTGCACATGTCAACACATGTTAGGATAAATTGATGTCCCCTGGCTGACTTGATCTTAAAAGGACCAATAATATCTATTGCCATTGTCTGAAACGGCCGAACAGGAATGTCTGCAGCCTGGACAGGCGCTGCATGACGTGGGCCTCTTGATTTCACTTCTTGACATATTTTGCAAGATCGGCAATAAATACGTATGTCTTTGTTTACAAATGGCCAAAAGAAAGCCGCAAGAACTCTCGACTTAGTACGGGAAAAACCAATGTCCAGCACACTGAGGGTCGTGTGCATGTTGTAGAATTTGCACTCTTATACTCTTGGGCACGAGAATTTGTGAATGCATAGACGTAGACGAGTCTTGTACCATACGTACAAGTACGCCATTCTTCATTGTAATCCAAGATTTGCGATTTGTGTTCTGATTTGGATCACCTTTTTTTTTGCAAGGATGAAGAATTTTTTTAAAGAAGGATCATCTTCTTGCAATTTTATGAAAGAGTCACGTGAAATTACCAAGTGATCATCTTGGCTTTGCACTTCGTTACTTTCAGTTGATGAAGTTTGAGGCATATTAAGAGCTTGTGCTCTTGTGACCACTGCATTGGCAGCTTGGATATTTTGCTCTTCCCAAGCAGCAATCTGCTGCGGGGAACATTCCTTAACTCCGTGAATATGACCGATGATAAGATCCGCAATAGGATTCGGTAGAAGACACGCGTGGACATCTCCCGTAAAGAAGGGAGTAGCAATGTGAATGATAGCAGTTGGATATTTTTCCAAAGTGCCACCAAATATCACACATTTGACCACTTTTCCAGTGGCACAGGTAGGATCTATAAGAGATTGCTTAACTCCGATAGTAGTGCATCCAGAATCGAAAAGTACAGAGACTGGATTACTATTCACTAGACCTTTATGTAAGACAAGAGATCCTCTCCCGTCATGCGCAACTGCAGCAGGGAGAGCGAGAAGAGTGTGACCACAACTTAAAGTACTTAAAGTAGTCGGTTCGAACAATGTTGAGCATTGGGGGCATTGAGATGCCCTTCCAAAATCAAACGCAGAACAAGTGATAGCATTAGAGTTTTTATTATCATTCACTTGACCACAGGTTCCCTGAGACTCTTGTTGTGCAGAGTTTGCCTGGTGATAAGATCTATGTTTGTTATGTTGAGATCTACCACGATTATTATTCCCTCTGAAATTGTCATTGTTTACCCTACCGTGACCACAGTTCTGGTTCGAATCACAGTTTCCACAATCACTATTGTCATTTCCCCATTGATTAGAGTATCTACCTGTTTGGTTTCGATGTCCCCGCGAAGAATAGCCTTGATAATGTCTATTGTGACTACCTCTACGAACGTTTCCATAATTATTGGACCCAAAATAACGAGGACTGTCAGATCGCCTCCAGTTCTTTGAAGCAGAACCATTATGTGATGGTTTACCTTGATTTTGATCATAATTACGATTGCTCTTCTTATTAAAGTTGTGTTGAGCACCTTGAAATTTACGAAGAAAGTTAGGGCCGTATGGTGCTGCAGAAGCAACTGGCAAACCTTCTTTAACTTTAGAATTGCTAACAGTAACATGAGGGTGCACAGTGACGTACGGGCAACAATATTCTTCCATGTCCTTTATATTCTTAGGTTTACGCTCATGTAGAAAAGCAAGGAAAGACTCATTGACAGATGACATAACTTTGTCTCTAAGTAATAAGTCCATAAGGGCTTATTATGTATGTTCTGTTTTAGACAGCTCAATCCATCGTGTAAATGTTAGACGTATCTTTTAGGTGAATTCTGAGAATTCTACACCAGTTTCAGGTAACATATTCTTGAAACGAAGACGATAATCTTCTTCGGTAAGTTGATATTTCTTTAAAAAGGCTGCCGTGACAACATCATAATTATTCTTGTCAGGCTCATCTACCATGCTTAACATAGTCAGAGCTTCACCCTTAAGTATCTCTGAGAACTGATTAACATACTCTGACTTATCCACCTTATGAGATTGACATGACCGTTCAAATCTATCCAGATATAACGTTATATCGTCAATAGAAGAATTGAAAGCAGGTAGTTTGACCTTATAAGTAGTAGTATTTGTCTTATTAGAAGTTGACTGATTATTTGGATCATTAGCATTACCCATATTGATCAACTTCAATTTCTCTAACTCCAAAGCTAAGAGTTTTTCTTCATGTTCCATTTTCGCTTTTCTCTCCTCAGCTTCTCTGTCTAACCTTTTATTTTCAGCCTCTTTTTCTAATCTTTTATTTTCCATTTGTAGCTGGATTTTTTTTCTCCTCAGATTCTCTCTTTTGTTTTTTCATTTCCATCTGGAATTTCGTTTCATCTGCCTGCATCTGCAACCTTAAATTCTCAGCTTCCGTTTTCTTTTGTACAGCTTCTATTTTCTGTCTCTTTTCTTCCGACTTCAGTGCCTTGGCATACTGAACAGTCGCGAATTCTTCCAATTTGTCACCAGATTTACCAAGGGATTTCCCTTGCTCAATAAAGTATTCAAGTGTAGACATTATGTCTAATAATATGAGATCAGTATCCTGAAATAATAAATTACCTTATTTCAACCTTAATGGTAACAAGTCTTTTAATAAAGCACTTGTATAATCAGCTCACTTTATCCCAACCTCTGTGGGAGACAAGTCTTTGACAAAGAACTTGTATAATCACCTTTATAATAATATTACCAATAATCACCTCTATAATCTAAGTACCCTATAGTATCAATAGTGTATGACGATATATATAAATATATAAACAGCGTATGACAACAAATACTAACATAAACAAAGAATAAGCATCAAAGACAATACGATAACATTCGCAGAAATCAAATAAGCATTAAAGCGGAACTAAAGAAAATATCACAAAGCATGTGATGATAACTGCAAAAGTAAACAAAACAAATTACGCAACAGTGTATAAACACAAAGGTTGTATAGAACAAAACGAAAGGAAGAGAAGACGAACAGATACAAACAAATCAAATCAAAAAACTAAAGAACAAAAAAAAAATAATGACAATAACGACAAAGAAAAGTACACCTCGTCACCACTAAACATAAATAGCAACAAATTGTCGCTAGCAATTTTCACTAAAGGAAATTTGCACAGTCCCTAAAGAACGCTTACAGTAGGCCCTCTATTACGTGGGATATCCTACTAGAAGACACCACCTAACCAAAAAACCCGCAGAAATATCAATAACACATAACATGTAAACATGTAAACACATAAAGCATAAACAAGGATGTTTAAATGTGGAACGCTTAGTTCATAACACAATATAAGGCACAGTTCACAACAATAAACAGGCCACTTATCTTTACACTCCTATCGTCAACAACAGCAACGATGAAGAACTATCGTCAGCATTCTAAGGATTAGATGATCCAACGCTGAAAACACATCAGAACTTGCTTCCAAAATGATGATAACGGTGATAATAACGGCACTTGACCTTCTATACTACTGCATCAACGAAGGTATAGTAATTTGACCTTCTGACCTAGTTACGTCCTGTTAAGCTGGGGTAGTCGATGTGTCAACAGACTACACAGCGCTGAGTACTCTCAATCGTAGACGACTTGATAACTTCCAAAATAGCCCCATCAAGCTGGCACACCATAACTGTAACTAGCTAACTCTTGACGTAGAAGGCTCACACTGGATACCATAAATGTAAAGGCCCGTAATGTAGAAGCCCGTACTGACCACTATACATGTAAACAGTCAGGAATGGTCTGTGTTCGTCCAAGCGTAACAGGTGTCCGTGACACAAATAGGACAGGCTCAGTTTGGCTACTGTAAATGTAGAGTTGAATGTTGAAGAATGTCCAGTATCAATGTTGGAAACGATTCTAAGCCCCATAGGCGGACATAATTATATACAGGCCCTGGTTGGCCGCAACAATGCTGGCATTCGTTTGGATGACTTGAAAGTGTTGAGGTGTTGTATTAATATAGAGTGTGAGTAGACCTCAATGAATGCCAATGCGTGTATGAAAGTTCGTGGAAGACAATGCATCTAAATGACATCACACTTGTTGTAGTAATTACATGCAGTAATTTACATAGTTCTTGGAACACCTCTGACGTTTGATTGACTTTAATACATCACAACGACAGGTACGCCGACATCAACATAAAATAGTCATTGACAATTCAGGACATAGCATGAATGAATACAGTTCATCAGCCAGCGGTGCATGTATATAATAAAGCTGATCTATATATATATATGGGTCTACAGCAGGCCGCGCAATATGGCGGGCTTATAGATATGATGGTCTCCGTGATATTTCTATAACAAACAGGGTGAGTCCAACCTTGTTAAATGGCATCACCGCAGATAGCGGGATACAGCACCTGTAAAGTTCTTTGGGCATACACCAGCCCAGTGCATATAATATTAGAATACTTCGTGAGCTCCATTATTGGTATTCATAGATGGACTCTTTCCCGCCCAGGGAAAAGTCGCTAGCTGGCTACAAAAAGTCATATATCATTCAGGCAATAAATAAACTGTTTTAAGGGTAAATTACCTTAATGTCCCTCAGAATAAATATCACAAAAACTCACTCGCCTCCTAGGCGCATCAGAATATAACATTGGGGAACAATCTTTAACCATCTTGGTCGAACACACAGAGGACTTTCCCCAAAACCGTCTTGACCCTTTTCAAAACTACAGCTCGACTCCTAACACAGGATGTCTTAAATCGCGCCAGATTCTTCGCGCATGCGTCGTGACCCTAGACCCTTGAGCTAAACTCAGATGGGTGAACATGTCAGGAAAAGCTGACATCGGTTCTAAAATTAGACGCTGGGTTAACAGACAAGTGGGACAACCACCACTGTTAACTACAATCCCAGTAAAACATGAGTACCTCCCCTTTGATCAAGAAACTATTAAATTAAAGTCTCCAAAATTAACCAGGTACATTTTACATACTATAGACTCAGCAAACTGACCGCAACAGTCTGTCTTAGTCTTTCTTCTTGCTGACCAATTAGTATACTTTCTAATGAGTAAAATCGGTAAACGAAATGAACTGACATTTTATAAAAAACAGTTAAATGAAAGAAAGTGTGTAAATATACAGAAAAACATATAATGAACGTCTTTACGGCACAGACAGATGTAACCCCCAACCCCCTTCAACACACACGCGCAATAAGATGTCATTTAAAAATATTTAAAAACAGAGCGTACACTTTGACAGAAGGGAAGTAAAAGTGAAACGTCGATGGTCGGCTGCGAAAAGAAAAGAAGAGAAATAAGATGTCGGATGTTGATCATACGAAAGCTTCAATGACTCAGGCTAATATAGAAAAACTTGATTTAATGTAGATTTTACAGATCGATAAATTACCTTCAAACTGGAGAGATGCTGATGCTTTATAAAACGCACTTTCATATGTCGTCCGTTTCGGTGAGCCAGGAACTTGGACAAGAGGAAGTGTGACTATAGGCCCTTGTTGCAGGACTAGCTGCGGGATGTGAGAAGGATTTAGAACTAACTCACTTGGTGGAGCAGTTTCTCTCAGCAGCAATGGTGGAACAGCAGTAGAAGATGCCTGATGGGACGTTAATGGTTCGTTCTGCAGTACTTGTTCCTTAACTTTTACCTCGTCCGGATGCAGCGTTGAGTTTGATGTGGAAAATTTATTGATGCGGCTTTTCATTGGAGCTTCACTGAAGGTGACAACCGTATCGCAGGATCTTTCAAAAGTGTGGCATTCCAAAACTTCCGGCAGAAAGATGTGTTTCAGTTCACTGGTTTCCAGATATATTGACTCATTCAAATGAACTGGTTCATTGTGGTCTTTTGGAGATCTGGTATTGTTTCGGGCTCCGGGATACTCGCTTAAAATTGTTTCTGGAAGTGGCCCAGTCATCAGTTTGATACTTCTATTCGATGGATAGCTATTAGGCGCGTCTTCTTTCTCATCGCCCTTGGTCAATGTTGGACTTTGTGTTGATGATTTCAACTGCGACCGTAGTTCTGAAAACTCAGATTGTGAAAAGTCATCCCCATTACAATCTGGCAAAGTGTTGATATGTGTTGTATGAATGTCTGCAACAGAAGGTGTCTGATGAGAACTCATTGTTAAGTGCCCAGGTTGTGTCTTAGATCCAGCATCGCAAGCTATTTCAACCTCACATTCTTGCCAGGTTTTGACATGCATAAACTCAGCGGCGTCTTCATTTTTCTCGGTGTGAACGCTATGTTGAATATGTTGGAGTTTTTCAGACAGGGGTTCCTCATTCCTTGCGCCATGTACCCGCGACAAAACAGGGCTACTTTCAGTGCTACAGTCTGACTGTTGCTTCTATCAAATGCAGTAAAATATAAAAAATTGGACTGGTGCTACATTAAAATAATAATATAGGTCATAAAACATTTACAAAGTACAGACTCAAATCATTAATGAATATACACCTATGTGCTTAAGAAAGCCGTGTACTCTTATTTGTCGCCAGTTACTTATCTTAACTGCTATTGTGGACAGACCTGTAGCGCCGTTAAATGCTCAAGACACGAAAACCTGCCTACATCAGTTTTACAGATAGAAACGAACAATGGATTTCTTCAATAGGTAAGCAATAAGAAAGAGCCTTCTTTATAGGTTAACAAGAACCAAGTGTCTCTTTTATAGATAAGCAAGAACACAGTGTCATATTTACAGGGTGATTGTAAAGTCACTTCCTATATTTAAATTGTTCTTTCGTCCCTCTTATTCAACTATGTCATATAAAGTAAACGTTAAAATAAATAGAATCAAATGACGCTGTATTACTGTAATGTACTATATCACATTAGCATTATGACTCTACGAGAGATCCGGCTTGTTTAACGCATGCCTTCATGGCGGGCAACAGTTTTAGATGTCCATTATAATGTCTGTTTATTTGCCACTTTAAACATTATTTTATTTTTATTTCAGTCACCCCGTTGGTGTATACAAGAACAAAGTGTCCCCTGTCTCCTTTTTAATGATATACAAGAACAGTGTCTTTTTTTTTATAGATATACAAAAACAAAGTGTCTCATTTTTATAGATACACAAGATCAAAGTGTTTCTTTAATATATAATAAAGACCAAAGTGTTTCCTATTCAGACAGACTTTAACAAAGTGTCTCTTTTTATAGGTAAACAAGAATAACGATCCGATGTTATATACAACCAAGAACAAATGTGTCTTTTATAGATAAGCAAGAACAAAGTGTGTCTTTTATAGATAAGCAAGAACAAAGTGTGTCTTTTATAGATAAGCAAGAACAAAGTGTGTCTTTTATAGATAAGCAAGAACAAAGTGTCTTTTATAGATAAGCAAGAACAAAGTGTCCCTTATATACAGGGTGATTGTAAAGTCAATTCTTATTTTAAATAGTTATTTCTTCATTTCTATCTAATTAATTAATTTTTTTCTTCTTCTTCTTCTTCAAGTACCATACCTAGTGGAGTAGGAGATCATGTCTCTCCACAACTTCCTGTCTTCAGTACAATTTATCAATTCTGCTGTTGACTTCTTTTCATGCCACGATGTCAAATTGTCCAGTATTTCTCTCTTTGTCTTCCCCTATCTCTTTTTCCCTCAATCTTACCTGTTGTTACGATGTATCCCAGATTTCCTCTTCTCATAACATGCCCCAAAAAGTGGATTGCTTCTTTCTAACTTGTGAAATAAGTTTCCTTTGCGTATTGGCCTCTTTCAAGGCATCCTCATTACTCCTTTTGGCCGTCCATGGTATTTTTAACATTCTTCTGTAACACCGCATCTCTGTGGCCTCCAGAGCCTTCCCAGCTTGTTTACCAATTGTCCATGACTCACTCCCATATATAAGAATTGGTTCTATATATCATTGAAGAACTCTCTTTCTTACTTCCAATGACAATGAATTATTGCATAATTTTTTTTAAAGATGTCAAAAAAAATTGAATGCCATTTTATTACTGAAAGTGCTATGTCTCATTAACAATAGAACTCAACGTGGGATCCGGCTTGTTCAACATCATCATCATCATGTGCCATCTTCATATCGAAGGTCGGCTGCAAAGGATCTTCAACGTCTTCAGTCTCATGTCTTGATGGTGCACCATGACAATACTCTTTCTTGTCCATCTCTTGATGTTATCTTCCCACTTACAGCGCTATCTTCCTCTTGCATGTTTGCCTTCAACTCTGCTTTCTATTAAGGCCTTCACTACGGTTTTATGTCTTTTTACATGGCCACAATATCTCAGCTGTCTAATTTTGGTCTCCTTCGTTAATTCTCTTTTCATTTCTATGTTTTCTAGGACCTTTTTATTTGTTTTCTTCTCTTTCCATGAGACGTGCCCAATTCTTTCATATATCCACATCTCAAGGGCCTCAATTCTTTCATATATCCACATCTCAAGGACCTCAATTCTTTCTTTTAATTGCTTGTTTCTACACCATACAGCAATGAAGAAGATACATTATAGCATTTGATGATTCTCAGTTTGAATTTGTGAGTTACGTGTTTAAATGTTACCTTCTGTCTCATGTTGTTGAATGTAGCTTAGATTATTCTTATTCTCTTGATTGATGTTTCGCATCTGCCATCTTCTGTTATTACATGATCAAGATACGAGAAACTGTTGACTTGTTCCAGAATTTTCCCATTTATTCTTATCTTTAATGGGAGCTTATCGCGTGCTTTGCTAATTATCATAGTTTTCGTTTTCTCATTGTTAATGTCCAAATCCATATTCATGACTTATGCTGTTTACTTGCCTCACAAGCTCTTGCAACTCCTGCTCACTTTCAGCTAACAAAACTGTATCATCCACATATCTAACGTTGTTTATTGGTCTTCCGTCGATGTTCCGCCCTGGCAGTTCCTGTATCTGTCTGAGAGTGTTCTCTGTGTCTATATTAAATAAGTAGGTGGACAATACGCAACCTTGTCTCGCGCAATGCGCCTTGTTGCTGATAAACACTAATCACATTGTATAGATTTATATAATTATCCTCAAATATTACCCCCCAGGAAGCGCTTCCTCTTTAACAAAGGGAAATTTATTCACAAAATCCTGTCACAGAATGCTCCAAAGTATAATGAAAGACGTAGTCAGCGCTTAAAAAAATTACAGGTACCCAAGCCCAGGCTAGACCTATTTAAGACTAGTTTGGCTTACTCAGCTGCTCATCTTTGGAACAATTTTCCCAATGACCTGAAAAATATGCACAGTCCTTACTCATACAATCTTATACTGTTCAAATACTTTATGATTGCTGATTATATGCCACCCTAACTGATGTACTTTTATCTAATATACTGTATGGAGGCTCTGATGATCTACTCGTAGTTTTTCATTACAATATACTTATTCTTAATTTTGTGATCAGGTGCTGTTAATCAACCTTATAATGTTGTATTGCCCTTAAATTAATACTTTAAGTACGCTGGAGAATGTTTGAGTAACAGTAACAAAAGATGAGCAAGAGGACGGCAAAATGCAAGAGGGGACTGTGCCCGATTTTCAACCCTTGGCAAATTAATTGCTTTTGTATATGTCTATCTAACTATCTATCTAGTCTGATTCTGGTCTTGAGTTTGGGACGGCAAAGACAGCGAGGAAAGTAACTGTTTACCCCACCTCATCTTGATGAACCTATCATTGCACTCATTGCAGCAGTATCTGCTATGAGACACAAAGATGCTCACCTCTCGTAAAGTTGTTCGCGTGCACTGGAAATAACATCGAGTCCCTGAGTCATTCAGTAGCAGACCGTTTGAATATTTCATGAGTTTTTATAACACACCTCTGAATGTCTCAAATCACGAATTTACTGTATGAGGAATTCGATTTTTATCAGTCTTGTTGTTTGTTTGTTTGTTTTTTTGTTTTTTTCATTAATTTTTTTTACTATTATAATTTATTTATTTATTTATTTTTTAAATTTATTTTTTAAAAATACTTTAATTATGATGATTATTGCAAATGTATGATGTTATATTACTTTTATAATGATAAATGCCTTAATAATGCTTAAAGTAAATGTGAGGATGAAAGGATACAGTATACATGATCAGAGAGAGAGAGAAAGGGCAGAATGTCAGACGGGCCTGTGTGCCCAATTCTTAACCGTTTGAAAATAAAGTTCGTTCGTTCGTTCTCTTTTTTATGTTTTTATATGGTGAATAATTCTTGCCAGATTAGAGACCAGTTCGCCAGCACAAGAGGAGGTGCAGAGAAAAAGAGCACCATGCCAACCGCGGGAACAGCCAACGCAAGACGAGGAGGTGTGTCCGCAGGAGCCTCAACTAGACCTTCTTGTATGTGAGAGTCAGGCTGTTGTCAAGGAAAGCTGTGAGCTGACAGCACCAGCAAACGCAGTTGCACCGACAAGGCGAAAAGGGATGTGCAAGTGGTATAGTGTCCACAGGGGATGGGGGTTCATCACGCCAGATGATGGAGGTATTAATGTATTCGTACATCAGACCAAGATCTTCAGAAAGGGATTCCGGAGTCTGGCGAGGAATGAACGAGTAGAGTTTGACAGCAAACCATCGGTCCAGGGCATGGAAGCAATTTATGTATGCGGCATTGGCGGTCAAGAGTGTAAAGGTAGTAGGAGGCGTCCCATGGCACAGAGAAAGCCTACAAAGTTGAGGTGCTACAATTGTGGAGAGTTCTCAGGCCACATGGCAGCCAAATGCCCCCAAGGCCCTCTTCCGAAGAGATGTTTTCAATGCAAGTCAACTGAACATTTGATAGCCGCCTGTCCCTCAAGGAGCTCTTTCCCTAGACGTACTGCCACAACCAGGTTGCCTACAGTATGTAAACCAAGAGATGGCCGTGACAACTGTCACCCTAAGGGAACCGAGAAAATTGGTCGTCGTCTAGGGGAGGAAACCCGTCCTAAGCAAATAGGAGGGGGCGCACATCAAGGTTCAGAAGAGGAAACTCACCTAAAGCAGATTGTGGGGAACGTAAGCCACCGTCCACACAAAATGAGTGTAAAACACGACAAGAGCGATCCCCCTACAAAGTCGACAGCTGCATGCACTGACAGGCAGATGTCACTGGTAGGCAGCGACGCGGCACAGGTGAGCGAGTCTTCTAGACCACAGCGGCTGACAGCCCAACAACGGACAACGAGGGACATGACGACCAAGAGTGTCCCCAGCCAGGTTGTACCTATTCCAGAAGCTCAGCCCAAAGCATCGCCGCTCAGAAAGAGTCATGTGCAGCACCAATGACCTGAGAGGTTACGATTGAAGCGCCAGAGGTAGTGATGTTGTCGGGACGACAACAAAATCAGCAGGGAGATATGTGATGGGGCCGTAAAGACGCCCCCTTCATGTTCAAGGCATATTTATCGCCCATATATTTTCGATGTGCGCGCAGCAAGCTGGGATGTGAAGAGTCTGACTCGGTAGAAGATTGATGACTAGGCCATAATAAAGCCTAAGAATTAGTTGTGGTGTGTTATATTTGATAGTCGTGTGTTATATTTGATAGTTGTGAGCCATATCTGTGTTTTCGTGCCTAATAGAGCAATAAAGGCGAGTGTTATTTAAGGGGCAAAATTAATCCGCGCAGCGCACTAAAGTTGAGTGATTCGGCCTAGGGCTTATAAAAGAGATAGCGAGCGGCAAACAGGCCTATTTGAAGATTCAGTCCAGACAAGAGAAAATGAAACGAGGCGCCCTGTGTGGGTAGCAGAATAACAAAGACATGACACATTAGCAATCGAGCACTGTTGGGTGTTTGGTGTTTGGCTTTGTTCGCTTTGTGATTTGTTTAATGTTTGCTTCGTGTGTTTAAATGTCACTGATAAGGTTGTAGAAATAAATACAGCCCCTGCCTTAAGAATCAGAGTTTTATTGTTGATTAGGGTCGGTTACTAGTGTGCAAGAGAGTGATCAAATATCACAACATCACCATCTCCCCTCGCCCACCCTATCACATTACTGTCGCAGTTTATTCCCAATAAAGATTACTGAGTATTCTTATGTCCTTTCCATCAATAACTATGTCTTGTTCAACACATGCCTTCAAAATGACTGTTGAACATCTGCTTCAAAGGCCCTCAACGTATGAGGAACAGAGAAAGCGTAAATGACCATCAAAAAGTACCATTCCTGGAAAAACGCCACGGAGATATCCAGCCACAAGCTGACCGCTGCTTTCTTTGAACATATTCAAGTTGACGTCTGGGAGTGAACGAGGAAGAGGATATAGTCTGAAATTTTTGCTGTCTATTGTAACGTCCGTTAATTGGCCACTTTAGATGTTATTTCATTTTTATTTCTCCTTCTTCGTTTACCTCAGCCATGTCGTACTAGGCAACTGCATAGGACTGGCAACCATATTATGTAAAACGCATTGCTACGTGAACCACCATTGCACGAAAACGTGAATGCTCGGTACAGACTTCCTGCATGAGGACCAACAGCAATGGTGGCTCCACAAGGAGCAACAGGGAAAGTTAAGATGAATAACAAAGTGTCTTTTTTTAAAGACAAGCAATAGCAAAGTGTTTCTTATAAGAACAAGACGTGTCTCTTTTGGAGATAAACACGAACAAACGCACTGAAAGTGAGCACTATAGATTAATGAAACAGACTTGTTTTTCATTTAAAAAAAAAACAAAAAAAAAACCAGATCACATTGCGTCTGTTTTACTAAAGGACAAGAACAAAATGTCAGTTTTACAGACGGACAAGAACAAAGCAAAGCAGTTCAAGGAAACTATAAAAAGGTGTTTACTGTATATAAGAAGAAAAAGAAGGGCAGAATGTTTGTTTAATAAACGAGATGGAACAAAGGGTTAATATAACAGAGCCCAACTTACAGATAAGCATGGTTAGAATGTCAATTTTAAAGAAACACAAAAACAAAGAATTTAGTTTTTTTTCTACCAGTAAAACTAACCAGCGCGCCACTTTTGTATTTTATCTTTAATAACGGAAGCAGATCTAGTCCTTATAGGGGACAGTAGACCGGAGTCTGCCAATGCTGGCCAACAACGCGACGTTGTTCTTCAAGCTGAATATTTCTAAATCTGCTTCAGTGTTTGTCGGACGTTATTAATTTTGACAAATCTCAGAGCAGGGTTGTTGTAGCTCAGTGGTTCCCAAACGGCGTGTCGCGAGAGGATGGCAGGTGTGGCTGGAACATTCAAAGACAATCAGGGATTTAGAGAAATTTTCGAAAAATTCATACGCCAAAAGTAAAAATGGTTATTTTCTTATGTATTTTGTTACCTGTGATATAATATGGGAAATTTGTGTATAGACGACACCCATAGAATTTTCAGGATTTTATTCAGTAATATAATTTACTTTATATCAGTTCTCCGCAACATACTGTTGTAAACAGGGATTTTCAGCTCTGACAAATATTAAAAACCGGACAAGAGAAAGGCTTCTTTGTGATGAACAAGAGATAAGAGTTTGTCTCAAATAAGACCTGATATCACTTAGATTACACTACAAAAAACTAGCTCCAGCTTCTCAATGAATTTATATATTTTGTGAATGAATCATGTTTTTATGTAGCTGTATTGTTTTATACTTTCTGGATGTCTCATGATCGTTTTATAAAGAAGTTGTGTTCTATGTTATGAATAAAGGCTTGATAAGAGTTGATTTGTTGTTTTTGAAAGTATTTCTTATCAATAAAAACTTCGGTTTGGCGCTAGCAAATTTTGTTTCCAAAAGTGTGGCCCAGAAAAAAAGTTTGGGAAATTCTGGTGTAGCTTAAGGCTAGCTGTTTGTTAAAGCTCGAAACAGGATTGGGGTTGGGTTAAAGCTACAGTATATTAAATATGGATATCCAGTCTGGCAACACGGCGGATTTGTCTACTGTCCTCGTCATCTACTACTAGATCTTCAAATAAGTAAGAAATATCAATTACAACAGAAGGAAACTAAATTTATTACCAAAACCTCAGGACGGTTCATCCTTAGCTCATTCTGAATCTAATATCCTATTCCTGCTGGGAATTTCTTGCGTCCATTCATGATGAAAGGTATGTACCCATACCATATGTCCAGTTATACTTTCGTTCGACAAATTGACTTTGTGAACTAGATAAGCATCAAATCTGTATTATACTGTTTTCACATGTTTATAGCTAGTTTAGAAAGTCGCGCAACTGAGAAATATACATTTTGTGATACATGGCGGAAAACACAGATTCTACTTACGTCACATGGCTGACAAACGCACTGAAAGTGAGCACTATAGATTAATGAAACAGACTCATGCGCACCATTGGTATGCAATTCAGAGCAAGTAACTGGCAAAATATGACGGGGAAATAATTCTGTTGTGCTCTGTCTGCGACTATATATAACTAGCAATAACCCGTCAAACTTGACGGGTTTTTAATTATAGTGTGCTGTTTCCGTTCCCGGCTAAGCAGATAGAAGTACATTCTTAGAGTGTTTTTGGTTTCTTTCCATTATACAGTGTAATCAAACTGTTCATGAATACCGTCATTTGAACGCTTTTCTTTGTTGATTGTAACTATTTTCGGGAGAGTATATATACTTACTTTGCTTCAGGCGATCATTGTCCTCTCAAGGCTGTGTGTGGTCCCGGTTGCCGGGTCCTCCCAGCGCAGTGGAGGCAGCAAATGGGTGCTGTGCCTGTACCAGTTTGCTCTTTTTCGCGGACCTTCGGTCCCGAGAAGATTCTGGCTGGACTGACGTCTCGGTTGTGCGACGGTTTTATAGCGGCAGAAGGACGAGGGCAAGTTCGGGCACAGCGGGCTGATCACCCGCTTGCCAGCCGCTCTGATTACGGAAACAACAACTAATTCTTTGTAGTACCAATAAACGCCATTAGGTGTAACGGAACAACAATTAATTTCTTGTTGCCCTAAGACGCCTGTTCGTGGCGTACTGGCCCCTGACTGCTTTGTCGGTCTTCGGCTAAGGACGGAAGAAGAAGAAGAAGATATATACTTACTTAGTCGTTCCCCTTCTACCGTGAGGTGTAGAGGTTTAGAAGAGAGAGCGCCAGACTATCCTATCGGCTGTCTTCCTTCTGGCCGGGGTCCATTCTAGTCCTCGGTCCTTCAAAGGTTGTCTAATGTTGTCCTCCCAGCAGACTCTGGGTCATCCTGGGGTCTGGATCCCTGGCTCTTTGTTTCCCATGCTTGTCGTGGTAGCCGATCTTCTCCCATTCTGCAGACATGGCCAAACCATCTTAGTTGGGACTGTTCTACTTGGGTCTGCAGGGGTGGGATTTTAGGCCTTGACGTATCGTCTGGTTGCGGACCATGTCTCTTCTTGTTACTTCAACCACCTTCCTCAGATACATCATTTCTAAGGTTTGGATCTGGTTTTTGTGTGTGTTGTAGTCATTGCCCATGACTCGCATCCATATGTCAAGACTGGAACATAGGTGGAGCGGTATACAGCCATCTTCGTTTTCTTACCTGTGATAAGAGGTTTTGATGTTAATAAGAGTATAGGCTATCCTGGACAAATAGGTGTATCAGAGGATACCAGGATAGTGCCAGATAAGAGACTGGTCTTATAAGTAATACCCCCTTCTCTGAAAAGAGCAAGGGTGTATGGACAATCAAGGTGGGGTCAAGCTATGCAAGTTCCCAGAGAAGATGATGATGTCTGAGTCCCTGCTGCTACCTATTCTGATCCCAAATTGATTTAGCAATGGGTCTAGGGGAATGTATTTATTATAATTAATGATTAATTTCAAACAGAACTTCAACTTTAATGAAATTATTAAAGAAAGACTGTTTACAATTTATATGTACAATTTAATGGTCCTGAACATCAATCTTTTGGTCAGGACTTTCAAAATCAAGAAAATGTTTATTACAGAATCAAATAAATATTATGAAAAAACTGTTCATTTCTGTAAAGGGTCACTGGAGTGTCTGCACACACAGTTCTTGTTCAAAATAATACTACTGTTAATATTCCTACAATGTAAGGTCTGCTACTGTCATCATTACATAGTATGTTTTTTATACGTTTACTTGGGTGAACCAGTTTTGGATGAACCACCATCTGCCTTTTTTAAAGGACTTATCTTTATTAATGCTGCTGCTGTTCTTGTAATAATTGTCAGGATCACCAACTGTGTGACTCCTGGCTGAGACGATGGTGTCTAGCTTCAAGTGTCTGAGAAGCACTCGACTTCCACACGCCCCTCTTCTCACTAGCATGCAGCCACGATGTAAATTCGTAATATGGCCTGGAATAGAAAGACAACCCATTCCATGTATATATCTGCCTCAATCAATTCACCCCTAACAATATTAAAACTCACCATGTTCAGAGATGTGTGCTAACAAGTTGCACAAGACCTTGAATTCTGTTGTCTACCATCAGTTTAATGAAATCATTCTTTCTCTTGTGTTGATTCAATGTTTAGGTCCCTCGTCCATGTTTGGCTTCCATACCATAAGCATGGCAAGTACAATACAACATGTGGCCTCTTGATTACTTCTTTCTGACCTTCCCTATATGTTTATTACATGATCTATGAACAGTGTGTCACTCCAGAAGAAATACTAAATTAAACCACTAATAACACTTACTAGTCGTAATTGTGCCATATTTTCAAACATTAGACACATTCCTACTTAGGTCATCGTGACACAACACATCCCGCCGGCAGTATCCACTTTCGAATGAATATGGAACACATAGGCCTTTAAATTTACAGGTCAAATATTTAACAAATTATACAAATAAAATTATCTCTCTTACCCTCAGGTAAATAAGTTCACACACACACAAGCTGACTTGATGTAAATGGGTTCTTATTACTGCTTTCACAATTCAGACGGCAAAGGCTTGGTCATACAGTCTTTTAGAATATGTCAGCTCGGCGTGGTGTTTATGATTCAAATGGCGGAAAACCACAAGAAGTTGATACTATTTATAGCATTACCCACCCGACCAATCAGAGAAAAGTCAAAAAACAAAAGTTAACTTTTTGAGACTTGAGAATATTGTGGTTCCTAAGCGTGTTTGTCTAATCTGACCAAATTTGAATATTTTATGTTAACGTTATTTGAGGACCGATTTCAATTATCAAAAGTGATAATTGAACGGCCTATTAATCTCTTTCGTTCTATATAGTTTTCCCTTATTTATTCCTTTGCATTTCAATATGGGTAATTTTTAAGTAATTAAATTGGGTCTGACCCTAATGTGAAAATATTACTAAATTAAATTTTTCTAAGTTAATATAATGTTATTATGAGGGAATCTTATGTTTATGTATTAAGCAATATCAGCTCTATAATTCGAGATATCCCTTTCATTTTAATTATCTTTAGTTATCAAGAAATAAATTTTCTTCGTTCGGTCAAAAACACAAATAGGCATATTTCCCCGTTAACCAAAATTTTCTTACCACTAAAAAAAATGGAAACGATTTGATTGGTTGTTAAATTTTGTACTATGCTCTGCGATAATTTTTGGTGTGGGCGGTAACTTTTTACTTGTTTCTTAAAAAATTCAAAACCGCTAGATAAATTGTGGGCGGTAAATTTGACTAGCCCCTCAGACAAATTTCAAATATTGTAGTTATTTTTAGATTTAAAAATACGTTAACTAGTTTTTGAGCAAGGAGTTTTTGAGCGTGTTGTCATACAGATTTACTTCACGACATTACCAACCTCTCTCTTGCTGAGGAATCCTCGATTTATGGCCTGAAAAAGTCTTCCAGCTGCTGATTTCGCCTGAGTATAGGGGATTGTAATAATACGTGAGAAGTAAAGGTGTAAGAAAATAGATTTTCACGAGTGGATAGTTTAAGGAGAAGATCTGTCTCTGGACTGAGTAGTTTCTCTAGTCCAGCCTATCTATACGACTATAATTTAGAATAAGACAATCTTGCACCTCCCTATATGTAGAAATATAAGTTTACCTAAACACTCACACACAGCTATGTGACAACAAGACACACAAACATGAAAAAAAACTATGGGTAAATGGGTATGGGTCTGACCAACACACAAAGTTTAGTTCTTTTGTTGTTTATTATCATTAAACTTTACAACATCGAATATCTAAAAGAGATCAAACAAATCAGAATTACATATATAGAAAAAAATAACAGAATACCTGTGCCTTTCCCTCCTTGAGAAGAAAAGAACCCAACAAGTTAATAACCCCCAAAGATTAAAGGTTAGCATTAGGTCACAGTATAGACAGTAAAGAAAAGAACAAAGTTCCTACTAAATGTTATCCAGTAAAGTAAACAGGTTTAAGCAAAAAACATAAGGGATGGTACAGTTTTCTGTAACTAAGAAATATTCACTCTCTCTGTCATACGTGGCCACATCAATCACGCTTACCCTATTCTTGGTGAAGAAATCTCTTGGGCATCTAATGCCTGAATACATATATATTTCAAGTGGTTTTTCTCTCCCAACATGGCCCCAGTCCTTCCTTGAATAATTAAAGTTTATAAGGGGAACGCCTAATTTGGTGGTTGATTCCTGGATAGAAAAATGTCACTTCCAATAGTTAGTGTATAAAAACCCCGTGATCTGGTGTTCACAATAAACAGTAGGCAGTACTTCCAGTATATAGACGTTTCTATATACTGGAAGTATAATAGAGAAAACATCTGGTTGCTAAAAACTGTTATTTATGGTGGTGATGGTAAATCCTATCGGCTGGCTCTGTAGTGATTGCCGATTCTGAAACAGCGTAACTTGCTGGATAAATCCGATGAAAAAAACGACTGTCAAAAGTCGGAAGAACTGTTATATCTTTCACACCCCAGTGGGCTGATAAAATTGCAAAAAAAAATATCTGGGTATTTGTAAGTCCAGTTAAAATTTATTATTACAATGCTTATGTGTCCATCTGGCCCATCCTGTTCACAAAGGAACTTGGGGACGTGTAAGCCAAGAATAAGACCACATTAATCACTCAGTAAATGAAGAAAAAGGACCAAAATAAACCGCTGGTCGCCATTTGATCAGGTCTGCGAAAAATAGAGTAATATTATGAAAAAATGCTACTATTACATCTCTACCTATAATACACGCGGAAGGGGACGAGACGATCTCTCATCCTCTCCGTCAGTCCTGATTAAAATTAAAAGGCACACTGTGTCTCTAGCCTATCCTATCGCGCGTCGCTTAGCGAGTGCAAGTTTGGTTGAGGCATGCAGCCTTTCCCCCTCCTGCTCCGGTCAACGATCAGCTCCTAATGTAAATTATGATTTAATTATCCATATGCGCACTTTAACAGATATCGCCTGTCGCTAAGTAGCTATTAGAGGTTCGGCGTCGGTGGGTCGTCGTATGGTATTTAAAAAACAGTCCCTTACTAAAATTACACAAAATGCAATATAACGTGGATTCTATGGTCCACTATCAGTCACCTAGCATTTTAATTCAGTCAGCTAAACCGTATCTTTCTGTGTGATAAAGTGGGTGGTAAAATTATCATTAAGCTGCACAACTGGTACACAAATAGCTACGCGTTATTTTCCACTGGTTCTAACACCTAGAAAATCACAGTGAATTTAAGATAATAAAATTTAGCACATTAAATCACGTAAATGCTAATTTCTATTACCACAAATCAGAAATGAAAATCCCCACGAAACTATTAACACATCTATTCACAATGGTTCTAGATAACGTGTTTAGACTCTCCGAAAAATTCTGAGCGACAACTGATAACTGGTTTTAGAAGACGCAGTTTATATACATTATTGTTATTTGCTCTCTAGAGGATGTTAATTTTCACACTCTTAGTGCATAGCAGACACTCAGGAAACTCCGTCCCCAGATAAAAGGTTTCCACGGTCGTTCTGCTCGGCGTTGCTAACGGACAACAGAGGCTTACCGTGTAACGGGATTGTCCGTAGATTTTCCCCCGTTTCTGGAGATCAAAGCGTTTATGTCCCCCTGAATGTACGAACATCACAGGGTCCCTCGGGAAATATTTCTGCCCGTGCGGCTACTTCAAAGAGGTCCGATGTTTCCACGTGCATCTGTCTGATATCTGATGATTGACAGATCAGCTTGCGTGGGAAACTCAGGTAAACAACACCATGTTCGTTCCCTGTTTAGACTGGCAGGACGCGGAAGTTGGTAATATGCCGTTAGCCCGTGTTTAAAAAAAAGAGGCGTGGATTAAAAGGTGAGTCAGACGCAGGCTGAAAAATGCTTGACTTTTTTTACGAGCAAATCTTAGAACACTAACGGGATTTCAGGGCTGTCAGATACTGTAGGCTATATTTCCATTATACGTCATAATGACCATCCCTCTCTTCTCCAGCTCTTCCTTCCAGACTTGCAGGTTGGATTGGAGATGTGCCTCTCATTTAGCAATCAGGGCAACATCATCAGCAAATGCCAGCTCTGAAATACAGACCTGTCTCATCTTCCAGTACCCCACTGAATACTTTCTTGTTCTTTCCTTACATGCCTTGATGACATCATCCATGAGGAGTATGAAAAGATAAGGTGACAGGATATCACCTTGTCTTACATCAGTGCTGGTCCTGAACTCTTCTGACTTTGGTTTGCTGTCCTCACATAATTTCTGCAAGACTTGTAGAAGCTCTGTATAGCATGAATCAAAGGTGCTTCAATGTTCTTCCTTGCCAAACAGTCCCAAAGTTTGCTCCAGGGGACCCTGTCAAACGCATTTTTCAGATCTATGAAACAAAGATGGATCTCATTCTTATACTCAAGGGCCTTTTCACTCAGCTGTCTGAGTGTGAAGATTAGGTCTTTGGTACTTCGGTTTGCTCGGAATCCGCACTGGACCTCATCCAATTGTGGCTCAGCTAGGCGTCGGAGTCTCTGCTCTAGGATTCTAGAGTAGATTTTACCAGGGACACTGAGAAGGGATATGCCTCTATGGTTTCTATATTGTCGATTGTCACCCTTTTTGAAAATTGGTGTTATGGTGGCAATCTCCCAATCCTTTGGTATGGTCTTGTTGCACCACGCTGCCTTTAGGACCCTTAAGAGTAATAGGTCGCCTGATGCTCCATGTACTTAACCATTTCCGGTGTTATACCATCATGCCCTTCTGCTTTGCCCATCTTGATTTTCTCCAGTGCTGCCTTCAGTTCTTCCATCTTTATGTCATCTTCACCACCATTGGTTTTCTCTTCTGTGCTAATGGTTATCATTTCTGATGCTTGACCTTGCTCACCATCAAGGAGTTCTGAGAAATATTCTTTCCATCTTTCCATTACTTCCTTCGGGGCAGTAAGCAATTTGCCTTGTTTGTCCTTTATAAATTTGAGAGGGCATTGTTTTTCCTTCCTCGTGTTCTTTAGGGTCTTATAGAACAAATTCTGGTTTTCTTGCGCATCCTTTTCTAGCTTTTTTTCCAAATTCTTCCCAGGACGTCTGTTTTGCTGCTAGCACCTTGTTCTTTGATTCTGTTCTGAGTGCCACATATTCTCTATATTTCTATATTTGTCCTGCTGTGTTTTTAGCTCCTAAGTATTGTTTCCAAGCCATTTTCTTCTTTCCTATTTTCTTTTTGACTTCTTCTGTCCACCAAGGTGTCCTCTTTCTCTTGTTCCCAAGTCGGACTTCACCACATGCTTCTGCAGCAGCTGTCTTTATGGTGTCCTTGAATTAAAGCCAGAGGGTTTCTGTTGCGTGCATATTTTGACGCACATATTACAAAAATCGATATGGCTATTTAATATGGGAAAAATATAGACATTCATTCATTTGTGTATGAAAATGCTGTCTATGGTAAAAGCGAGAGAATCCATGTTTGATTCACACTTTTGATTATAGGAGTAATCGTTCTGGATATTGATCCGGCGCAAGGATATTGCTCTTATATTTGTACTTATTTTAGGGCCAGAAAATAGATTAATTTGCTTATTATGTTTATGGCCTGAATTCATATGTATTACATATTACACTGACAAACAACATTTTTCTTTCTTATATAAGAATAAGTGTTCTTAGGTCAGTTTCTTGCGCTGATTTCAAATTTGAAATCCGTTTATCTCTATCACATCGGGTTCTTAAGATATTTGTGAATAAATATATTTTTGGGAAACAGTTATTTGCCCCGTTTCATTTTACTATATAACTTATTAAAAATTAATAAAATGCAAAATAATTCTACTTTTTATACTGGTAAAAGATGCATGACATATGTTACGCTATTTTTCAAATAGTTACTGTATTTTGAAATAATTCTGAGCGAAATATGGCGTCTAGAAGTTTTAGAAATTCGGCTGATCTGTTCTGTTACGTGTGCGGATATTTTACCGATCGTGTTCACCAGAAAAACTTTACACCATTACTAAAGAAAGCATATGAACTTTATTTCGATTCGAAAGTTGATGTTGCAAATAAATCTTGGAAGCCAAATGCAGTTTGTTCGACTTGTGCAAATACATTGGGAGGTTGGTTACGAAAATCGTCGAAGCATAAGTCGATGCCTTTTGGAGTACCAGTAATATGGCGTAAACCGACAAATCACGCAACTGATTGTTACTTCTGCTTGACAAATATCCATGGTTTCACTTTTAAAACTAGAAAGTCTGTGGTTTATCCAAATATTGAATCGGTTTCAAAACCAGTGTCTCATGATCCAATCACGTGTCCGATCCCAGATCCACCAGAACAATATCCGTTGGACGTGAATGAACCATCAGAAAGTGATAGTTTACCTGCTTTAGAAACTAATTCTGACTCGGATTATATACCGTTGAATGATGGTGTTCACTTAATTAACCATTCAGAACTTTCAGATCTAATACGTGATCTCGCTCTTACCAAAGGACAAGCGGAATTACTCGGTTCGCGACTCAAAGAATGGAATCTTTTAGCGCCCAATACTCCGATATCTAAATTTCGTCATAGACACAGAGAACTTGTTCAATACTTTGAGATGGATGATGACATTTGCTATTGCAAAGATGTAAACGGTCTAATGGTGCGCCTCGGTCATGAGCACATAGTCAACGAATGGCGACTTTTCATCAACTCTTCCAAGACTAGTCTAAAAGCCGTGTTATTGCATAACGGAAATTTATTTTCATCAATTCCAGTCGCCTACTCTGTTCATATGAAAGAAACTTATGACAATATGGCTATACTTTTGGCAAAAATAAAGTACAATGACTACCAATGGCGGATTTGTGGAGACCTAAAGATCATTGCAATTCTCACGGGCATGCAGACTGGGTATACTAAATTTTGTTGCTTCCTATGTGAATGGGACAGCCGCAACAGACAGGAACATTATGCAAGAAAGGTGTGGCCTATCAGGGATCGTATGCAGCTCGGGCATAAAAATGTAATACACGAGCCATTAGTTAACAAAGACAGCATCGTTTTACCACCGTTACATATAAAGTTGGGGCTCATGAAGAATTTCGTAAAAGCGTTAGATAAAACGAGCAAAGCTTTCACTTATCTTCGAGAAAAGTTTCCGCAAGTTAGCGATGCAAAGATAAAGGAAGGTATCTTTGTAGGATCTCAGATTAGGAAAGTTATTGCAGACAAACAATTCGAGAACTTGTTACATGGTAGTGAACTTCGCGCATGGATGGCATTCAAATCGATCGTCTATAACTTTCTGGGAAATCACAAATCTGTCGACTATGTACATATTGTTAAGCAGTGCATAGATGCATACAGAATTATGGGCTGTAACATGTCCCTCAAAATCCATTTCCTCGATTCGCATCTTGACTTTTTCCCTGACAACCTTGGCGAAGTCAGCGATGCACATGGAGAACGATTCCATCAAGATATCGCCATAATGGAGTCACGTTATCAAGGATGGTGGAGTGTGACCATGCTTGCCGATTATTGTTGGATGCTTCATCGCGATGTACCACATGCCATTCACCGACAAAAGTCGACTGCAAAGAAATTCAAGCCTACATAACTGTTATACTTCTTGTACGAATGATGTTGTAATACTCTATGCGTAGTTAAAAAACTTCAATTGCGTATTTCTAGAGATCCCGACCTGATAGAGAAAAACGGTTTGCAGATTTAAAAACAGCGCATTAAAATTGACCAGAAAAACATAGAAATGTTAGAGAAAGAAAAAAAAAATTTTTTTTTTGTTAGCCAGTGTTATTAGTACAAGTAGAATCAGTCCTATATTGTATATTTTGGATGGGTAGGCGGGACTAGATTCTTGTTATTCCGGTCTAGCGGAAGTATGAGTTGTCTTGACAAGTCGTGATGAGTTCCGATGTACCGTGATAATGGCGGGTACGCACTTTTCAAAGGGCTGGTAGATTCTTAAGGAAATATGATTCATGAAGTGGTTTTCTTCTAAAGGAGATGGTATCTCTACTATAGTTTATGTTAGAGACTCTCCTAAGGTACGGTACAATGTATAATTCGGACTCCATGTATTGCCAGACCCTATTTTGATGATCTCATGTCGATTCGACCTAGATGGAACATTGTGCTTCGTATCGCTAGGGTCGTGTTTTGTATCGACAAAGATGACAGACTTTCCTACAGCGGTTATGGCTACGTGAATTAACCTGATCACCGTAGAGCTGTATGGGAACATTTATGAAATCATTTATATACCCATTATAAATTAACTCTGGCTTATATTCTCCTTCCTATGAATGAGTGAACGACAACTCAGGGAGGCGGCCATGTTAGATTTCGGTCATCATATGTTTTGATCACTGCCAAGATAACAGATTATTTATCCTATTATCGGACAGTGACAGGGAGATCTCAATCTTGCTAGAAACCCCCTCTTTCGTGGTTTCATAATATATGCTACAAACTATGGACGTCAAGTAACTTTAGTTATTTACCGATCTGCCTTCACTGACGCGTTTAGTCAGATAGGGGATGCGGCCATAATGTATCATGACAATTGAACTTTTGATGTACTGCCCATTATTTCTGAATGTGTCATGACTTCAGATCTGCTATGTATACCTACAAATTGATATGTCAACATACCATGATGTACTCGTATGTCCCAGTGTGTACGTCTGAATAAATTGAGTAAACAAAGATTCCAGCAGTCTGCATTGGTGCCTTGTAGACACAAGTGTATGAGTGGTTATATTGGTCAGCACACGAACAGTACACCATTCGCGGTAATCACACTCTACACTTCTACTTCATACATACACCATCCTGCGTCGGTTGGAGTGACCAAGTTTAGGGCCTGCTTCCCCTGGAGCCTTTGCCTTCCCTAACTCAGGACTAGGGTGAGTTACCCATTTACAGCTGGGTAGACTGGGGGCATGCCTGATCTCAACAACACACCACTCTTCCTTACAGAGCATACAGACTGACACTTTACAGAGTGGAAAGAAGAAAAGAAACTTTACAGTGGCGAGCCAGATTCCTGGGTCCAGCTTACGCAGTTTTGTGTTGAGAATCACAGTTTACAGCTGAAAGAACATTTGTTTGAACACATCAACACCAGTAGGACAGCTATACAGTCGATGTCAGCTTGACCTGTATTACCGATAGGATGCTGTATCTAGGTCAGCGCTTGTTGACAGTTTTTCGCTGTACAGACAGTATTACACAGGACAGTGGTATCAAGTGTAGAAAATATCTGGAGCAGTATTGTTGACATTTCTCAACGTACAGAAGAATCACAGTGTTGTTGAACATAAAGTGCATAGTTCATCGTTGGAACTTCATATGCTCAACAGAGAAAAATTGACAGTGTAATAGTTTAAAATTAAATCTATTACTGAATAAAGTGGCAAGTTATTAGTATTAAAATAAACTGTGCCTGCTTTACAACACTATACCTGCAACACATTCCATTCATGACATAAATTATATTGTATGCTATATGCTATTTATGCTTACATGTTATTTGTTATGTATTAAATTAGTTTTTGTTCTGTGTGACTAGTACAAGGTATGCCGAGTGACATTGGTCTGGTACTAGGATTCTATAGGTACACATTTTCTTAATTGGAAATTTGTTAGCAACAATTTGCTGCTATTTCTGTTAGTTGTGATGAGGTGTTCTTTTCTTCGTTGTTTTTGTTAATAATTTTGTGTTCCTTAGTTTTGTTTGATTTGTTTGTATAATTGTAGGTCTCATCTTTTCTATTTTTGATTTCTTTACACCCTTATGTTTATACACTGTGGCGTTATTTGTCTTGTTATCTTATTGCAGTTATCATCACGGATTCTGTGATCATTTTTTTTTCATTTCTCCTATTTAATTTAATTTGATCTCTGCAAATGTTTTCATATTGTCTTTTCTTGTTTGTCCTTTGTAATGTCTTTAGTTGACATATGACATAGGAGTTATAGTGGTATACACTGATAGTATAGTACAGATCAGTACTTTATGATTATTTTCCACAGGTACCCAAGTGATCTTTGATTACATTGAGATATACAAGACCTTTGTAAGGCTTGTCTCCCACAGTATTTGAGATACAGTTATTGTTGTCCACAGGTACTCAAGTTATCATTGGTTATTATAAACCATACAAGTTTGGACTAAGACTAAGTCTATGGTATAGACTTGTCTCCCATTAAAGTGAAATAGGGTAATTTATTTACTTTTTCAGGTTTCTGATTTAAGAAGACAATATGTCTACATTAGATTATTTTATTGCACAAGGAAAATCTCTTGATAAGACTGGAAAAGACTTAGAACAATGGGCTGTTGCTCAATATGACAAAGCATTAGCTGCAGAAGAGAAAAAAACTGCTGCTGCTGTTGAAGAAAGAAAAGCTGCTGCTGAGGAAAAAAAAGCTGCGGCTGAGGAGAGAAAACTTCAAATAGAAGAAAAAAAAAGCTGCTGCAGAAGAGAGGAAAGCTCTAGCTGAAGAAAAAAGATTAGAAAAAGAAGCTGATACTGCTGCTGAACTTAAGAAATTGCAGATGCAAGTGGAGGAAAGGAGATTTGATGCAGAACAGAAAAAATAAGAAGTTGCTGCTGCTGCAGAACAGAAAAAATTAGAAGCTGCTGCTGCTGCAGAACAAAAAAAATTAGATAGAGAAGCTGAAGAGAGAAAAGCAATAAGAGAACATGAGTTTGAATTAGAGAAATTAAAATTGACATGTATGAGTAATGTTAATCAGGCATCTGGTGGTAATGGTAAACCCTTTGTGTACAAGGTCAAGGTACCAGCGTTTAACCCTACCAGTGATGACATAACATTTTGGCTTTCTAGATTTGAAGGGGCTTGTCGATCTCATAATGTTGACAAATCACAGTATGTGAATCAGTTGTCTGAAAATCTAAAAGGGGAGTCCCTAAGTAAGTTATATTTTGTTGAAGAGGCCGACAAAGATAATTATGATGCTGTTAGGGCAGCTTTGATAAAGAGATATCAGCTGTCTGAGGAAGGTTACCGTCTTTTGTTTAAAACAATGAGACCTGAGGTAGGTGTAGAATTCTCAGATTTCATCTCAAAAGCACGAATTACACTTTCACGATGGATTGAATTATCCAAAACAGAGAAAAAACATTTGATGGTCTTACGGATTTATTGCTAAGAGACAAGGTCATGTCTTCTGTAAATAAATCATTCCTAGAGTTCTTACATGAGCGTAAACCTGGTACAATAAAGCAAATGGAAGAATATTGTGACCAGTATGCCACGGCACACCCTGACATGATTCTTAGTAACTCTAACATTAAAGAGAGTATGCCAGTTGCTTCGGCAACAGAATATAATCAGAATTACTCACACAAATTCCAAGGAGCTAAAAATAAATTTGATAAAAAGGTTAATTGGAATAAGTATCAAAACCAAGATAACCACTCAAATCAGGGTTCTTCTTCGAAGAACTGGAATCGGGCTGATAGTCCTCGACACGCGAGGGGTACCCATAATGTTAGAAATTCTCGGAAAGGGAGTAGCTATAGGAACTACCCAAGTGCTTCATGGAGACAAAAAAACCAATATTACAGGGATACTCAATATAACGAGCATGATGATTATGATCATGAATATTATGATTCAAACCCAAATAGGGGTTATAACAGAGGCAATAATAATTATAGAGACAATTATAACCGAGGTAGATCACAACACAAAAGACATGGTAAATCTTATTACCAGGCTAACTCTGCACAACAGGAGTTCCACGACACCGATAATCAGAATAATGATAAAAAAGACTCCAACAGTGTAGCAAATTCCGCTTTCGATTTTGCTAGAGCATCTGAGTGTTCGCAATGCAAAACATTATTCGATCCAACCACAGTTTCTACTTTAAGCTGCGGTCACCCGCTTCCCGCTCTCCATGCGTCAATTGCGCATAATGGAAGGGGTGCTCTTGTCTTTAATAGGGGCCTAATAGATGGTACTCCGGTATCAATTCTTTTCGATTCGGGGTGCACTACCATTGGAGTGAGGCAATCACTCGTAAATCCTTCTCGAGCTACAGGCAATATAGTCAAATGTGTAACATTTGGTGGCACATTGGAGAAGTACTCCACTGCCATTATCAATATTGCTACGCCTTTCTTTACAGGAGAGGTGCAAGCATGTCTCTTGCCGAATCCGATCGCTGATCTTATCATCGGTCGCATTCATGGAGTGAAAGAATGCACTCCACAGCAAATCTCTAATTGGGAAAATGTTAATATGCAATCTGCTAATGCAGTAATCACTAGGGCTCAAGCTCTTAATATGCCACAATCTTCACATTCTGAAGATAATGATGCGCAGATCCAAGATGATGCCTTGGAGATTTCCCACGATTCCTTTATCAAACAGCAGGAAGATGATCCTACTCTAAAGAAATTCTTTACTCTGGCAAAAAAAAGGTGATCCGAATAAGGATACAAATCGTAAATCTTGGATTACGATGAAGAATGGCGTACTTGTACGTATGGTACAAGACTCCGCTAAGTCCATTCATTCTCAAATCCTTGTGCCTAAAAATATGAGAGTTAAAATCTTACAGCACGCTCATGATTCGCAATGTGCTGGACATATGGGTTTTTCCCGTACTAAAGCTAGAGTTCTTCAATCTTTCTTTTGGCCTGCTGTGAATAAGGACATACGAATCTATTGTCGATCTTGTAAAGTATGTCAAGAGATTAAATCCAGAGGTCCACGCCATGATGCACCTATTCAGGCTGCAGACATTCCCATTCGGCCATTTCAAAAAATGGCGATAGACATCATTGGTCCATTTAAGATAAAGTCTGCTAGAGGACACCAATTTATTTTGACGTGTGTTGATATGTGCACACGTTGGCCGGAGGCTGTTCCTCTAAAGAGCATAACTACTGCTGATGTCGCAGATGCTCTTTGGTTAATATTTTCTTGTCTGGGGTTTCCAGCAGAAATATTATCCGACCATGGTACCCAACTCATATCGGATACCATGTCTCAAGTAATGTCGACTCTGAAGATAGAGAGATCGCTGAGTAGTATTTATCATCCTATGTCCAATGGGATGGTGGAACGTTTGAATAGAACTCTGAAAAACCTACTAGGTAAGATAACAGAAGATCATCCTCAGGATTGGGATAGGGTTTTACCCGCGGCTCTCTTTGCATATAGAGAGGTCGCCAACGAACATACAGGATTTTCTCCCTTTGAACTTGTCTTTGGCGCGAAACCGCGAGGTCCTATGTCCTTACTTCATGATCTTATAACTGCTGATAATATTGTCGATGACACAAAATCCTCTTATGAATATGTCATCGCACTTAGACACAAGATTATTGAAGCATGCAAATTGGCAACTGCTTCTTCTGAATTTGCGAAACAGAAGGCAAGGGAATTTGCCAATAAAAAGAGATGTTTGCGACAACTTTGTCCAGGTGACAAAGCATTTGTCTTGCTACCTTGTAGGGAAAATAGACTTCTCATTTCTTGGAAAAGTCCGTACGATATAATATCAAAAGTTTCCGATGTTGACTATATCGTCGATATTGACGGGAAGCGTAAAACCTTCCACATCAACATGCTCACGGAATTCCATGAACGTCCTGATTATTTACAACCTGTTTTCCAGGCAACGGACGATTTTCCAGTCCAACATGGACAGTACTCATCTCTGTCAGTAATACAGGATGAGGAAACGAGTTTCTCGGATGAAAATTTACCTTTTCCAATGATTCCTCTTCACTCTAATGAATCATGGAAAGATGTTGCAATTTCTCCAGAATTATCTCCAGGAGAGCAGAAACAAGTTTCTACTATGTTAGAACAATTTCAGGATGTCCTTACTGACATTCCTGGTCAAACTGATGTCATTCAACATGACATTATTCTCACTGACCATAGTCCTATAAGAGTCAGACCGTATCCTATCCCGATACATTTTCAAGCACAGGTAGAGAAAGAGTTAGATGAGATGATAGAGTTAAAAATTATTGAACCAACCACATCAGCATATTCTTCGCCGATGGTTATAGTACGAAAAAAAGACAATAACATACGTCTTTGCGTGGATTATCGCAAATTGAATCGAGTTACTAAATTTGATGCTGAACCTATGCCTTTACTAGAAGAGCTACTTACGAGACTATCGAATTCTCACTTCTTTACTAAACTCGATTTGTCTAAGGGATATTGGCAAGTTCCACTATCCGAACACGCCAAACCGTTTACTGCTTTTTCGACGCCTAGGGGTCTATTCCAATGGAATTTCATGCCTTTCGGTCTTATGAACGCCCCTGCTACATTTGTACGCATGATGCGTCGAATCCTATCTCATCGCTCAGATGTCATTGCGTATCTTGATGACATCTGTCTTTTCAGTGATACTTGGAACGATCACTATAATGGTATAAATGAACTATTGTCTATCTTACGCGAGCATAACCTGACAGCGAAACCATCGAAAGCATGTATTGGTTTTAGCGAAATATCTTTCTTAGGACACCGTGTTGGTCATGGGTTCCTAAAAACAGAAGACCATAATACAAGTAAGATACTTAACATTTCTATTCCTAAGACTAAAAAGCAAGTACGAAGTCTCTTAGGTCTAATACAATTTTATGGACGATTCATCCCGAATCTGTCCTCCATTATGTCACCTCTTTCTTCCTTGCTAAAGAAAGGGTCTCCTAATGTAGTCCATTGGACTCAAGAATGTCAATCCTCTTTGGATAAGGTTAAAACTATGTTTTCTACTTCACCTATCCTAGTATTGCCTTCTAAGGATAAGACATTTAATCTTCGTAGTGACGCTTCATCCACTGGGATTGGAGCGGCACTAATGCAAAAGTACTCTGGAACTCTGCATCCTGTGATGTATATTTCTCGGAAATTAAATGCCGCAGAGAAGAATTACTCGGTCCTAGACCGTGAATTATTGGCTATGGTTTGGTCAATCCTTAAACTGCAAAGATTTCTTCTGGGCGCGCATTTCATTGTGGAAACTGACCAGAAAGCTCTTACGGCTATTCAGAGTAAAAATCTGAAGAGCGCGAGATCAACGCGATTGCTCTACAGCCATTTCATTTTTCGGTGCGAGCTATCCGTGGGTCAGAAAATGTGATGGCAGATATTTTGTCTAGATGCCCACATGATTCATAACTGTTATACAACTTTGATACAGTTGTTTCTATGTTAAAATGTGTACACATATGTAATATATCATATATTGATTGTAACACTACTTAGCGGTTCATTGATATTTATTCACCGCTGATCTTTCAATGTTTTTCGTCTTTGATGATCATGATGTTAAGATATCTTAGATGAAATTTATGTATAAACTAATGTGGAAATTGTGTCATTGCTAATATTGTAGTATGAGTTGGTGACACCTCTCTGGAAATATTAATACTTAGAGAAGTACCTTCTCTAAGGTCATAAAACTTATGCTTATCATCTGCGCATTGTTATTGGTGCGTTGTGAGCCTATTGTATGTTGCTCCTAGATGTGTTTCAAAAAAAAAATGTACCATTTTTTTTTTCCCGAGGGGTGTGGTAATCTGTTGCGTGCATATTTTGACGCACATATTACAAAAATCGATATGGCTATTTAATATGGGAAAAATATAGACATTCATTCATTTGTGTATGAAAATGCTGTCTATAGTAAAAGCGAGAGAATCCATGTTTGATTCACACTTTTGATTATAGGAGTAATCGTTCTGGATATTGATCCGGCGCAAGGATATTGCTCTTATATTTGTACTTATTTTAGGGCCAGAAAATAGATTAATTTGCTTATTATGTTTATGGCCTGAATTCATATGTATTACATATTATTAGTACAAGTAGAATCAGTCCTATATTGTATATTTTGGATGGGTAGGCGGGACTAGATTCTTGTTATTCCGGTCTAGCGGAAGTATGAGTTGTCTTGACAAGTCGTGATGAGTTCCGATGTACCGTGATAATGGCGGGTACGCACTTTTCAAAGGGCTGGTAGATTCTTAAGGAAATATGATTCATGAAGTGGTTTTCTTCTAAAGGAGATGGTATCTCTACTACTATAGTTTATGTTAGAGACTCTCCTAAGGTTACGGTACAATGTATAATTCGGACTCCATGTATTGCCAGACCCTATTTTGATGATCTCATGTCGATTCGACCTAGATGGAACATTGTGCTTCGTATCGCTAGGGTCGTGTTTTGTATCGACAAAGATGACAGACTTTCCTACAGCGGTTATGGCTACGTGAATTAACCTGATCACCGTAGAGCTGTATGGGAACATTTATGAAATCATTTATATACCATTATAAATTAACTCTGGCTTATATTCTCCTTCCTATGAATGAGTGAACGACAACTCAGGGAGGCGGCATGTTAGATTTCGGTCATCATATGTTTTGATCACTGCCAAGAGAACAGATTATTTATCCTATTATCGGACAGTGACAGGGAGATCTCAATCTTGCTAGAAACCCCCTCTTTCGTGGTTTCATAATATATGCTACAAACTATGGACGTCAAGTAACTTTAGTTATTTACCGATCTGCCTTCACTGACGCGTTTAGTCAGATAGGGGGTTGCGGCCATAATGTATCATGACAATTGAACTTTTGGTGTACTGCCCATTATTTCTGAATGTGTCATGACTTCAGATCTGCTATGTATACCTACAAATTGATATGTCAACATACCATGATGTACTCGTATGTCCCAGTGTGTACGTCTGAATAAATTGAGTAAACAAAGATTCCAGCAGTCTGCATTGGTGCCTTGTAGACACAAGTGTATGAGTGGTTATATTGGTCAGCACACGAACAGTACACCATTCGCGGTAATCACACTCTACACTTCTACTTCATACATACACCATCCTGCGTCGGTTGGAGTGACCAAGTTTAGGGCCTGCTTCCCCTGGAGCCTTTGCCTTCGATCACTGCCTTCTCATTCTTTGTTGGTTCACATCTAGTGTATGCATGTATGCGCTTATGGGGGAACTTTGTGTTTGTAATGATCAGATTCTGCTCACTGCAGAATCTAAGGAGTCGTTTTCCATTGTCATTGAGAGTATCTTCCGATAACTCCACCCATCTAGCATGGTCATTTCCAAATCTGGCATTGAAATCTCCGAGCATGATAATTTCATCTAGGCAGTCATCCACTGTCCTTTGAAGCAGCTCGAAGAATTCCTCCTTGACCTCGGCTCGCTCATATTCATTTGGCCCATACACTATGACCAGGTTGACTATGGTTTCTCCGTCTTTTAGTTTTACAACCATAATGCGCTCCGAGACAATGTTCCATCCCTTGATACCATCTTTTTGGTTTTTGGCCACAATGCAACCCACGCCCCCTTTAACTCTTTCAGATGTGGGTATACCACTGTAGAGCAGCGTGTTGCCATCGAGATCCATGACTCCTTGTCCCTTTGTCTTTGTTCCCGTTATAGCAAGGATTTCTAGTTTTGCTTTCCTCATCTCTTCCATCAGCTCCTCTTCTTTCCCATTTATACTTCTTGTGTTCTAAGTTATATAAGTCGTAGTCCGTTCCAGTTCGTCGCCTTTAGAATCAGTCCAGTTTTCTCTCTTGTAGTTCGCGTAATCATGATTTAAAGCAAACAGGTGATTGGCCTATTGTGCCTTTGCATGATGGAGGGGCTGCCTCCTTAAGGCATCCATGCAGACCGCCCTCTTCCTTTTTCAGCCGGGCTTGGGACCGGCCTAGGCAGAGTTGAGAGTATATTATGTATATATATATAATGGAAACAATACCATTTTTCAACACGGTTGCATTCCTCAGTTGTGACCAAATTACACACGGCGAGAATTATGTTATTTTAGATTCAATTTAAAAGTTCTTTGATGACAACATTTCGTGTGAAAGTGCGTGGGCAGCCATCTTATCATCTTGATCATTATGTGTCAAACCGTTCAAACACAATTCACTTTGGTATGTTATTGGTGTTAACGTTCCGACCAATATTACGTTAAATGGGCAAACGTTAGAAGAAGTTAACACCTTTAAATATCTCGGGTCCACTATATGTAGTGATGGAAGATCAAGTAAAGAAATCAAGACAAGACTTGAGATGGCCTCAGCTGCCATGACAAGGTTGAATGTGATCTGGAAAAGTAACATCAGTTTTCCTGTGAAGATCAAATTATACAAATCACTTGTATTATCTATTCCCTTGTATGGGTGTGAGGGCTGGACACTCACTGCAGATACGGAGCGAAGGATTCGGGCTTTCGAGCATAAATGTTATAGAAGAATTTTGCGCATTTGCTATAAAGAGCACAAAACAAATGTCTATGTTAGAGAGAAGATAAACACCTATGCAGGCCACCAAGAACCACTTTTGTCAATAGTGAAACGTCAAAAGCTTGCCTGGTTTGGGCATGTAACTCGTCATGACTCCCTTTCGAAAACGATCCTCCAGGGAACAGTCGAAGGTAAACGGAGAAGAGGAAGGCAAAGAAAATCCTGGGCTGATAACATCAAAGAATGGGCAGGACACGGTTTTTCCACACTTGTACGCATTGCTGAGAATAGAGAGCAGTGGAGGACCATGTCTGCTGATGCTTCCACCATGGCACCCCTACGACCCATGACGGGTCATGGGTTGAGATGAGATGATGATGTTATTGGCTCATGCACACCAATTTTTACGCTCTTTTTCTTTGTCGAACGTGCTTGTGCACTTTTTTTTTCCTGGCGCGAACTATTTTGAGTGAGACGGGAATGTGAAGGTCTGATGCTGTTCTTACAATGCATGTGACTTTAAACAGATGAAAGTCAATTAAATATCTGGTAAAGTCCGTTATATAACTAGAACCACCAGGCCTTTACACCCCTCCACTTTAATATTATTCTTGTTCATAGTTTCTTTTCTCTTCTGATAGTCTGGATAGCTCTCTTTTTCTCAAAGTATGTGACTTCATTATCTTCTTGTTCACATTCTCCTCCCTTTTTTGCAAGTTTATCTGCCTTTTCATTTCCGGGTACACCACAATGAGATGGTACCCACTGAAGTATGGTTCTCTTTTTGGCAGCTACCTTGTTTTAGTTCATTTCTCAGATGCGGGAGTTACCACCCTTGAGAGCTTGCAGGACAGACAGTGCATCTGTGAGGATGACTACCTGGTGGCAGTCAGAGTTGGTGTTATAAATCATATTTGCAGCTTGCTCTAGAGCTTGAACCTCAGCTGTATAGTTGGAACAGAATTTACCAGTGGGAATGTGCCTAGTCTCATAGTGGTTGTCAGGATATGAGATAAAGATACCGGCACCTCCATTCCTAACAGCATTAGTTGCTGATCCATCTGTATAGGCATGTATCCATGATTGATCGGGATAGCTTTCTTGGATCATACTCAATGTAGCAGTTCGTTTTTGCAGATCATTATACTCACATCCACTTGTGAGACCACTGACTGTTGTATTAATTTGGAGGGCACTGCTGGCCTGCTCCCATGGTACAGGGTATAGGGTGGGCTTCAGTGGTGTTGTCTTCATGGATAGGTCTTCTTGATGCTGTCTTATAAGTCTTTTCCCCCGATGCACAAAGCTGCTACGCTTTAGACGTCCCAATGCCAGATCTTCTAGTCTTGCCTTCATTGGGTGCATTGGCATACTGTTGTACTTTTCCATCTGGATCATGGTTTTTGTGTCTCTTCTATGGGACAATGTCTGTAATCCAGCAACCTTCTGCATCTCTGTTATTGGTGTAGTTTTCATGGCTCCTGTAATGAGCCTGAGAGCTTGATTTTGCACCTTGTCCAAAGACTGCAGATGTGAGTTAGCAGCTGATGACCATGCTGCTGAGCTAAACTCTAAGTGTGGTCTTATTACTCCATTAGAAATCTTCTTTAGATTTCGTTCATTTGCTCCCCAGTTGGTACCTGCTAATTTTCTGAGTATGCCTAGTCGTCTTCGGGCCTTTCCTTCTGCATTTTCAATATGCTTATTCCATGTAAGCCTTTGGTCAAATGTCACCCCAAGATAGGTGGGGTAGCTTTCTTCCTTGATCACGGTTGTCCCTAGGTGTATGTTAGCTGATTTGTCCTTGGGGGCGAGGGAGAACAGTGTTGTGGAGGTTTTGTCTGTGTTTATTGTGATAAGCCATTTCTCTGCCCATGACACTAGCATGTCTGCTGCCCGCTGCATTCTATAATTTGCTGTGGTGACATTTTTCATCAGCGCACCAGAGTACTAGGTCATCTGCATATAAGGCAGCTTTAACTCCTGCAGGGAGATCTTTCACCAGGTCATTGATGTAAACAAGGAAGAGTGTTGGGGAAATTACTCCTCCTTGAGGTACCCCCTGATGGAGCAACACTTTTCTGCTCTGCAGACCGTCAAGAGTGACTCTAGTTCTCCTGTTATGCAAGTATGACTGGATCCATTTTCATCATGTTGCCTTGGATTCCACTTCTCCTAAGTTTTGCAATGAGGCCATCTTTCCACACCTTGTCAAAGGCCTGCTTGAAGTCGACCCAGATCGTTAGGACCTTTTTCTTCTCCTGGAAGGCATCTTCTATTGCTTGAGACAAGTAAGTAACTTGGTCTTCTATACTGTAGCATTCTCTAAATCCAGCTTGTTCCGGCACCAGGATCTGCTCAGACTCTAAATACCATTTCAATCTGTGGTTGACTATTCGCTCCATAGTCTTCCCAACACAGCTTGTGAGACTGATTGGCCGGTAACTTGCAGCCTCGGTCTTACATTTCCCTTTCTTTAGTATGGGTATTGTGATGGCTTCTCTCCATACTTGGGGTACCGTTCCTTTCAACCAGCTGTGGTTGAATATCTCAAGCAGTTTTGTCTTTACTGCTGAGCTCAGATTTACTAGCATTTCGTTGCTGATTTTGTCTGGGCCGGGTGACTTTTGAAACTTAAGCTTGGAAATAGCCTTCTGTAGTTCTCCTAGTGTGATGGGTTCCCTCATTGGGGCAGGAGTATCTGTCTGTCCCATGGTTGCCAGTATTTCTTTTCTTATCTCTCTCTGATGGTCTATGTTAATGGGTAAGTTGCTTTCTGAACTGTATCTTCTAGCAAACAAGTCTGCAGCTTGTTTTCCTCTGAAAAGTTTGCCACCTTCATCCAATGTGATAGTCTGCCTTGGTGAGGAATGCTCTTCATTTAGAGACTTGACTAATCTCCAAAGTTTCCTGCCGTCTTTCTCAAGGTTCAGCGATGCCGTTTTAGTTCTCCAGCTTTTCCGCTTTTCTTCTAGCTTTGTTCTCTGAAACTCTGCTACAGCCTTTTTCCATTTGTTGTGAGTTTCAAGTGAAGGCTGAGACTCTGCGTCCTTTCTAGCCTTGTCCATAGCTTCCTGACGTTCTTGGAGTGTGCTGGACCAGTATGGTATGTAGTTACGCCGGCATCCTTTGGGAATGGTTTCTTTTGCAGCTTGTAGTATGCATCTGTTGAAGTCTTTTACCACTTCATTAATGTCTCTGTTCTGTACCTTGAGGGTAGACAGCAGCGTGTTCACCTGATGCCTGAATAAACCCCAGTTGGCTTTTTTGTAGTTCCATCTTGTAATGGCTGGGCCTGTACTGAGAGTTGCACTCTGGACAGTAAGAAAGATTGGGCGATGGTCGCTTCCCCCTAGTTGGTCTCCTACTTCTCTACTAATAGATCCAGCTATATCTGGTGTGGAGAAGGCAAGATCTGGTGTTGAGGTTGTGTGCCATCCTCTGGAGTAGAAGGTAGGAGTATCTGTGGCATTATTGACTAGGATTAGGGAGTGATCATCTTGCCAAGTTTCAACCTCTTCACCTCTGTGATCCAGATGGTTATAGCCCCAGCTCTGCGAGTGGCTATTAAAGTCTCCAACTGCTATAAAGTTGGTGGCTGGTACCTGTATAGAGCTGAGACTCAGGGGTTTGTTGTTCGGACAGTAATAGTTCAGGAGTTCTATTTCCATCTTGTCTACCTTTATCTGCAGCAGCTGATATTCTGCTCCATCCATGAAGGTTTTCCTTTCGTGTGCAGGAATGTTATTCCTTACAAGAGTAAGTACTCCTCCTTTTCGTCTATCTTGTCTGTCGGATCTGAAGCATTGATATCCCCTTATTTTAAAGGTTTGATCTGCTTTCAAGTGAGTCTCTTGGATACAGCAAACACTGACTTGCTTCTCATACAAGATGTTTTCCAGCTCTGTCTTTTTTGCTGTATCCAGCCTGCTTGCTGTTCACTCCCTCTGCATTCCAGTGCATCATGACAAGTGGCACTCTGGGTTTCTCTTTTTCTGTTTTGTTTTGGTCAGTAGTTCTCCTCCGCCGTCTGTTGACTCCACAAGACGGTCTAGAGGGTCCTCCAGTAGCTGAGGGTGGGCTCTGTCGAGGCTCAGAGCCCGGCACTGCACCTGCCTGGTGGAGCTCCACAGGGCGAGCACCAGAACGAGATTTATTTGACGGTGTACTCTCCATAGAAAAAAAAAAGCGAGTTGCATGATACTGTGGTTTCCGGTGCGCCTTCTGGCCCAGTATCTACGACTTTAGCACCTGTTCAACGGGAGAGTGGGCTCATCCCTAATCTGTTTATGTTCCCAGTAGTAGACTATTCGCAAGCAGCCTGGGGGTGTCACTGCTCTGCGCGGACCTTGTTTACCGAGGCGGCGTCCGAGCTCGTATGGTGAAAATATGGTTGCGTTATCTTCAAAATAGCCCTGTCTTTCCCGTGGCTTTTCTGCCATCCTGCAACTTTGAGTTAGGGAGTTCTGAGCTCCAGTCTCTTTCCCAGGCATTTTATCCTGGCCTGGCACGCATACAGAGGACCCCACTTCTGGTTCTAAGTTAGCAGTTGGGGATAGGTGGGGTAGCACACTGTGCATTCCCCGTCATCCAGGGGGCTCTCCAACTATGCAGAGCTTGCACAATGCTGTGCTCTGGTTCGGGCTCTCCCAAGGAATCCTCACGTCCTGCACAGAGCCACTTCCCGATACCCACCACCTGCCAACCCTCCATTGTAGAAATCTCCTGCATGCGGCCATCCAGTCAAGAGCCAGTATTAAGTCTGGTGCCCAAGTGATCCCCCAAGCTCAGTGTGCAATGCTGGGTTCTCATCATGCTGCAACACAGGAGGGATTGTGATGCTCAGCCATCTCTCTCAATTCTGCACCGATAAGTGACATCGGGGACTTAACTTTGCCTCAGTACTGGGAGGCCCCGTTTCCGGGTACACCACACACAGCCAATTGAGGCAACGGTCGCCATGGGCGTGATAGACGACAAACAGTGAAGAATGAGGCAAGAAAGCATTTAACCCATGAAGTGGGGGTGGATTGGTGCAGACCAGAGCATGTACCACTCGCCGGTGGGTTCTGCATCTACACCTATAGGGTTCCACCCACTCCTCAGCCCATTTAGTCTGGCCCCTCACCCAGGACCTGTCCGGCTTGGGTGACCCTGCCAGGAGTAAAACTCCCGCCGGCATAGCTCCCGGGATCATTGAGGCGCTCAAGCTCTCCAACCACGGCAAGGTAGGCTTACATGTGGAGAGAGTTTCTTCTTGATTTTGTTTGTTTGTTTTTTATTTTTTATTTTATTATTTAACGTATAGAACTAAGCACAATTGTGAGTATCCCTATTTTCAAATGTGATGCCACTTTCTCATGTCGGCAGTTGTTCATATTATTTGGAATTGAAAACAATATATATCCTAATTATAACCCATCAGAGGTTGAACGGGATTTCTGTTTATCTTCATTCATTTAAAAAAAAAAAAGATAGATGCTGCACTCCTCTCATCGCTGTGGGAATCTACTTCAGACTCTCTTTCAACAATTCAAGCACTTAGAAACTAACGAGAATGTAGTAGACCTGATATAGCAGAGGAGATATTTCTGGCTACTACATACTTATTTTCCAGAGGATGTTCAGTCTAATTGCTTGGATACCTTCACATGTTGGCATACAGGGAAATGAAAAGGCAGGTAAAGAAGCCAAGAAAGGTAGATCTGATAAAAATCTAATAAATGTAGGGATGAGTAAATCAGAGATTAATTAAAGATTTAATAACAGATGAATGGAAAGCAGTGTGGGATAAAAAATCTGAAAGGAAGACATGCATATAAGATGTTCAAAGCTCCAACACGAAAATGTCTGATATCTAGGAAATTGAAAATTCCCAGAAATAAGAAACTTCTCAGACTACAGCTGGGAAAAGGCTATTTCAGAATAGAAGAACCTTACTGTGCAGGATGTCTTCAAGGCAATAATATATAACATTTCTTGTTAAAATGTAAGATGTATGAACAAATGAGAATACCAATATTAGATTATTTGCATGCATCAAACTTACATATAAATATAGAAGAGGTGTTAAGAATAAACAGACCTAGGGAACTGCATAATATAGTCAAACAATATTTAACACGAACAAAGTTTAATATATAGTGGTTGGGAATGTGAAGGTCTGATGCTGTTCTTATGTCACCGGGCGACCTACTACTATGACTATAGCATAATTTGTGCTAATTGTTAGGAAGAATAGTCACGAGGTTTTATGGAAATAGATTTAAGATAGGAGAGTATCAGATGGAAACTAGAACTAAGTAAATCGGAATAGCCGAAATACTTCCATCGGGAGACCTATAAAATAAATAGGGAAATATTAAGCCGCCCAACCAAAAGGCTGGAAAAGCCCGCACTATTTTTTTTGAGAAGGCAAACTTCGGGATGATAAGGAGTTGATCTGAAAATGCTGGTGTGTACAGATGTACAACCGTAGATCTTGAAGTTTTCAAGACATCGACTCGATAAAGATAGTATTACTTAAAGGTGTGTGAAATTCTGTTGCTGTAAGTAGAACTTCAAGTGACTTATTTAATAGTGCAGAGATGTCCAGTAGTTATAAAAGGCCATAAGATTCAGAGCTTAAAACACGGTGTTATTATTGTTGGCCTGCTCACAACACGCAGTCACGATAAATGAAGGCTCACCGCACTAGTGAGAAGGTCGCAGTACTTTCCCGTGCCGGGCGATTCATAGTATCAGATTACAACTCCAGGAGTCAACTGAATAACTTAATGATTCGTTCAGGGTGATTGGAAATTTTTGAATATTAATAATGAAGATGAGATTGCGAATATTGTTATGGAAAAGGCATTTTTAAGTTTGCACGCACTGGAAGATATATCAAGGAGAAGGTAACCAAATCTATATATCTGACTTTGTTTACTATGCATTGGTAGAATTACCTAAATAAAATGATTGTTTTGAATCTGGAGAGTTTACTCTATTATCTCTCGTTGATGAAGTCTTACAGTAAAGATATATGAAGAAATACATGCAAATAATTGTCACGCCACATATAACAACACAGAGGAAGTTTGGAACGGACTAGGTTACAGATATCAACAAGAATAAAGATCTCTGGCAGTATACCAGTATTCCTGACTTGGATGATATAACAAACATCTACACTATACTAATCACCTCCCCACGGTCACACAATAACCTATATGGTGCCGAGACCAGTCCTCTGAGTGGCATAGCATGTAAACTTATATGGTACCATAACCAGTTCTTTGAGTGACATAGCATCTAAACTATATGGTACTACGACCAATCCTCTCATTGTCATTGTATTCAGGAAAGGTCAAATTGGACTAAGCTGATAGGCTATACATAGGACTTTTGCAAATGGATGCATATCAACAACAAATGGCACAATCACTCCCTCAACATCAATACCAACAGGGTTCTAATGTTCCGCTCCCCACTGAGCAAGACTCAACCATGACAGCTCTTCAGCGGATAACGGATACACTATCTAACGTTGACCATTACGCCAAGTTCAACCAAGTAAGATCAATGATAACTCCCTTCGCAGGAGAGGCGAAATGTTTTAGAAAGTGGTTAGTAGATATTGAAAAATTTGCTTCAATGGTCAATGCTATCATGGATGCAGACAAAAAACGTGTTGCATTCTTGTCCAGTGACTCACTAGTGACAGATTTTCTAAGAAGGCGTATGCAACTTTATCCAGACGAGACATACGACTCCCTCAAGAAGGAACTAGTAAGTAGATATAGTGACATAGTTGACGATCAGCACGCTTGGACATTACTCAGAAAGATCAGGCAAGAAAGGAATGAACCAGTCCAATTCTACGGTGATCGATTGTTGAATCTTGCTGAAAAAGCATTTTTAGGTGGATCTATCCCATCACCAGAGCTCGAACGTCATTTGGTAGGAATATTTGTTGATGGACTCTATGCCGACAATCTGAAACTTCACCTTATACGTAAAGATACGAAAACAATAATGGAGACGATTCAGGCACTGGTAGCAGAAGATAATGTTCACAAAAGGTTTCATCAGAGAATAGGTAGGGAGCCACAATCTAATGTAGTCTTTGATCATGAACCCATGGAAGTAGACCATACAAGACAACAATTGCGTCGACCTGACACCCACAGACACCATAACCATACTGGACGTGAGATACAACAACATTCACATGGACCAGTACAAAGACAGAATGTGTACAATGTGTCTACAGTCATTTGTTACAATTGTAATAAAAAAGGATATATAGCTAAAAATTGTAGAAGTAGAAACGCAGATAACTACCACAGCCAGTTTCCATTTAATCCAAGGTACCCACAGGGAAATTACAATTATGAACAACAAAGGCCCAATACCCAGCGCAGTTCCTCCAGAGGTCGTCCAATGCAGGGAAACGGACGTGGCACGTGTTAAAAGGGATCTCTAGACGTGTCCGAAGCAGAGGTAGCAACAACAAAAGCTCCCCCCAAAGGTCCCATATACAGAATGAAAAGCGACGAAAATGGAATGAAATCCACCCAATAACAGAGGAACCACAATTATTTCACACTAACATCACACAAAATTAAGTCACCATACACCCCGACCCAAGTTCCTGTCTAATCACCATTGAGAACAGGAATTACAGAGCCCTCATTGATACAGGAGCGTCTGTAAGCCTCATAAGGGAGCAGCTTTATAAGAAAATAAAGAAATACGTACAGTTCCAACATTACAGACCATTTATGGCTTCGGTGACAGGGGAGAAATTGAAATCTTTAGGCATTGCCCATGTCACGTTTGGGATTGGCAGCCAGACGATCACACATGCATTCGTTATCACTAGAGGCATGAGTAGAAATTTTATCCTAGGAAGAGATTTTCTGTCAATACACCAAGCCCGGATATATTTCGATTTACGAAAAATAAGAATAAATGGAGAGTATGTACAACTCCAAGACGACATTTACATTGCTTCGTTGATTCGTTTAACAGCCCCGGTCACCCTTGAGCCAAATTCATTAGTCATAGCCAAGGGTAGGATCAAAGCGTCACAATGTATAAAACCTGGACAAATTATTTACGTGGAACCCATACCGGGAGAAGACATAAATGAAGATCCAATGCTGTTTGTTACAGAAGGAATAGCAGAAGTTACATCCAACAGAGGCTTCCCAGTTATGATACCCAACACATCTGGTAAAACAACAACCATTTCTAGAGGTGCTATTATAGCACAGGTGCAATCATCCTCAATACGAGACGCCTATAAGACTGATCGAGATAGGAGGTGTCATAAACAATATATCACTTCGCAGAATTATACCCATCAGTCCCCGCCCCTTCGTCAGACCCCACAATACACCATAGTACCTCGAAGGAAAGCAACGGAGAGTTCAAAACAAGCTAGACAATTGCCCGGAGGATATTTGGAAGTACCGAGAAAAGAAATGGTATACACTGATGGCACACAATACTATCATAACACCCGGAAATATCGAGCGCGAAGACAACCTGAAATAGATTATCAGTTTCAATACCCAGATATTGTTGATCAAGAGATTATTAGAAAGGCCTTTCGGAATATACTATCTCCTGAGGAAAGACATAACCCCATGAGGAAAACGGTAAACGTAGTTATACAAGATCAACCCAGATTGCAAAGACGTAGAATAAACAACCCGCGCAAAACCCTATATGCCTCGAATCAACGTAGATCACAGAACGATCGAGCTATTTCATTCCCAATTCAGGAAAACAGTAATTATATTGCTGGAAATAGACGTCAATTCAATCCACAGAAGAGAGACTCTTACCATCACCCAACCCGACGAATAATCCCTTTGATGTCTTGCCAAACAACCGGATGGATTGATAGCCGTAATGGAAGACAGAGTGCACAAATACATAGCCGTAATGGAAGACAGCACACAAATTGATAGCCGTAATGGAAGACGGAGCACACAAATATATAGCCGAAGTGAAAATGAGAGTGCACCAATTGATCAGCCACCCCCACACAAGCCAGAAGAACAAACAAACAAGTCACACAGACTGTCACAATTGCTCGAAACATTAAACACCACAGAGCAACACAGATCAAGACTGACGAAATTCATTACCAAACATCAAGATGTTTTCGCTCTCAATGATATGGAACTTGACAGAACAACTACAGTACAAATGGAAATCCCTACAACAACTGAGGAACCTTTCCATTTAAAACCATATCATACCCCGCTAAAAAACAGGGAAATTGTGGAGAAATCTATTACCGAGATGTTAGCTGCAGGGATAATAGAGAGATCAAGATCCCAGTGGTCCTCACCGATCGTGATAGTAGCCAAGAAAGATGGATCATCACGTTTTTGCTGTGATTACCGTGCTTTAAATCGAATCACTAAAGTAATCTCATACCCTTTGCCAAGAATCGACGACATACTGGCAACGTTGGGTAATTCCAAATACTTCACCACGTTGGACGCTCGTTCCGGTTTCTGGTGCATTCCCATGTCACCAGAGGCCAAACAGAAATCTACGTTTTGCACGCACGTGGGAAGTTTTGCCTGGTGTGTGATGCCCTTCGGCCTGAAAGGTAGCCCCGCCACGTACATGTCTTTGATGGACGAGGTGCTGAAGGATATGCAAAAGTACGCACTAGCTTATATAGATGATATACTCATCCACACTGGCGGATCGATTGAAGAACATTTACAGCATGTAGAGAAGGTGTTTGACCGATTGAGACAACACAGGATCAAACTGAAACTAAGTAAATGTAACTTCTTAAAGACAGAGACGAAGTACCTCGGTTATGTTATCAATGAAATAGGCATCAGACCCGACGAAGACAAGGTAAAAGCTATACGAGATATGCCAAGCCCCAGAACCGTACGACAAATAAGAGGTTTCTTAGGCTGTTGTGGATACTATAGACAAAGTATCATCATTTTTTCCAAAATAGCTGAGCCCCTTATCGCCCTAACGAAGAAATATGCTCGTTTTAAATGGTCAGGTGACTGTCAAAGATCCTTTGATTACTTGAAGTCAGCACTCACAACCATACCATTACTGGCCCACCCAGACATCTCCCGTCCCATGATTTTATACACGGACGCATCCGGCACAGCTATCGGAGCTTGTCTGGTACAACCCACCATAGATGACGAACAACCAATCCTTCCTAACATCCCAAATGAAAGACCTATAGCATTTATATCCCATGCACTCAGCAGAACTCTGAAACGTTGGACAACTACTGAACGAGAAGCTTATGCAATCCATTATTCCATACAAAAGTTGGACTTTTATGTGCGAGGAACAAAGCTGATTATCAGAACAGATCATCAGCCGTTGCTAAATTGGCTCACAAAAACGCAGGAGCAACCAAAGAAGCTTCAAGTATGGTCTATGAATTTGCAGTCATACGATACGACGATAGAATACATTGCAGGAAGGTCTAACACCTGTGCAGATCTACTTTCAAGAATCCCATATCCAGAGGACGCACTACAACAAACCATTCCAAAAAAGGTTTTTGAAACTTCCACTGAAATAGATGAAAACACGAAGAAAATAAATATAATTAACTCCAACCAGCAACAGGACAGTTCTGAAAATCGTATGACAGATACATACGACTCAAACCTAGAGAATGCAGAAGGTTTTGACTTCCACACAGAGCAAAATAAAGATGCTGAAATAATCAAGATAATTAAACAAGTGAAAGATCACCCCAACAAAGTGAAAGACTTCACTATCCTGCCATTTGATGAGGTACTATATCGCATAGATGAAAAACAAGAAGGACGTTTACAAAAGTGTGTACCCCAACACTTAGTTGGAATAATTTTGTCCCAGTTTCATGATGAGAACGGACATATGGGACGCGATAAAACCACAGATGTTATTAAGAAGAGATATTTTTGGTCCTCTATGTACAGAGACATAGTGGAATACGTAGCATCTTGCAAAATTTGTAAAGCCAGGAACATGAGACCCGACAAAGCACCATTACAAGAGATGTCACCATCTCACTTTCCCATGGAAACAATCTCCATTGATATCTCAGGACCATACCCTCTGACCCATTCAGGCAACCTATACATTCTTCATTTGGTAGATCAATATTCCGTTTGGCCGGAATCATACCCACTTAAAGATATAACATCTTCCACGGTTACTGACATTTTCTTGCAAGAGTTCATCCCAAGACACGGATGCCCAAAAAGAATTATTTCCGATAATGGAAAACAATTTATCGGGAACCCTTTTAAGGCCCTGTTAAAAAAATTCCACATAAAACACACCACCACTAGCTTCTATAGACCAAATTCCAATGGCCGAAACGAGCGTATGCATTCAACCATGCATGACGTCCTAGCGAAATATATACAGGACAACACACAGTACTGGGATGTATACCTCAACCACGCACTTGAAGCGATACAGGTTAATACTAATGATACAACAGGACTTTCCCCATTTTATATGCTCTACGGCAGGGAACCGATATTTCCGCTTGACAATTTATTGCAGCCACAACGAAAATACTCAGGCGAAGACCCCATCGAAATTATTATCCGAGAAAAATTCAAAGCATCAAATTGCACACCGCAATGCTACGAAAGCTTTTAAGAAAATGCAACGAGCACACGACAAAAATGCTATCCTGGAAGAATTTCATGTTGGAGAACCAGTATATTACAAAAAACATGTACGGAACTCAAAGTTCGACACACGTTGGACAGACGGTTACAAGATACTTGAGAAGACCACCCCAACCAACTATATTCTGTGGAACGAAGAGAAAAATTTAACCACAAAAGCGCACGTTACACAGTTAAAGAGAGATAATCATCGCCCCGTGTTAAGGACAAATCTCGCCACAGATAGACCGATGAGAACAGCAACTCTCCACTATCAACCGTCCAGCTCATTATCTAACACAGCCTATGGTGAATTTGAAATTGACGATGAACAACCAGTTATGACCCACACTCAGTCGAATGATGCCATAAACCGACTGCGTCAGTTCAGAGATAATTCAGACAGCGAAGACGACATCCCACTTGCAGAATTAAGAGAAAGACTTCAATACAGAGATGCAAGATTACAGAACGAAGAATCTAACAAACCCACTTTAGATTCGCATGAGGATGAAACCCCACAGCAGGTGATAACAAATCAAACATATTATAGATCAGAGGTGCCAACTACAAGCTCATATCAGTCAAACGAAGAGTGGAGCAGTGACGACGACATTCCTCTTCAGCGAATGCGAGATCAGAGAATAGATCGAACCCCTATTACTTCAGATGAGGAACAACATACCACGCAGTCTCCAAATACAGATGCTGAATTATCCACGCACACCCTTACTGAGATCATAGATAATGCTTCTCGACCACCGATAAGAGCAGAATCCGACATCGATACACTTAGCCCACTTGATAACCAGGACACCACGACAAATGAACTTTTCACTAACATTAGGGCAACCACCAAACGTCCATACGTGACTTCTTCTGACGATTCCATACCCAGTGCGAAATATATACGACCATCACAAGAGCATGTCAGAAATAAAATACTTCGCAAACGTCGCCCTACACAGATAAGCAAATCAAGTCTTCAACACTTACCTCCCACACCATCGTTACCAACTTCATGTCGAGCGACAATAAACACAACGCTTTCAACGCCCACGCCAACGTATGACAGTCGCCTATCTAAACGTGAAATAACACTTTTGGAACTCGCCAAACTCCTTTCAGCGCAGATTTAGTACTGGTTTTACCACCCCACTACATCAGTACTCACCAGCCTTATTTTAGGCCGAATTGATATTTTACATCTTTATTTTCTTTTTCACGAGAGATGTCAGCCCCTTTTAATCACCATACTACTGTCCATTGTAGTATTCGCAGCGAGAGATGTCAGCCCCTTTGCATCACTATACTACTGCCCATGTTAGTATTCGCAGCGAGAGATGTCAGCCCCTTTTCACCACCATACTATTGCCCACGGTAGTATTCGCAGCGAGAGATGTCAGCCCCCTTTTCATCACCATACTACTGCCAATGGTAGTATTCGCAGCGAGAGATGTCAGCCCCTTTTCACCACCATACTATTGCCCATGGTAGTATTCGCAGCGAGAGATGTCAGCCCCTTTTCACCACCATACTATTGCCCATGGTAGTATTCGCAGCGAGAGATGTCAGCCCCTTTTCATCACCATACTACTGCCCTTGATAGTATAGGCAATGACAGATGTCAGTGCCACACCAGTAAAACTTATGATTGGTAACAACAAGTTATGTAATGATCAGTGATTTTTTTTAGTCCTTAAGGACTCAGACAAACATTGTATCACAAGACATATGTGTGATATTAGGTACTTTCATTATATTACTTACATTGTTTTATTCATTGATACCAATTTGAAGTGCACATGCTTAGGATAATGCTTACAGATCTTATGATAAGATTTCAGAAAATTAGACAAGCCAATCGCACTAGGCGATCCATACTTCCTTTTATAGGAAATGCGATGGAGTACATTTTTTTTTAGTACTGCTACTGACTCTAATTATGGCAACTTACAACAGAAGCAAGGAAACCAACTTACAACATGCCATACCAGACTTAGTTACAAAGCAGGAGAAGAGAGAACATGTCATTGGCAATAAAGCCTAACTATTGTGAATAGCACACACACAAAAACGCTATTGCATCGAATTGGAATAGAATAAATGACCTCAGATCAGTGATGATACACTTAACGAATTTTATCGATGTATTGTTTGAAAATGATGATGAGAACATAAAATGTTATGCACAAGAACTTAGCCACGATGATAAGATAAACGAGATTGCCTGGTTAGGCAACATTTATTAGCATTATTATTATCACTATACTGAGTGGTCTGCTTATATTAAGTACGAAGTTATATACGAATACTTGGTTAAGAACAGAGTCTTGTTAACACTACTGCTGATGGTGAAAACCAAATGAATCCTCAAGATATCACCCAGAGAAAGTGTTACTGAGAACGTCCCCATGACTACATTTACTCCCCATCCCATCACCTACCCGCTTGTACCCCCGCTAACGCTACTGTGACATGCCTGTAGTAGAACATACTCATCGCAGTAACACTGCTTTGCACTGTAGTTATACCCATGTAGAGCCCATAATGTTGGGACAGACAGGAATATTTCGCAAAGTGCGATACAAAGAAAATGTTGATGAAGTCAAACCCACATGAATAACATTGTTACGTTAAAGTTAACATACATTTATACTGACAGGCACATACATTATTGGATATCCTTTCCAATGATTAGTCACTACAGTTTTAACTGTTATTGTTTATCCATCCATCATGCAATTGTTTGGTAAAAGTTGAGAAGAAAACCTTGTACATATTTTTTTACTTCACTATTGAACATTTTCTAGAGAAGAAAACGGTGTTCAGACATACATTTTTTTTTTGACAAAAAGAAATGACAGTGCAGGTGCATCCTAGACTATTATCAGTCGCGCACAATTCAATGACGACATTCCTCTCCACATACATTCTCACTTACTTGTTACGGTAGAATAGGGTCACATACTGACTGATAGCTACATTTTTTGTGTGTGAAAGTTAAATTTGAATATTACAAAAGATGAGATTACTCAGTACGTCTATAAAGACGGACAATGAACTGTCATTGGCAATAGATGTTTTTAAAGACATCAAATGTCTTCTGTAAAATCACTAACCTCAGTGACAGAAGAGATGTCGCACTGTATTTATGTATAATAACGTGACAAAATGTTTGAAGTTCATTGAACCCTATTAAGTTTGAGTTTGGTTTATTGTATTGCCACTGAGATGCCACGGATAGGTAAAAGTTTAAACGAGTCATATTGTGATGACTTGTGAGATTTTAATTTTTTGTGGACCTTGTCATGAAATGGTTAGTATCATTGTTGTTAACTCACCACAGTAATTTTTTTTTTTTTTGGTGTTTGTTATGAAACATTGTATATGAGGCCGGTGATAACACATAAATCTTTTGGATGATAGCATGTACTTAGACGAGTATACTTAGGGTCCCTCGATTTACGAATATTTTTTATCTTCACACATGAGAGCCGCCGATTTACGATATTTAAAAAAAAATGTCCCTCATTTTCTCAACAGGGAATTTTAGGGATTTGGATTTATATTTTTGATAGAACGCAAATGTCTCCTTACAGGATACATTTGTATAACCCCGGGGTCTGTGTCACCGGGCGACCTACTACTATGACTATAGCATAATTTGTGCTAATTGTTAGGAAGAATAGTCACGAGGTTTTATGGAAATAGATTTAAGATAGGAGAGTATCAGATGGAAACTAGAACTAAGTAAATCGGAATAGCCGAAATACTTCCATCGGGAGACCTATAAAATAAATAGGGAAATATTAAGCCGCCCAACCAAAAGGCTGGAAAAGCCCGCACTATTTTTTTTGAGAAGGCAAACTTCGGGATGATAAGGAGTTGATCTGAAAATGCTGGTGTGTACAGATGTACAACCGTAGATCTTGAAGTTTTCAAGACATCGACTCGATAAAGATAGTATTACTTAAAGGTGTGTGAAATTCTGTTGCTGTAAGTAGAACTTCAAGTGACTTATTTAATAGTGCAGAGATGTCCAGTAGTTATAAAAGGTCATAAGATTCAGAGCTTAAAACACGGTGTTATTATTGTTGGCCTGCTCACAACACGCAGTCACGATAAATGAAGGCTCACCGCACTAGTGAGAAGGTCGCAGTACTTTCCCGTGCCGGGCGATTCATAGTATCAGATTACAACTCCAGGAGTCAACTGAATAACTTAATGATTCGTTCAGGGTGATTGGAGATTTTTGAATATTAATAATGAAGATGAGATTGCGAATATTGTTATGGAAAAGGCATTTTTAAGTTTGCACGCACTGGAAGATATATCAAGGAGAAGGTAACCAAATCTATATATCTGACTTTGTTTACTATGCATTGGTAGAATTACCTAAATAAAATGATTGTTTTGAATCTGGAGAGTTTACTCTATTATCTCTCGTTGATGAAGTCTTACAGTAAAGATATATGAAGAAATACATGCAAATAATTGTCACGCCACATATAACAACACAGAGGAAGTTTGGAACGGACTAGGTTACAGATATCAACAAGAATAAAGATCTCTGGCAGTATACCAGTATTCCTGACTTGGATGATATAACAAACATCTTCACTATACTAATCACCTCCCCACTGTCACACTTACAATGCTTATGACTTTTAACAGATGAACGTCAATTAAATATCTGTTAAAGTCACTTATATAACTGGAACCACCAGGCCTTTATACTCCTCCACTTTAATATTATTCTTGTTCAGAGTTTCTTCTTGATTTTGGTTAGTTTTTTGTTTGTTGGATTTTTTTTAACATATGAGCATAATAGGTAATTGTGATTTTCCCTATTTATAATGATTTGACACATGTGATGCCACTTTCTCATATCGGCAGTTGTTCATATTATTTGGAATTGAAAACAATATATATCCTAATTATAACCCTGTGGCGTGAGGTTTTATTTGTCTTTAAGATCAGTATAGTACTGACAATTACAGAAATAGAATTTCTGCAGAAAATGGTGAAGTCCCAGTGTCTGAGAGGACTACTGGTATCACAAATTAGTTACGGCTGTGAATGATCTGATCTCGAAACAATAGTAGAGAGGAGACCGACATAAAGTGCCACCTCCGCTGTGTAACTAACTGTGATATTTAAAAAAAAAAAAACAAGGAAACAGATTTTACTTAACAATGATAAAATTGACAAGTCGTTCAAATACAATTTCCTTATTATTTATTTAGTATAAACACTATCTACTCTTGTGCTGAAGGGTAAATGTTGAAAAATGGAATGTAATGAATTTGTAAGTTTACAAATGATTTACAAATATAGATATATAAATATATTACAACAAGTTTTCCAATTATAGGAACAAAAATTATATCAGCTGTGCTGTTATTCAATTATAGTACAGGTATCAGCTGTGCTGTTAATTACGTCTATAACAATTATTAGCTATGCTGTTAATTACGTATAATTTATCCACTATGATCTTATTATTGTCTCTTGCTACGCTAATTCACGTTTTCTTCATTGACTTAAATGCTCACAATTGCCGACGGAAATGGTACTAATGTGTACTCATCTCTCAAAACGTTCTGTTCTCCTTAGTTCGATTGACACACCACCTGCTGTGGATCGTTCCTTTAGCCCACCCAAGACTGAGGGGGACTAAAGATGTAGCTCAGGTACAATCTCTGTGCTCCTGCGAAGTTTCAGGCAGCAGGATTGACTCGACATACGTCCTCAGGTTTGATGACACGAATAAAACCTGTAACAAGCAAAAATAGGGGCTAATTTCTGTCCTCAAGCCCACCTATTTCTAGTGTGGGTGAAATGAGCGTGTCTCAGGTGCCTGCATGTCGGATGAATGACAACATGGCTCAGTATGAGTTAGCAATAGCGAGACAAGACAGGTGTCTACTTGCAAAACATTCTTTCTGATAAATTAATACATGGATACATCCAATAATATAAATTTAATACATGAATAAATCCAATAATATAAATTCAATACATGAATAAATCCAATAATATGTACACCTAGGTGTGATACAACCATTTCCTTCCCCCTATAATATACCAGGCCCTCTCTGACAAGTGTTATACTAGCTGGTAACATATATCCTAACAATATTGTTATGTTCTTATGATAGGAGTATATGAGACGAGGACTGTTTGGTTATATTTCAGGTGGGAGTAATCTGAGTAGACTGAAGTATGTGAGACAATAGATTGAGTTATAAGAGACAATAGATTGAGTCCTAACAAGGACTGTTTTGGTTATATTTCAGTTGGTTTTATCTGAGATAATAGACTGAAGTTATATGAGACAATAGATTGAGTTATAGGAGACAATAGATTGAGTCCTAACAAGGACTGTTTTGGTTATATTGCAGTTGGTCTGAGAAAATAGATTGAAGTTATAGTAGACAATAGGTTGAGTATGAGTCCTATTAGTCTTCGTCTATTGAATCATATTAGGAAATACAATCATTATACCTAATTCCCCCAAGATACAATCAGCAACCTGATACGTTCATATTGAACCAAAATATATAAAATATATACAGGAGTGGGTAGTATAAATGACACACAACAAATACCAACATTATATACCTGCTCTACCTATTTTCCTACCAGTTTATAGTGAATTATATTTACCCTCTAAGATTTTAAACCGGCCAGGTTTTGACTCGACTCAATGAAGCAGGCTGCAGGTCAATGCCCTCAGGTAAGCTATAAATCAAGGTGACAGCTCCTCTTCAGTCGGTCGGTATCTCTGGCTTCGTGTCTGGTGTTGCGTGTCTTAGCATGTTGTTGTTGTTGTTGTTGTTTTCGTTTACTATGTTGCTGTAATACCATGTTCAACCTGAAAGTTGGTTATAATTGGGGTATATTGTGTGTTAGGTTCTTCGGCGCTAGTCGTCTGTTAGTCCTGAAAAGGACTGGTCCTGAAAAGGACCACTAGCTGGTTGTCTGGTTTCCTTATCGTTGCTTGTCGGTCGTGGCGGGTTGATGGTGTTCATTTCCTGCCTTCCTATCTGTCTTGTGTCGTTTTGTTAGTTTTTCCTTCCTCGTTTCTGTTTCTCTTGTCTTCTTGCTTTCCTGTATTTGTAATAGTGCTTTTTCTATTATTGCTGGTAGAAGTTTTTCAAGTGTTTCTTCGATGACTTCCTCGTCTGATTGGTCGTTTGTTTTGGTCGCTCTTATGTTTGATGTCATTTCCTCAATGGCTCTTCGCTCTGTTTCGATTCTCTTGAGGATTTTGGAGTTTTCTTCCGTCAGTTCTGTCAACCTCTTTACATCTGCTTCTATTTGCTGCTTAATGCTTTTCATGTCTTTCATCATTTCTCTGATGTTCTGTATATCTATTACGTCTTCACCGCTGTCCTTTTCGTCTTCGGGAGCCTGCTTGCTTCTGTTTACGACCTGTAGTTTCATTTCTTTGACTTCAGCGGTCAGCTTGTGTATCTGTCGTCTATCAATTATGCGCTGTTTTTCTGCAACATCCGTAGCCACTCTGTGTTTTTCCTCTTTGAAAGGTATGTTTTTGGACACGGCCTCCTTCAAGATGCTCTTTGTTTCCTGAAACACAGGGCAGCCTCGGTACCTTGCCCCGTGGTTTCCATGGCAGTTTGCACAGGTACGGTTTGCATTAATTGATTTGTAGTTGTGGTCCTCCTTCGCCCTGGGGCAGTCGCCATATTGGTGGTTTCCCGCGCAATATCGGCAGACAGCGTCTCTCCTGCATGTTTTCTTGGTGTGTGAAAAATTTTGGCAGTTGGAGCACTGTATCACCGGAGGGATATATGCCTCTGTCCTCTTTGATGTCTCTTTGAATGTCACTCCTTCAATAGTTACTACCACCAGATTGGTATCTTTTCCATTCCATGTCCTTAGCCTCTCGACTTGTATGACCTGGGCACCTGTGTTTTCAGTCTGTAGGCAGCTCTGGACTTCGCTAGCGGACCATCTTGTGTCCACCCCTCTTAGCACCAACTTCTTTATTGTCTTGCTGGTCTCCATCACTACTTTTATCTGGTGAGGCAGCGTGAATTCTTTCGGTCCGGCCTCCAGTTCTGTCATCAGTGAAGTTGTCTTATCCGTGCTGTTGAGCGAAAGCACGACTCCCTTTTCAGGCCTCCGTACCTTAGCGATGCTTCTCCTGCCAGTTATTGTCTCTAGGATGTTGATCTCTTTGTCATCTGGAAGGGCTCTGGGTGAGGCCTCACCTCCAGACATCTGCGTGATCTTAACCATCCTTTCCTGTAGTGCCATGTGCCCACCGGCGTTGCTTGGTTTGCGCAGGTGACACGCTCTGATTTCCGTCTGCGTTAGTGTGTGTGGTGTGTAGGACGGTCTCGTGTTCTGTTTTGTTGACTCCTGATCACGTTCCGTAGTTGTCTGATCACTACACACTGGAGCCTCTACTATGACGTCTTGCTTTATTGGTGTTTTTATCTGGGTTTCTGCTGACGAGTCGGGTACGTGTGGTGGAGGCAACATGGATCTAAGCTCCTGTTTTCTTTTCTCTTTCCTTTCCAGCGTCTGTTCTATCCCCTGTATCAGTCTCTTCACCCTCTCACGCTCAGGGTCTAGGCCGTGGACGTTTGCAGCTGCCCTTTTCTCTTTTCTTTCCAACCATCCCCTCATCTTCTCCAGCTGGTGTAGCAATCTCGTCGTTTCCTCATCCTCTGGATCTTCATCATCTAGGCCAGGGACGCCTGCATCTGCCCTCTCCTCTGTCTCGCAAGGAGGCGGGCCCCTCAGCCTCTCAGTGGTGTCGACACACGTAGTAGCTAACTCTGTCGTCGTGTCTAGAGTTGGAGGAGGACCGGTCTCAGCACGAGTACTTGGGGCAGTCTTGCTCTCTGTGTGACAGTACGGACTGTTACGTCGGATTAACACTAAGGTGCTGCCACTTAATTATAGTTAGGGTAAGAATACTTAGCAAGATTTTAACACTAAGTATTTGAGCGTGTCTAGTTAGCGTAATAACACTAGTCACAAATCCTATGAGTGATTTAATTAAAGGTTAAGAAATGACGTCATCGAACTTGGGGTAGAATTGCCCAGTAGTTAGGACGGAAGTGATGGTTTGAGAGAAGGGAGTTAAGTGAGTTGGTTTTAGGCACGAGACGAGCGAGGCAGTGATTTGGGGTTTTGGACCATCTTGTAAGTTCGATGGCTGTGTGTTATTTCTTGGGATGACTGGTTTGTATACCACAGAAGCACATGTATTTATGAACTATTATGAAGTTGTCAGAGTGTGCAGACACTTAATAAAGGTGTTCATTCATATTTAATCCAGCTTGAACTTATTTCCTGAACGTCAGTAGGAAGTGTCGTTTGTTTACATCAGGTAATTGAGAAAAGAATGTTACCATATTTTCGACGATCATGCAGCCTAAAACATAAACACAGTTACGAGTCTCCAAAAGAACCACCTGGGTTATGTTCCTATTCTGTAATCACCATCTCTGGCAGTCGCCAGTAAAACAACAGATGAACATTGATAAAAGATTCCACCCCATTCTCACCCTGTCACACTAGACTTGATTTGTCACCGTGACCAAGCCCGGTCACATCTAACTTGATTTGGTGCCGTTCCCGTCCACTCCCCCGGCCACATAACTTGATTTGGTGCCGTTGACCAGCTCGTAACTGCCTTTTTGCGATGGATTCAGCTACTTTATTTGGTGCCCGTGACCAGCTCGTAAGTGTTTTTTTATGATGGGTTCACCCATTCAACAGCTAGAGCATCAAGTATTTTTGTTGCAAAAGAAAAACCACCTGCTTCAACAACAACTGTCACAGCAACAAACAGCTGCTGGAAGGGCACACTGGAACAGTCTCAATAAAAGACACTGTCGCATTACAGTGAGAAACGTTATCAATGATATCAAACAAGGAAAGATATTTGAAATAAATAATGTTACGAGTGACAAACAAAGATGTTTGATAACGACAGAAAATGGACTAAGAGCATATATAAAGCCAGTAACACAGTGGAGAAAAACCTTTAACAGACGTTATCATTCCTGTTCCACCGCTGAGGTTCATATCCCTCCACCTGAGCTGTACTCACGTATCCTCTCCTGTGATGCTCGCTTGGCTGAGTTACCCTCCGTTACTCCAGGCCCCTCTCATGCTTCGCCTCTGCATGATATTATTGTACCTCCTATTACTGCCGCAACTCCTGTCCATACCTCCCTTCCTCCCCCTGTTCACCTCTCTTCTGACCCCGCTTTTCCTCCCTCTGTTCACATCTCTTCAGACCCCGCTTTTCCTCCCTCTGTTCACCTCCCTTCAGACCCCGCTTCTCCTCCCTCTGTTAATCTCTTTTCTGACCCCGCTTTTCCTCCTTATGGTTATTTTCCTCCGCCTCCCTCCGACCTTGATAAAGAACCTGAGTCTGACTTTTCAGATTTTGAATCTTCTCTTCCTCCTTATGGTTATTTTCCTCCACCTCCCTCCGGTTATTTTTCTCCCCCTTCCTCTGATCTTGACTCTTCCCCCGATTATTATTCTTTTGATATTGGACCTGATGTTCCTCTTCCCTCAGCTCGTTTCCTCTTTAGACGTCGTCATCCAAAATTCATTTACGATGCTGTTCCCTTTCCTAAGCCCCTTCACCAGCGGGCCGCCCATGTACGAACCCGTTTTCGTCGCTCCTGTGGTTCTGTTCATTCTCCTTACCGTAGTCTCTCTCCTCCGCCTCTCCCTCCCCCTGTCACACCTCCGTCCCGTAGATTGCGTGTTCCCCTCCGTTATCCTCATACCAGTCCGCAGCCTCCACCCCGACCCTCCCGTTGTTTCCCGTAGTCCATGCCATTGTTCCTACATCCCAACCTACACAGTACGATACTCGCCTGTTATTGTAAGCCATTGAAAGATTGGAAACAATGAACATTTTTGCAAAGATGTTTACAAATTGAACTGCACTTACCTCCAGATGCCGTCTCCGGTCAGGTTGACATTTCCTGCCCTGCTATTATTTTTAGCATGAAGTCGACCCTGCTTCTCGTGTCTTCCGATGCAGGTCTCCTACACAATACCCCTCCTGCTGAATTGCTTGATCCTGATGCTACCTTGAAGACCAATCGTTACGCATCCTTGAACATCTGGGTTACACACTTTACGCACATTTCCAGTTCAGATAGGAAAATCCAACAGCCGTTATTTATGGAGAGCTGTTACATTTTCGTCCGCAAGAAAGACATTGCTGAATCTACCGGTACATGAACATTTCCCTTACAACATCCTTTCCACCACTGCTGATGGAGATCCACGAACTCAGACGATCTCTGCAGTCCTGATATATTGTAGTTGATGTAGTTCCCTTTTACACGCGTTAGCGTCATTATGTCACATTATTTTTGTCTGATCTCATTTTTTAAACCATCTTTTGTACCCCTATGATTTTTTTTGTGTTTTTCTTTTTGCCATGTTTTTTTATGTAAGATTTTGCCCAGATCTTTTTTGGTGTTTACATTGTTCTGTTGTACCAAATAAAAGTGATTAACTAATGTACATCTTCACCCGCCACTAATGTTGGCATCATTCACGATTCATTATGATGATGACACCATATTGCATTATGATTGTTTGAATTTTCGGTCATTGTTACACCGACATTCATACATGTGATTCAACTATTTGCCCATTTATATATTCTATACCATTGTCCATTGATTACCATGTTTCCATTCCATTCATTGTTTCCGGTTATTGTTACACCGGGAAAGTAATTTTTTAATGAGACTTACCCATTTTGCCCATACTTTGCCACTAAGTTTTGTGGTTCTATGTCCATTTGTTCCATTCATATTTTTTTTTCATCACCCACTTCAGTGAAGTGTAGGGTGACAGCCATTTTGGGCATCCGCTATATTTTATGTGCACCCGCCATATTTTTTTTTTGCCAGTTTTTTTTCCTTGCGACGTTAACTCGCTTGTCATGTTATTTTATGTTTTATGATTCGCATAAGTGTGAGAGATTTTGATGACTATCAACCCATAAAGCGTTTTGTTAGTTCGTTGATGATTGTTAGTTAATGTTCTATTTTGCTCATATATTTTTTTTTGGCCACTTATTAGTACTATTTGTAGCTACCATAACCTCCACAGTTCTTTTTTTTTCCATGTGTCCCTCGTTTATGTTATGTCCATCAGTCCCTTCCCCTTCATGATCGATTTTGTGTGTGTGTGAAACGTTAATGGTGTTATTTCATCCATTATTCCCATCTATTGTTTATTGTAGTCCTTCTGACATGATTTATGGTGGGATACATGAATCCCAATAATTTTTTTTAGAGTTAGTAAATGTTTTTCTAGGGAATAAAGTGTCTCCTACGGGATACACTTTAGTGGCCCCGGGCGTATTAGGGTAAGAATACTTAGCAAGATTTTAACACTAAGTATTTGAGCGTGTCTAGTTAGCGTAATAACACTAGTCACAAATCCTATGAGTGATTTAATTAAAGGTTAAGAAATGACGTCATCGAACTTGGGGTAGAATTGCCCAGTAGTTAGGACGGAAGTGATGGTTTGAGAGAAGGGAGTTAAGTGAGTTGGTTTTAGGCACGAGACGAGCGAGGCAGTGATTTTGGGGTTTTGGACCATCTTGTAAGTTCGATGGCTGTGTGTTATTTCTTGGGATGACTGGTTTGTATACCACAGAAGCACATGTATTTATGAACTATTATGAAGTTGTCAGAGTGTGCAGACACTTAATAAAGGTGTTCATTCATATTTAATCCAGCTTGAACTTATTTCCTGAACGTAAGTAGGAAGATGTGACGTATGAGAATCGGACCTCTCTTTCTTTAATCCTTCAGTCCTTCAGTCCCCCTTTTCTCTCTTACAACTAAACAACTCGAGTCATTCCCACGATTGCTGGTTTGGTATGCTATAAGTTATCTGGACATCCGCCCTTTTGTTGTCTTCTCTCGAGGGCGATTAAAATAAAACTATTTCGGTATCTCTTACTGACATTCCCACAGAGAGGCAGACCACCAGAGATCAGGTTGCGATGTCAAGCCGAGGTTTGAAACCTCTGTTTATCACCTGATAATAGAATGGACGAAGATTTCGCAGGTGCGTTTGCCAGTCATGGGAACATGGGCCGATTCAGTATATTAACGCAGTTTTAGAAAAATTCATCATCAGTCTGGCCCCAGGAATTGGTGATATCTGCTAGCGCGAATCTTGGAGTTTTATATATAAAGAATTTCTGAGATTCACGGAGAGTGTCATTTTCCTAGTGTGGCGGTAATCTATATATATATTAGAATTTTGAGTGTCTTAACGTGTTAATGTTTTCACTGGGATTTCTGTGTTTATTAAATAAGCATATTAAATAGTTCCAGCTGTAATAAGTAAATTTAATTTCTTGCTATTCCCCCAGTAAGAGACGCTTTAAATTAATTAATATACGCTAGGCGACTGATAATTAGAGATAAATATACTTTTATTCATCATCCGTAATTTTGTGAATTACTAGAGTTTTGTGGGTTTTAAATATAATTTAATACCGGAGTGATCTAGAGGTCTTACCTAACGAGTGTAGAATATAATAATGATATCATTGTTAAAATGTTTGTTTTTTCTACATCTAGGCGATCAACCCTGCGATCTAGCGGTCTGAATAGCTCCAGAAACATTCTTAAAATATTATTGGGTCCTAGATTTGGACCTGTGCGGTTCTCTTGTGGTTTTCCAAATATCTATATATAAACATTGTTTCCAGAATATTGACTATCGTAGTTTTTTTCTTTTCTCAAGTGGATTTATCCAGAAAAAAGGAATACTTGGGTCCATAACCGGCACCCAACCCCAGAGTGAGAGATAAAAAACAGATAGGAGATCCTTTGCTTATCCTTATTGGTTTTCTAACAGTGTACCCACCAGACATTTTCCTTAAATATCGGACATCTGTGTGCTGCCCATGGTGAACACTTTGATCGCAAATATATATTTACCTGCCCTACCTGGCGTGAACTTTTGACACATAAAATTAGCATTATTTAAGCGGACGTTCCCCATTAGGAAAAATTAATCATTCTTGGAGGAACTGGGGTCCCTTGGATAGCACCACCCTGAAATATGTCAAAGATACACAGATGTGTTAAAGAGTAGTAGGTAAGTGTGATTGCTGAATACTTGTGGCCACAGACTGACAGACTGTAAGAAAGAGAAATGAATATTTCATATTTTGTATAATCATTATACTCACTTCAGTCTTTTCGGGTTCGCAAATACTGTTATATCATTTTCTTGTCTTCTTTGTTTCAGGATAGATTGACTAGAGACTTGGTTCTTTTACTTTATCGTCTATCCCTATATATATTATTATTAACTGTAATCTTTTTGGGTTAATTACTTCTGTCAGGATCTACTTTGGGATTCCTTTACAGTAGAGGAGAGCCTATTGGGTTAATACATTTTCTTGCATTTTTTATGTCTGTAAACTATACCTTCTGATAGATAATATTGTTGTATGTGATTTCTTTAAGATAATAAACATAATAAACCTAAGTTATCGTGTTGGTCAAACCCCTGCCCAGTATATGTTATCCATAGCTTGGTTCACGTCTGTACGTATTATGTCACAGAATTGTGTATATGTAAGTGAAGTGTAACTGATATATATGTACCAGGAGAGAAAGGGAGTCTAGTTAAATATTGTCGTGAGATAGGCTGGGGTTAGAGCAATTACTCAATCCAGAGACTGTCCTTTCTCTTACACTCTCACCCCCTTGTGAAAAAACAAAGCTATTTCTTACCCCTTATTCTCACATAGTTTACCATTATCACCTCTGCTCAGACGGGACCTTAAACATCTTCAACCTATCTCAATAAAATCTACGACATAAATGGTTGGCTCGTCGCGAGATTAAGATCCAAGTTTGAGTCTAGATAAATGTCTAAAGTCTGATACTGAATCAGATTTTTCATCTAGATAGAGTGTGTTGTGAGTTTGTCTTGTGATTTAAGGAATAAATAATTACCCCCTAGACAACGCTCTTAGTTACTGGGTGTTTGACCATACACACATATAGGATTTGTTTCTTTCCACAGCAATAGTTACGGGAAACTTGTTTTGATAATAATCTTTGTTGAATATATGATATTTGGTAATTTTGTAACAGACCGCTATTTCGCGTGATTGTTTATCAATCACTAGGGTTTTTTTTGAAGCAGCAGAGTTGAGCTAAGCAAAGGACGGCTTGTTCTGACTTTTTAGTCAGGTTAATAACGTCCCTTCTCTTAACTGACTTCAGTGGGCGAGTTTTGGGGTGGAGTTTAATTTTTTTTAAGGAAATTTTTTTTTTCCTTAAATGGTTTTTTAAATGAAAATATTTTTCTCCACCGTTAGTAATAGTAGTTTTTCCAGGTTATCTGATCTACCACTTTTGGATTAAGTCGTCTGTATTAGGAGCCTAAGTGCCAGAGATAACAGCGATAGATTAGTAAACTGATAACAGGAGGAGGTATCTCAGGGTAAAGAATAACATCTTTGTTGGTTTTTCTCGTAAGCGGCTAAGGATATAGTTTTTCTCCTTCTTTCCTTCTTTTTCCTCGGGTGAGTGGCATTCAGTTCTCTAACATGGCTGAGCGTGTAAAACTTAGGACTATGCTGAGAGAGGAAGCAAGGGAGACAGGATTGCAAGGAGAGGAAGTGACCGCGTTCGTCAACACAGAACTTGACCGATATGACGCGGAGCAGAAAGTAGCAGAAGCTAGAGAGAAGGAAGATAAAGCGGATAGGAAAGAAACGGAAGAGCGTCAATCTCTATTAGAGCAGAAGAAAATTGAGGCAGAGATGGAAGCTCGCAGGGCAAATGAAAGAGAGAAGGAGAGACAATACGAGGAACGAGAGAAGGAGAGACAGCACGAGTTGGCGCTTAAGGCTCTAGAAGTCCAAAGTCGTGGGGCTGCCTCTACTTCCAGCAATGGAGAGCCGTCATCTCCCCATTCATCGTTAACTGATCACTCCAGCACTCATTCTCCCCAACTCACAGCTATGTCTTTCGCCCTGGAACCCTTCCCAAGCCCCAATGAGAAAATTGACTCGTTTCTAGAAAAATTTGAGAGAATGGCAAATCTGTATGGGTTAGAGAGTTCCCGGTGGTGCCTAAAGCTTTCGCAGGCTTTGAAAGGTAATGCTTATGAAGTCTACATGAAACTGGGAAGCAGTCAAGACAAATACGACATGCTAAAGAAGGCTTTACTGGAGCGTTTCGAAATGAACGCTCGTAAGTTTCTACAAATGTTCAGAAACAGCAGAAAGGAGAGCACTGAAACATTTCAGCAGTTTTCTTCACGGCTGAAGGGATATTTGACAAAGTGCATGAAGCTTTCCGAGCTCGCTCTCACCTACGAAGGTCTTGAGGAGTTCGTTCTTATAGAACAAATAAAAACCACTTTGTCAAGTGAAACCCGTAGATTCCTGGCTGAACAAGGCGCAGTCAAGTTAGATGACATTCTCAGTAAGTCTGAACGGTACATAAATGCTATGGCCGAGCTTCCCAGCACCAAACGCAAACCGACAGATGAGCCTGCTCGAAAAAATAATCTAGAGCAGTCTTCCCATTCCTCCCATCACCATAACCAACGAGAAGCCGTACCCCAATATCCTCCACAGGAAAAATCGAAATTCTTCAAAACCAGATATCCCACCCACAACAATCCTGATCAACCCCACCGTCCTACGTGGCAGCGCGGCCAGAAAGGACAGGGTGACAAAGGGAAAACCCCTGCGCACGGGACATCTGATCAGGGCAAGCACACCGGGCCAAATCGCATCGGATGCTTGCAAACAGCCTCGCAAGGAAGAATCAATGTCAGTGATTCTCAACCTGAGGGGGAGAGGCCCTCAACGCGAGGAACTGTTATTTTGAACGTGACTTCAACATCTTGTCTTTTTGACACGGGTTTATCCTTTGACTGTATAGTCGCAAGGCACCTGGTCAAACCCGGTCAAGAGACAGAAGACACCGTCAAACTTAGTGGAGTTTTCAAGAGTGATGCACCCAGGACGCTTCCTATCGCACTGGTAGAAATACACTCTGATTTTGTCAGAGGTGTTATTAAAGCGGCCATTATGGATGATCCTATCTACCCAGTTATACTTGGATGTAGATACGTGTTTATTGGGAGACCAAAAGAGCCGATTGTGGCAGCAGTAACCACAAGAGGGCAAGCCCAGAAGGAACGGGAGCCTGCGCCAAATGTGTTACCTAAGGAACTAAAAGAGGCGCAACAAAAGGACCCTACCTTGGAGCCCTGCTTTAGGAAACTGCCCATGGCTAAGGACCCCAGACACAACGGAGACATCTTCTCTAAGGATGGTGTACTGTATCGCAGAACGGGCAAACCTGATCAAGGGCATAACCAGCTCCTAGTACCGAGACAGTACAGAGACCAAATCTTAGAAATGGGGCACTCTCTTCCCTTTAGCGGACATATGGGACAAAACGCCACTATTCAGCGAATACAAACCCACTATTGGTGGCCAGGAATGAACTCTGACATTATCAGGTATGTGAAATCCTGCGCCCAGTGCCAACGGGTAGCACGCAAGCACTTGACACCCCCAGTACCCATGGGGCAAATGCCAATTGTGGGGACTCCATTTGAACGGGTTGCTGTCGACATCATTGGACCCCTGGAAAGGACCAAAAGAAGGAACAGGTTCATCCTGACCTTAGTCGACACTTGCACAATGTGGGCCGAAGCTGTACCGCTAACATGCACAGATTCCAAGCATGTCGCAGAAGCCCTGGTGCAAATCTTTACACGGTTGGGATTCCCTCAACAAGTTTTGACGGACAATGGATCCCAATTCCGTAGCCTGTTAATGGAGGAGATCTTTAAGATCTTGAGGGCCAAACACATCCACACAAGCCCCTACCATCCGGCCGGAAATGGGCTTGTGGAGCGCTTCAACGGCAGCCTCACCATGATGTTACGTAAGCTGGGACAAGAGAAACCTGAAGATTGGGACCTTTTCATCCCTGCAGCCTTATTCGCCTACAGGGAGGTTCCCCAGGCATCTACAGGATTTCCACCAGCTACACTTTTATTCGGCAGACCTATTAAGGGCCGCTAGAAGCCTTACTTCGCTCCCTGACAGACCATAAGGCTGACGAGACAGTCGTCTCAGCAAGCAAATATGTATCAGAGCTCAAGGAAAGGTTACAACTAGGATGGGACCTAGCAACAACCAACCTTAAGAAAGCACGCGCAAAGCACGCTCAACGATACAATAAAGCAGCGAAAGAGAGAGAACTCCAACCAGGGGAGAAAGTTTTGTTGCTACTTCCAACCGGAAACAACAAACTTCGCATCGGATGGCAAGGGCCGTTTACCGTCCTTAAAAAGATCTCCCGCACTAACTACAAGATCTCTATTAAAGGAAAGGAGAAGGTCTACCACGTAAATCTGCTAAAGAAATACTTGGAAAGACCGGTGCCGTCCTCCGAACATCTCCTGGCGGTCGCCATAGCGACGGAAGATGAGGAAGATGACGATAGTTGCATGGAGTATCCATTGCAACAAACGGAATCTTTCAAAGATGTCAAATTCGGCGAAAATCTCTCGGAAGCACAACAGACAGAAACCAGGGCGCTACTGAAACAGTACACTGCAGTCTTAACGGATGTACCTGGTCGAACAAATCTCATAGAATTCGATATGAAACTGACCAACGAGACCCCTGTTCGAACCAGAGTTTACCCCATTCCGTACGCTAAAGCTGATGCACTATGCGGAGAGATACACAAGCTGCGTCAAGCAGAAATTATCAGTGAGTCTACCTCTCCTTATAGTTCGAGTGTAGTACTGTTACAGAAGCCCAATAAGGAAGTTCGGCTGTGCATAGATTACCGTTTACTTAACACAGTAACGGAATTCCAGCCCGAACCTCTACAGAGCGCTTCTGAGCTGTTCACTAAGCTTAGCAAGGCAAGAATTTTCTCAAAGATTGACTTGAGTAAAGGTTACTACCAAATACCAGTCAAGGAGGAAGTTAAGCCTTTGTTAGCTTTTAGCACCAGTGAAGGACACTACACTTTCAACGTAATGCCGTTCGGATTGCACAACGCACCAGGAGTCTTCACCAGAATGATGAGGAAGCTTTTAGAACCCTTGCAAAGTCCCCATATCCATAATTTCATGGATGACATATTAATTGCATCGGAAAACTATGATGAACATATTGCTACGGTTGCTATGCTCTTCAGGCGACTACAGGAAACTGGTCTCACAGCCAGACCTAGCAAATGTCTCATCGGATTTCAAAAGCTAGACTTCCTGGGACATACCATTTCTCAAGGCTGCATGTGGCCAGTTACCAAGAACATTGAGAAAATAGTTGCAGCAAAAAGACCCCGAACGAAGAAAGACACCCGTTCTTTTCTATCACTGTGTGCTTACTATCAGAAATTTATCAAGAATTTTAACGGGCTAACGGCACCCCTTACTGACCTTACAAAAAAAGGGGCGCCCGGACAAGGTTATTTGGGATTCGAAGTGCGAACAAGCTTACGTCACTTTAAAAGGTCAATTGTCTGAATACCCCATTTTGAGACTACCTGACCTCAAGAAACCTTTTATATTGCGGGTCGACGCTTCGGGTCAGGGCATCGGGTCAACCCTGCTCCAAGCAGATGACACCGATCCGAATCTGTTATTTCCAGTTGCGTATGGCAGCCGTAAACTGAATGCTGCAGAACGTAACTATTCCACCGTCGAAAGAGAGTGTCTAGCACTTGTTCATGGCATAAGGAAATACCATGAATATCTTTACGGAGTAACATTCACGGTGCAAACAGACCACGCTCCTTTAGCTTTCCTTGGGGCGAATAAGGAATTCAACGCGAGGATCATGCGCTGGGCCTTGCTACTAAGCGTGTACTCTTTCAAAGTGGAATACATTCCGGGAAAACAGAATGTGGGAGCAGATTTTATGAGTAGAAATTGGAGCACGGAAGAGGAGGTGGAAAGCGAAAACAACAATCACCTGCAAGTTACTGATCAAGAGAGCTCCATTGTCATAAATGAAACATGAAATGGTTTCATGTCTTTAAGAGGGGACGACTGTGACGTATGAGAATCGGACCTCTCTTTCTTTAATCCTTCAGTCCTTCAGTCCCCCTTTTCTCTCTTACAACTAAACAACTCGAGTCATTCCCACGATTGCTGGTTTGGTATGCCATAAGTTATCTGGACATCCGCCCTTTTGTTGTCTTCTCTCGAGGGCGATTAAAATAAAACTATTTCGGTATCTCTTACTGACATTCCCACAGAGAGGCAGACCACCAGAGATCAGGTTGCGATGTCAAGCCGAGGTTTGAAACCTCTGTTTAACACCTGATAATAGAATGGACGAAGATTTCGCAGGTGCGTTTGCCAGTCATGGGAACATGGGCCGATTCAGTATATTAACGCAGTTTTAGAAAAAATTCATCATCAGTCTGGCCCCAGGAATTGGTGATATCTGCTAGCGCGAATCTTGGAGTTTTATATATAAAGAATTTCTGAGATTCATGGAGAGTGTCATTTTCCTAGTGTGGCGGTAATCTGTATATATTAGAATTTTGAGTGTCTTAACGTGTTGATGTTTTCACTGGGATTTCTGTGTTTATTAAATAAGCATATTAAATAGTTCCAGCTGTAATAAGTAAATTTAATTTCTTGCTATTCCCCCAGTAAGAGACGCTTTAAATTAATTAATATACGCTAGGCGACTGATAATTAGAGATAAATATACTTTTATTCATCATCCGTAATTTTGTGAATTACTAGAGTTTTGTGGGTTTTAAATATAATTTAATACCGGAGTGATCTAGAGGTCTTACCTAACGAGTGTAGAATATAATAATGATATCATTGTTAAAATGTTTGTTTTTTCTACATCTAGGCGATTAACCCTGCGATCTAGCGGTCTGAATAGCTCCAGAAACATTCTTAAAATATTATTGGGTCCTAGATTTGGACCTGTGCGGTTCTCTTGTGGTTTTCTTACAGAGAGAAAGTCGCCACATATAAACATTTTAAAGAATATAAAAATCAGAACTGGACAAGAAATTACCCAGATTGTTCACAGCAAATCTGATCCGCCTGTGGTGGCCAAATATATATATATATAAACATTGTTTCCAGAATATTGACTATCGTAGTTTTTCTTTTCTCAAGTGGATTTATCCAGAAAAAAGGAATACTTGGGTCCATAACCGGCACCCAACCCCAGAGTGAGAGATAAAAAACAGATAGGAGATCCTTTGCTTATCCTTATTGGTTTTCTAACAGTGTACCCACCAGACATTTTCCTTAAATATCGGACATCTGTGTGCTGCCCATGGTGAACACTTTGATCGCAAATATATATTTACCTGCCCTACCTGGCGTGAACTTTTGACACATAAAATTAGCATTATTTAAGCGGACGTTCCCCATTAGGAAAAATTAATCATTCTTGGAGGAACTGGGGTCCCTTGGATAGCACCACCCTGAAATATGTCAAAGATACACAGATGTGTTAAAGAGTAGTAGGTAAGTGTGATTGCTGAATACTTGTGGCCACAGACTAACAGACTGTAAGAAAGAGAAATGACTATACCATAGTTTGTATAATCATGATACTCACTTAAGTCCTTTCGCGTTCGCAAATACTGTTACATCTTTTTCTTCTCTTCTTTGTTTCAGGATAGATTGACTAGAGACTTGGTTTTTTACTTGTTTCTCGTCTATTTCTATAGATATTATTATTAACTGTAATCTTTTACTTTATGTGGTTGGTTGGTAGGTAGTCTACTAATCCCTTTACAGGTGGGTAGATTAGGTAGGCGGGAGCCTATTGCGGGAATCTACATCTTTACTTTGTACTGTGTTAGGGGTGGGTGGTTACTGAGGGGGGCTGTCAGGATCTACTTTTTTGGCAGGGGTTGAATTACCTTCTGGATTCCGAAAAAAATAAAAAAAAATAAAAAATTGGGGTGGGGTTTAGAGAGGAGAGCCTATTGGGTTAATACATTTTCTTGCATTTTTTATGTCTGTAAACTATACCTTCTGATAGATAATATTGTTGTATGTGATTTCTTTAAGATAATAAACATAATAAACCTAAGTTATCGTGTTGGTCAAACCCCTGCCCAGTATATGTTATCCATAGCTTGGTTCACGTCTGTACGTATTATGTCACAGAATTGTGTATATGTAAGTGAAGTGTAACTGATATATATGTACCAGGAGAGAAAGGGAGTCTAGTTAAATATTGTCGTGAGATAGGCTGGGGTTAGAGCAATTACTCAATCCAGAGACAGTCCTTTCTCTTACACTCTCACCCCCTTGTGGAAAAAAAAAGCTATTTCTTACCCCTTATTCTCACATAGTTTACCATTATCACCTCTGCTCAGACGGGACCTTAAACATCTTCAACCTATCTCAATAAAATCTACGACAGAAGTGTCGTTTGTTTACATCAGGTAATTGAGAAAAGAATGTTACCATATTTTCGACGATCATGCAGCCTAAAACATAAACACAGTTACGAGTCTCCAAAAGAACCACCTGGGTTATGTTCCTATTCTGTAATCACCATCTCTGGCAGTCGTCAGTAAAACAACAGATGAACATTGATAAAAGATTCCACCCCATTCTCACCCTGTCACACTAGACTTGATTTGTCACCGTGACCAAGCCCGGTCACATCTAACTTGATTTGGTGCCGTTCCCGTCCACTCCCCCGGCCACATCTGGCTGTCTGTCTTTGTTGTTTGAATCTGTGTTATTCCCCTGGCTGTTCTGCGCTGGTGGGCTGGCGTATACCTTCCTCCTTTTGGCGTGAGGTTTATGTCTGGTCATTTTGACGATAATGCGATCTTTTCTCGGATAGTGGCGTCCTGAGAAGGACGTTGGTGTCTTGTTATGTCGGTTGAAACGGCTGTCTGTGCAAATGAACGAACGTGAAACGCTGAACGAGCTGGCGTATCTTAGCATAAAATCTCGCCCGATTATATAGGCAGGTAAATTAACTTCTACTGGTTAAGGAAAGCGTTTGGTTGGTTCCTGGCGGAGCAAGCTAATTGGTTGCCTGCAGTTTCGTCTTATGCTCGTGCAGCCTAATTTCATTCAGTTTTCTTCCGCCATCTTGCGTGAACAAGATGGCCGCGACCCACATCCGAAAAAACAGGGCTTAAGTTTTTTCCTGGCGTAACTTCTTGTAATTTATTCCGGCTCAGCAACTGTGCGTTGATTGGCTGGGCTCTCGACATAGGGATTTAACAAAGTAGTGGGTTTACACAACTCGTTCCACGACAAACCCATCAGAGGTTGAACGGGATATTTTTCTTCATCAATATAAAAAAAAACTTCAGAAACAATGAGAATCCTTTACAAAATCATGTCTGTTGTTAGTGTCTGAAATAAGTCCAGCCTATATATAGCGTTTATCTCTTCCGCATGACCTTCATCCTGCAATCCCATCAACAGAGCGATAAATTAAAAAATAAAAACTAAATATTTTGCCGTTCGCTCACATCTTACGCAGTTCACGATTAAATTGAATTTTAGTAAACTAGCTCGGATTTTTACTGGGAAAGCGGTCAAAGTACTTGTAAACCTGGGGACACCGCGCTTTTAAGTGCTTGTGGGAGAGGGTTAGACCGAAATTTACCTAATCATGTTTCCTCCCCAATAATGATCATTTCAGTCACCTAAAGATCTGCCAAACAATGCCTTGCGATAACCATTAGATCATTACCGACCGTTTGCCGTATATATTATAATGCCTTTGTTCGTTGATGAGCTCGGTAATAGCACTTTTCGTTCTATGGTGAGTCATAGGCACCGTTTGCCTGTATGTATTCACTATTCCAGTCGGCGCCTGGACTTATTTTGCTGGTAACAATGCATATCTAAACCTATTATTATTATTGTATCTGCTAGTGTGTAATCAATTTGATTACGCGTTTTGTTATTCGGGGTATTCCATGCCCACTGCATTCTCGAAGATTGTTTTTGAACCAAGTGTTTCCTAAGAACATATGATGCACCCCCCCCCCCCCCCCCCGGGTCATATTGCGGTACCTGCTCTCTCTCGTGTTTTATTTGTAATCGGTAATTGCCTACAACCTCTTTTGTAACTTTCGCCATCCTTATTTTGACATTAAATACATTAAAGGGTGTTATATAACTAGGGATACCAGATGTACCTTTTTGTGCGGTACTGTAAATAAATTAAGTTGGCAGGGCGGATAGTAACGATTTTTCATTCTCATGGCGAAGCGGTGATATTTGGATGGTTCTTGGTCCGATTTTCCGGTTTGCCTATGACTTCTTTTATCTAATTTTCTATTTCTTTATTTCTCACAAGTGCCTGAAACACATTTTTATGTGTTTTATTATTTATTAGCGGTACTGTAGCGTGGTTGCGGGACAAAACCCTTAAGCTGTACGACAGTAAAAGCATGGCGGATTGCGCGCTTTTGTATGCGCTTAGAACTTTTCAGACATAGCGTCGGTTTTTGTGTTGGTATGAATAATTATATTCCCTGCAAACGCGAGAGTAAATGTCGGAAAATGAATTCTTACTTACTTAGTCGTTCCACTTCTACCGGGAGGTGTAAAGGTTTGGAAGAGAGAGCGCCAGACTATCCTATCGGCTATCTTCTTCCTGGCCTGGTTCCATTCTAGTCCTCGATCCTTTAGAGAGTGTCTTATGTTGTCCTCCCAGAGAACTCTGGGTCGTCCTGGAGGTCTGCGTCCCTAGCTCTTAGCCTCCCATATCTACCTACCCAGCCGATCTTCTCCCATTCTGCAGACATGGCCAAACCATCTTCACAAATTAATTCACTCTTTAAATCCAGGGTAGCTGGTGACTTAAGTAATTAGCTAGGCGACAGATGGCCAAAGTCCACCCAGCACAAGAAGAAAAGTTCATAATGCATGAATGTTGAAAGAGTGAAATAACTAAAACAGTCTGCGAGAACCTTTGATCGTGCACTTTATATGCCAGAATTTGTCCAGCATTCCATACTGCAATTTAGCAAAGAGATTTAAATCAATTTACAATAACTGGAAAGGGAAATGATACCATGATCAGGTACCGGTAATTGAAAATATTATCTGGTATTAAAGGCTAATTAATTAGAATCCATCACAGGCCGAACGGGGTTTTTTTTTTAAATTAAAAAAAAATGTATATTGAAGGGAATTTCAAATTCCAGCGTGCTAAAATATGCTGACTCGTATTAATGTTTCCCTACTTTTTTTATCATAGTGACAAAGCCATTTTTGTGATGCAACCTTATTGCATAACACAACTAACTTGTTACACATATGAATGCGTTAAGTATGATCTGGTTAAACCAGTCACAAAGGATAGGTATTTTCGCCCACCCCCGACTTTTGGAGAGCGTTCTCCTTTAGTCTCGTTTTGGAAGGTCAGAGATAATATGCCTTTCTTTTTCCGTAGCTCAGATATGGTAGGAACACACAGACTGGCCATGTTTTGTTTCATTCAAGGCCTACATTACGAAATGGATGGTCATGGTTAATAAACATTTGACCACCTTAATTGGCAATTAAATTTGGTGCTGCTCCAGGTTACTGTCTAAGCACAGGTGCATGTTTTTCGCTGGCTCGACTTTACAGTTCCAGTTCGTTCAAAATGTGACTCATAGTTAACCTCAGTAATTTAGGACAATATGTGTGCTTGCGTTTGTAGAAAGATAGCTTAGAAGGGACGCGAGTAAATGCTGCAAGAATTTTTAGTAGTCACATTCACAACAAAGTGAACAGTCATATTGAACGAAATCATAATTTTACAAAATTAAACAAATGCACTTAGCTTTAAATTTGTTGGTTTATTTTATTACAAATTAAACATAAGTTCCATCAACTGGAATTAGAAATCCATTACTGTAAACAAGATATATAATACAGTCTAACAAATAATGGGAGACGAATAAAACTGACATTCACTGTAAATCTATAAAAAATCTTCAGCTGGTTTAGTTTTCAATTTATACATTATTTAATACATATTATACAGGTTTTAAGTGTTATTATATACATGACAGTTCTGTAATAATACAAATATAAACCAGTGAAATATATCAATAATAATACATCTTTATGGGGAAGATTAATCTACAACCTTCAAACATTGCAGTGGCTAACAATACATAAATCTGGAAGATAACCCTATGAAGTTTTAAACATTAGATGCATCACCTGGGTCAAACTTTTGGAGTGGTTCGTTAGATACACCTGTATGATTCTTAGTGATGACATTTATGACTTAACATGTCAAGCTAAAGACAGGAACAACCAATGAGTGTAACTGTGGGACCAATAAAATTGCTTATCATCTGCTGCAAAATTGCCCAACAAATGAAGAACAGAGAAAGCACATATGATTGTCACCGGTACCACTCTTAGACAAACACTATGGAGATACCTACAACCTCAGGCTGACCACCGATTTCTTTAAACATAATCAAGGTGATGTCTGAAAGTGTATGGAGACGAAGATATTCCGCAGGTTAATATGGATTAACAGCATCTGCCGCTTCAGGAACATTACTCCACTATGGGAATATCCACTTCCTCGTTTGCTACTAATGGAGAATATATCCGTACCTGGGACACCTGTTCTTGAAGCAGTAGCTTCTGTAGCACATTTTAAATGATGAGGCTGCCAATCCCATATTGACTTGGCTGAAGGAGCAATGGTCTGTTCTCCCCCCATATTTATATTTTATTTTATATAAAATAAATATATTACAAATATCCAACTATTGTGTTACTTACTAATAACTGATATAGCAAAGTCTCAGTTATTCTGATAAACATTTAAATTTATCAGCTCTCCCTTTGATGGTGATATTGTTCTGGTCACAGGGTTTACATAATCACCAAGAACATGACTATTTAGAAGAATACAAATTCATATAACTAGAAAAACATGAACATGCAGATATCCAGAGTCTATTGCTTTTCTTAATGATGGCAATAAAAAATGACATTTCTTAACAGGCAATATAACAAACATAGTTCTGAATGTTCACCACTAAAAAGAATGTTCAGAATCACAGCTTAGTGGTCCAGAATAGAGGATTTCCTTGAGAATAACAAAGGGTTTTTAACTCACTGTACCCCATGACCCGTATGTTGCATCATATTCATATGTACTTACTTACTTATGTTCATCTTCTACCGTGTATGGTACATTATTCTCCCCAGGACTGCCTAGTACGCTCATTTGATTAGTCACATTTCCTCATGTCTGCAGTTAACAAAACAAACTCATTTGTTGCATATTAGACTTACAACACTTCCAAAACTTTCTTCTGATAATTAATGTAGATTTTACACATAAGATATTTTCTCATAAACATACAGCTTGTTTAAAAACATCGCTTGAGATTTTAAAAATGTGATGCCTGGATAAAACAACCTGCCTGAGATAAAAAGAGTTAAGTTACCTTTCTGAAGGGATGCAATAAAATTTGCATTGCTATCGCATAAATTCCAGGGTTTGAAAACTGACAAAAACAATGAAGCTCCCCCATGTGACACATCATGAGACAGGCAACCTTTGAATGCCGACGTTGCCCGGCCAGTGCTCAGGGATTGATTAGCCGCACCAGAATGGTTCAGCACTGTAATTCCCTCTGTAGTGCAACATGTTGAGAACCCACATTAAACTGGGGGAATCATCACAGTCCCAGATTTTAACTCCAGCTTTACCTGGTCGACTACATGCAGGATCCCACAATGGATAGGTGACAGATTAGGGGAGCTGGGAACTGGCACTAAGTGGACGTGATGAATCTTCGGGAGAGCCCAGAACGAGACTACAGCATTTTAGCCCTGCATATTTGGAAGGCGCCCCTGGATGGTGGGAAATGCACAGTATGATGCCCCTAGCTCTTCCCCTGCTAAATTTAAACCAAATGTGAGGATTCTTTAAATGCATACCGAGCCAGAATGGAATATCTGGGACAGAATCTGTAATTCGTATGACTCCAGCTCAACAAGTTGCAAAATGGCAGAAAACCCACAGGAAAAACCCTAGATCTACACTGTAAATAATGCCAAGGCAATGAACTTGGTACTGGTTGCAAAAGAGCGGCACACTCAGCAGCCCTAGTTAAACTGCAACAATATTTATAAAACTGTCTATTCACATGTCACAAGCGCTAATCTCACAAGCATTTATATTTTCAGAAAATCATAACACCCTGGTCAAAACAGCATGATGACTATCCTTTCTTTCTACAAATGAAACTCAACGTGCTGAGAAACAGAAACAAGTGGCTTTTTACATTGGCAGAGAAACATTCAACAAAACAATTTAGAATATAACCTTAAAAAGATATCACAATTAATCTATGCAAAGAGTATATCACAATTAATCCATCAGATACCAATTTAACAGTAGGAGTATATCAAACAAATCATATGCAATTGTGCTGCTTATGTAAAGTCAGAAACTGTTGTGTATATTTACACAGTATTCATCATGTGAAACATTTTTACAGCCAGAGTATATTATATAAAACATGTGTAATCTACAATTCAATACAGTTTTACAAATAATTAACATAGTTTTATAAAGATCGAATATGAAAATGAAAAAAAAACAACAACAAAAATTAATCTTTGCACATCACAGCAGTTTTACATAGCTATCACTAATGTCATATAACAAATGTGATATGAGACTATGTCAATTACAAACACAAAATAGAAACCAGTTTTCTATTTTACAACTTAATAATGTACACAATTTAACAGTGGCTTATATTTATAAATTGCACAACAGAATCAAATAACTCAAATGTCTCTATGTGGCAGACATCACATTTTCATTTAGACTTTCATTCATTAAATAACAGGCTATTACAAACAAGTTATTCATCATTCGCTCTCTAGTAATTTTGTCAGAATTTAAAGGGGTGTCAGGCCTTCTGTTCTTGGAAAATTGGTGACATACATGTATTAAGTGAAGCTTAATGGTATAAATTGGACAGGAAACTTCACACAGAGCAATGCAAAGCTGGGAATCTAATCATTTGAAGTTTTACTACTCTTGTAACTTTCGAGACACTGAAGCGAGTAGGTTTAACTAGGTTATAACTTTTAAGCAATGGAAGCTATGGTGTTACAAGTAAAGACCTAAAAAACCAAAATATGTGTTTACATAAACAATGGGATCAACGGACTTTGATTTACTAATTCAAAGATTCACAGGAATTTGAAACATCATAATGAGCAGTAATGATATTACTGAAAACAGCAATAAATCATAAAAGTCTGATCATTCAAGAATCCTTCAACCCATTAAAACATCAAACAGTGAAAGCCAAAATAGGTATTGTTGAATATCACTTGATCATCCCAGATACAACAAATCTGCTCGCCTCAACATGTAAGAGGCGATTAATGTAACATTGTGCACTGGGATAGCAACCTCATTACAAAAAACAAACTGCATCAAAACCACCACTGAAAGATCATATGAAGTGGTTTGACACAGGCTACCCACAAGAGTTAGATGCTTTAATTGCCCCATTCTCTTTCAGGGAGAACATTTTTAAAAATGAAGGCTGTCAAGACACATAAAATTAATGTGGATTTTCTTTCCTCTATATATTTAAAAATTCTATTTCTGTTCTATTTTCTACATTCTGATACTTAAAATGAATATTTCCAAAGCTAGAAGTATAAGTAGTGGAAGTTCTTACATCCCTGGACAACTTTCCATGCAATGTGATATTGTAAAGATAGCAAACGCTGTGTTATTAATTCCTCAGTTTAGGACCCCAAATTTAAAGAAATAGTTTCACTCGTATCTTCTCGTTTTCTTCAGCATTATGAAATCATAAGACTTCCCTGCAAGTACCATATCTCTAATGGTCTACCTCCAGTTTACAATTACAATCTCTTGCAGGCCCATGCTTATGCTATCATTCCTTTCTTTGCACTTTTACCCAGAATTGGATCAACATATTCCGACTGGATTATGTATACACCTTTATCCTAACACATCCAGGACTCACTTCCATGTAAGAAAACTGGTGCACTATAACCTACCAGGATTTAAAAAATTTTTTTGTGTTTTTTCATATGCAGTAATCTTTATCGTAAATTTTAAAATGGCTACAATGTGAGTTTAAAATCTGACAAACAGTGAAATAAAATTTAAAAATGCTGCAACTGCCTCTGGTACAGTGGCTTTCTCTGTGTCTCATCTCTGACCATTGAGTCCTCTGAGCTTTGATTCATCAAGACACCACAAAAATCAAAGGTTGGACTTGACCATAAGTCCCATGCTGCAATTCCCTGACCTCCTGTAACCTTCTGTTCACCCAAGATTGGGAATATCTGCGATGAAGCCATATATGATGACTCATGTCTCTGGTCCGATACTTCTGTACAGCTCTTGGCAGGAGAGACAGGGTCATTCCAGACAGATGGCATGTTGTTGCTTGGAGACCACTGGGATATGTCCAACTCTTTCTTACTTCCTGTAACATCACTGGCCTTGTCTTGTACCCAACTTTTACAAGGATCTGGTGAAACTCCTGGGGTGGATCCTCGACTGTCAGATGATGATGGCGTGACTTCATCATGTCGAGAGATCACGGACAGTTCAAACACCTTCTGTATACCGGTCCACAGCACACATCAACATACGAAGATGGTGTGAAACTAGTGACTTTCTGTCAGAACCAAACCCGTCATTTTCGCTGTCTTTCTGATCAGCCACTCTCTCCAGTTCACGCAGCATTTCTATGGTTCTGATATCTGGATCTGAATAGTCAACAGCTCTCTTTTTGTCACTCTTGCCTGCTTCTGTGTAATAATTTACTTGTTCATTGATTTTGGCTGGAAGATTAGATGTAGAACTTTTGACTGGTGGTGAAGAGGAATTTGGGTAATGTTCAGTTGAAGATACTGGCATGCTCCACATAGCACCTGGACTAAGGTAAGGTATAAGATGTTGACTAGTAGCCCATTTTTCATCACTGCCGAAATAACCTGGAGAGCTATTAATTCTTTGGCCGGCATAAGAAGTAACTGTTTCTGATGTCCATATGGGGCTTCCTACGGCACCATGAAGTTCAGAAAAGTTTGTAGCCCCTCCAGAAGCCCACGGAGATAATGGTGAACTGTTTGTTTTATATCCAAAGTGTGTTCCAAGTGAAATATGAGTAGGCTGTTGAAAGTCCATGGTGTGATATGTGCTGTCCCATGGTGATGAAAGGAAAGCACTGTCAGCAGAAGCTGTCATCTGTGGCCACTTCCATGTAGTAGGATTTGACATCACAGTTTGAGGAGTTTGCAGAATGTCTGTTCCTGATCTAATATGGCCTGTAATTGTTTCTTCTGCCTGGTACATATGGGAACTGTTGGGAGCCGATGTAGTTGGTACCATTACTGAATTTGACGGTGGTGTATCTGCTTTCTCTCTGTGTGTGGTATCATTACCCAGACTGCCCTTGTGAGTATCTGGCGGTGACTGAGGACGTGATGGCGATGATGACGACTTCTGACGTTTGAATCGAGGAGGCAGATCTCTGAATCGTGCACCACTGTTGTCCTGATGGTGTCGATATCTCTTCTGTGATGTCATGTTGACAATGTGATTTAGATTAAGTAGCTTGCTCTTGTTAAATGACAAATCTGTGGTAGGTAAAACAACAGATGATTGCATTTTGAATGACAATAAAGAAGAGCACAGATTTAAACGTTGGTGATATCTAGAATACGTTTTTTTCTAATGTTAATCTAATAGGCTATCTGTTAATCGAGTTAACACTATTTTATGCAATACACTTGCCGGAGCTTACTATGGTCGACATAATAGTCGTAATATAACTGGGATCGTCGCTGTTTAAGCCATCCACTACAGTGGCCTACTTACACAAGGCACAGAATGATATGCAGAAATCATAAGCCACGAATGCTGCGTTTTAAATACCCTATTTAACTACACATTTTAAAATAATTTGGAACTTACAAAAATCTTGACTAAACCTACACTTCACCGAACTGTTACTACTGTATACAGTTGGACATTAGACGCAGTTACAAACAGAACATTCGAGAATGTGTGTGTGAAGAAATACGCGTGGAAGCAAATCATTGAAGTTTTAAAAAATAAGTCACTATTACATACAGTTTAAGTTTAGATATGCCCACATGCACATAAGCTCACTTACGGAACTGTAAATCCTTAGCGGCGAATGTTTTGTACTTCTATAAAGCAGCTTAGAACCGCTTCATCACTATGAATATGCTTGTACCACGCGACACACAGTGTGAATGACAAGGCCTGTTACTCATGGACTCCTTTTATACACCAATGACACGCGTAGATAAAATTAGGCAACATTCCGATTACGTTTCATCACGTGGTGTAAACATGGCCACGACGTTTGTGCCAGGAAAATTCACTTAGTCACATGCTAAAAATAGATCTCAGCCACGCCCAGTTAGTAAGCAGGCATTTAGTTCGAGGCTTTGTTTTTGCTTTATTTGTGTTCTATGTGTCTTAGATCCATTAAATAAAAGTATAAATCTATATTTCTGTATTATATTATGTGTTTTGGAAACTGTATCTTACATTTTTGGTATTTTCAAGTTGTATTATAGTTGATGAGGCATGCAATTTTGAAGATTTGCGACCTGGCATTATGGAAACATTGTTTCTTCGCGGAGTATGACACCCACAACTGAGGTCAACATGCCTTTAATTGAAAATTAATGAACTTTTAATAATTTACAAGTGATTTTCTACTAATTCCTGTCCCAAATGCTGTTTATCAATTCTGCTGGTGAATTTGTTTCCACGTCTTGATGGGAAAATTCAAAGTATTTTTTTTTTGTCCTGTAAATATTTCACGATGACACGTGAAAGAATAAAAAAATAAGGTAGACAATGAAGTCTAGGAAGAACAGTGTGGTGTTGACAGAACAGAGGAGCAAAAGAAGCAATATTTTGCAGAGGTATCTTCATGTCTGTCCTAACGAGTCTCAAGGCTCTTAGTACGTCTCAAGTCGAATCGCAAGTCTCTTAGTGCAAGTCTCAAGTCGAGTCGCAAGTCCTTAACACTAGCTTTCAAATCGAGTCCCCAGTCGAGCCTCATTTTTGATCTAAAACTGTTAATAGTCCCAATAGCACTTTATCGAACAATCACATCGGTCACTATAAATAATAATTAAAAAAATAATAATGTCTAGTTTTAATATTTTTACTATCTTATTAATTGGCTGTTTTTATTCAATCAACGTTATTTGCAGTATTACATTTTAGAAATTGTATTTCTCAACCGTACTATTTAGATTTTAAATGCAGCTACCAAAAAAGTTTTGTATTTGCCGAAGAAAGAGCTAGTAGAGGGAAATGTATAAATATAATAGTGATAAATATAATGTGTGTTTGTGTGTGTATTGATATATAATTTTTTTAAAGCCGTATTGGCCGATATTGGCAAGGCGGTCCCCGGCTTCATAAAGTTAAGAACCCTTGAGCTACATAGATTTTATTTATCTAGTTATTTATTTATTTATTTTACGTTGCATTTCGAGCTCCCTGCATTTCTGGTTTAGCTATGCTCCATAGGAAGCGTAAAGTGAAATGAATGAATGATAGTATTATCAGCGTGACTTGCAATGTATTGACCCAAGATCAATTGCTTATGAAGCTGGTATTATCAGCGTTACTGGCAATGTATTGGCCCAAGATAATGTGCGTACCGGTACTTATCTTTTTTTTTTCTTCTTTGTTCGTCCTGAAAAGGACGTTAGTTGCGTTGTGTCCGTTTACAGCAAAGCTGCGATATTTGCGCCTTTCGGCCGACACATCCGACTTCAGCACAGCATTTTTGGGACCGGGTTAGCCTTCCTGTTCGATCCCTACTCACTCAGCCAGACTGCAGTGATGCAGCCTGTTTCCAGGACCACCACTTGGAGGTGGTGTAGGGTCTTGGTCAGCTCTGGTTCGCTGACCCTGACGCAAGCAGTCTAGCTATGGATCGCTAACTGCATTCCTCACTGTTGACGCGTCTTAGGTCCCGTACTTATTTAGAATATACGAAGAACTAAGTAATGTAATAATAGAAATGTTTAAGGAAACCATACATAAAAGATTCAATTACCATTTCGTAGGTTGTATTTCGTAGACATAGCTAAACGTGTTCCCATCCGAAAACAAAGACACTTTTCTTCATCTCCCATAGATCACTTCTTCGCTTACAACAAACCTAACAATCTTGCCTACCTATTATTTCAAATAAATAGACAACTCTGATGTCTGTCTTTGTTATGTCTGAGGGCGTGCTGACAGTGTTGCGCTAATTGTTTCGTTGCTTTATAGTGCAGTTAAATTTTACTCAAGCTCATATAATAAAAATATTGTCAGTTATTGGCGCCCTCACGTATACGTCAGTTAATGTAAAAACCAAAAAAAAAAATCTGTGAAGTTGTCATGAATCAATAAAACTGTGGTGTCCATTTGAAGCAAGTGCTAATATATTATTACGTAGACCTAGACAAACATGTCTATTCAACAATATTACTATCGCCACAGTGTTACTTACAACCAGTGTCGTCAATCACCATCTACATCATCGTCAACATCACCAACATGACCATCATCAGCATTATCATCATCTTCGTCATCCTCAACATCATCATTATCATCGTCATCTTTATCATAACTACCATCACCATCATGATCATCATCCTCATCATCACCATCATTATCACCATCATCGTCATCCTCAACATTACCACCACCATCATTATCATCATCATCGCCATCCTCATCATCACCACCACCACCATCAATAACTTTTAGCTCCACGTGAAGCATAGGTCCTCGACAAAAACATGCCACGCCCTCCTCTCCTGTACTATACGTTCAAGGTCCGTCTATATCTTTGTTATCCCTGTCATATCTGCGTCAAGTTCCTTTCTCCGTGTTTTTCTTGGTCGCCCTGTATTTCTCTTACCTTGTGGATTCCAGATCAGGGACCACATTGTCATGCTACCAACAGTTTTGAGTAAGGTGTGAATCATTGCCAGCGTCTTCTACTCTCATTTTGTTTTCATGATGTTTGTTTGGTTCTTTCTATTATATACAGGTAATTCGTCTTCTTCTTCTTCCATCCTTAGCCATCAACCGGCAAAGCAGTATGTGGCCAGTACGCCTAGTGGCGTCTTAGGGCAACAACAAATTGATCAATCTATCGCTGTTTCCACCACGCCTAGTGGCGTCTTTGTGGAACAAAAACAGACCAAACAATCTATCATTGTTTCCGTAATCAGATTGGTTGGCAAGCAGGTGATCAGCCCACTGTGCGAAGTTTTTACAGGATGGGGTAAACAGCCCCATGCCCATACCCTCCTTAGTCGCCTTTTACGACATGCGTGGTAGGGTGCAGTGTTACTATTCTTTGCTCCCCTTTCGGGCCCCGGTAACACACGGGTGAGGTAATTCGTGTATTATATTATTTTCTTTTCGTTTTTTACGGAATATGGAGCCACCACTGCAGTTAAGTCCCCTTACAGGAAGCCGGCACAGAACATTCTTATGCTCTAGCAGTGGTGGTGTCTATAGCAATATGTTTTACATGATGAAGTAGCCAGCCTCATGCATTACCCCATAGTAGTCGCCTTGTACGACATGCGTGGGGGATTAGTAGTCCTATTTTTTTCTTTGTCTCATCGAAGAGCCTAGGGAACCACGTGATCAGATAAAGCGACCAAAAAAAATAGAGCAACAATATGTAGATAATGAACATTTATCCTCAGCAATGTAATTCTTTTCTTTTTATGTGGATCACAGAATTACAAGAGGTCAAGGACGAATTCTGTCAACAGCTGCAAAAAAAAAAAAAAAGAAATGTATGCCGCACCTAGATTCGATCTTATTGTAGTAATGGTAGACCTCAATGCGAAAGTTGGAACACACAATACATATAATGAAAGAGTAATGGGGAAATGCGGCAGCGGAACAGTAAACGAGAATGGGGATAAATTAATAAGTTTCTGTAGCATTAACAACCTGGTCATTGGAGGAACACTTTTTCCACACAAAGAAATTCACAAATTAACATGGGAATCACCAAATGGCCGGGACAGAAACCAGATAGGCCACATTATGATTAATGGTAGATGGAGACATTCATTACAAGATGTGAAAGTAAGAAGAGGTGCAGATGTGGGAAGTGATCACCACTTAGTAGTAGCAAAACTGAAGGTGAAACTCAGAACTGCTGGACCAATTGTAACTACACAGAAAAGGTATGACATCAGCAAATTGAAGGACCCCGTTACCAGAAAAGCTTTTGTGACTGATATAAAAAAACGATATCAAATTGCCAAAAGCCAGGAAAAGACATTTACTGATTGTGGCAACATGGATCATAAATTCTGGCCACTTAAACTGAACTACCATCCCTCGTAATTTATGTCTGAATTTTGTCACGCCCATTTCACTTCTTTTCGTTTCTGTAGATACAAGCGGGGTAATTGACTTGTCATTCTGGAAGCTGATAGGTTCACTCCCCTGTTTCTGTAATGTAGGTAGGAGATAATTGACGCGACCCGGACTCACTTTCGTTGACAGCGGCATCTTTTTTAGAGTTCGTTTTACCACGAGTCAAAAGCCCGACACTCAGTTTGAGAAATAGAGGCAAAAAGTCCCGGGTCTTTCACACGGGAAACTGTTCCTAAAGAGTGTTCCCTGATGGGCCAGGAAATTCTCGCTACAGTAATGCGCCAAATTCTTTGTACAGGTGTAAACTATTACGTGTTATTTTCCTGCTCCCCTATGCAGGTGTTCAAATCACGCTGAACACCTGTGGCAAATTCTCACTATATATAGGCAACATCTTGCCTGTCTCTCATTGCTTCAGTCCTAAAATTCTTGCCGGGAGATAGTAGCAGACTTAACACCAGCTTGCCTGCTTGATTATAAGAGTGGGAGATTCTGACAGTTGCTGTAAGCAAGTTTAGAAATTGGTACTTAGTATTCTTCTTCTTCTTCCTCGTTCGCCCTGAAAAGGACGGTGGTTGCGTTGTGTCTGTTTACAACGTAGCTGTGATATCTGCACCTTTCGGTCGACACATCCGACTTCTGCACGGCATTTTTTAGTTGGCGGTAAATTTTACTGGGTTCTTAGACTGCTTCAAATACTATAGTTAATTTGGGGCGGGGAATTTGAGCGTGGTGTAAGACAGATTCGAATTTTACGACACTCTTACAGTATAAATCCTTTGTAGATTAATTCGGCCCAAGTTGTTGGATTTTCTTATCATTCCTCTCGATTCTCTTGTTGCCTAGTCTGTTATCTTTTACGTCACTGTCTCTATGACGTAGAACTTTTTTTACTACTATCCTCGGTATGTAGAGCTGAGAATATCTTTTATTTGACAGCCTAATTAATCCTTTTTACGTCATACTGAAGCAATATGTCACTATTCCTGTGAAACATCTACTATCAGCACACACATTTCATAAGAGACATAATCGCCTAACACCAGAAGGATTGTCAGTCTTCAGTTCCTTTCCCTTGACCAAGAGAAAGCCTTTGACAGAATATCACACTTATACATCCATAAAACATTACTACATTGCAACATAAGTGAACGCTTCAGACAATGATTCTGTACATCAGGGGTTCCCAACCTGGTACGCACTTAGATGCAAAGTACATGTTGCGAAGAAAAATTATGTACACAAACCGCCACTGAGGCCAAAAAAGATTACATTTGTTAAGATTTATTTTAGTGATATTTTCACATCAGGGTAATGCCAAATTTAATTACTTAAAAATGACCCAGATTGAAATGCAAAGAAATAACTAAGGAACATCCATATAGAGCGATAGAGAACAATTGGCCGTTTAATTATCACTTTTGATAATTAAAATCGGTCCACTAATAACTATAATATAAAATATTTAAAATTAATCAGATTATACAACAACGCTCAGAATCGCATAAGTCGCAAGTCTCAAACTAAATTTTTTGACTTTGCCTCCGATTGGGCGGTTGTAGTTCTATAAATAGTAACAAGGTAGTACGATCTGGGCCATTCGATTCAAAATTCTGCACCGAGCTGACAGAAACTAAAAGACGGAACGACCAAGTCTTTGCCTTCTGATCTGAAAGCAGCTCTAGATCCCTTTGAGGGCCAGTTCAGCTTGTGTGTGTGGGAATATATTTACCTGAGGGTAAGAAAGATATATTTAATTGCTTATTTTGTTAATTATTAACCTGTGATTAACCAGACTCTTTGTTCGAGTGATAGTAGAAAGTGAAACTAATGTGTTGTGCCATACTGACCCATTTATGAATGTGTGTAGTTTTGCAGACATGTTCGAAATGGAAAAAATGTGTATAGTGTTTGCAAATATGGTAACAAATTACGACAGTAAGTGTTAGTAGTGATTTAAATTAGTATTTCTTCTGGAGTGACACACTGTTCAAAGATCATGTGATAAACGTACAGGAAAGGGTAGAATGAAGTAATCAATAGGTCACATGCTGTTTTGTACTTAACCTGATTATTGTACGGAAGCCAAGCATGGACTAAGGACACTAACATGGAATCAATACAGAGAAAGAATGATCACCTGAAACGGACTGTAGGCAAAGAAATTCTAGGTCCTGTGCAACTTGTTAGCACAATAACTGAGAAAGGGTAAGACTTAGTGTTGTTTGTGGGTGAGTGAATTGAGTCAGACTTCTACATGGAATGTGGTTGTCCTTTTATTCCAGGTTATATCACGAGGTTACCTCGTGGCTGCATTCACTTGAGAGGAAGTTGTGGGAGATAAGAGTTCCTTATATAACTGGAGCCAGACCCCATCTTCTCAGTCAGGAGCTATAAACTTTGTGGTCCTGACTTGTGTATATGAGAATCAGCAGCAACATTCTAAGATAAGTCCTTTATAAAGGCCAGTGTCAGTTTATCCAATCATTCACCCAAGAGTAATCAAACTAGGATTACAACCCTTTTTAGGATGAATAGATAAGATCATCAAAATAATAAAGAGAACTTACAGCATAGCAAAAGCAGACGTTATCACTCATATGAATAGAAACTGTATGTGTAGTTATTCCAGTGAACACTCTACAAACATGGAACAGTTTCCAATATATTTATTTTGATGTGTAAATATCCTGTTTATTGCTTTTGAGTATTCCGGACCTGAAAAGATTGAGGTTCAGGACAATTAAATTGTACATAAAATTTCCTACAGTCTTGCTTAATAATTTTATTAAAGTTAAGTTCTGTTTGGAATTAACTACTATTATATAACACATTTTCCCCTAGACGAACTAGTCAAAACATAACAACAACAATTAATCATTAATCTTTGTGGGATCACAAGAGGTAGCAGTTAGGGACTTAGAGTACTACATCATCATCTTCTCTGAGAACTTATATAGCTTGACCCCACTTTGATGTCTATATACCCTTGCTCTTTTCAGAGAAGGGGGTATTACTTATAAGACCAGTCTCTTGTCTGGCACTATCCTGGTATCATCTGATACCCCTATTTGTCCAGGATATTCCATAGTTTAGTAACATCAAAAACCTCTTATGACAAAGAGCATATTCAACTTGTAGAACATCTTTTATAATGGATTCGTGTAGGAATTTTCGGGTTGGCATTATCGACAACCATGCTTATTTCCACTGTAGAAGGATGATTGCAAGGAAAGGTCAAACAAGCATAGACGCCGTTCTAACGTGAACTGTATCACTCACAGATGTGTCCTTTCTACCAAGATAAAAGGTTGTAATCATAGCTCGATTTGATGAGGTAATCCTACGTAGAAATAAATATCCTATGGATTCCCTCAAGAAAATTTTGAAAAGTAACGAAATATTATTCCGGGGAACCCCCGTATACTTTGCTTAACCCCAAAAACCATAAGCCCATGATATTTCCTGAGAGGGAAAGGCAGGAACAATTACAACGATCAATGTTGTAGGACAGTGGTTTTCAACCTTTTTAAGTCCATGGCTCCCCTGACCAACTACATTCTTTCTACGGCTCTCCCTCCCCCCCTTCCTTTGTGGGATAACTGGTAAAAACTCTAGCGATGTTTAGACATTTAGCCTAACTTTTTTGAGCAGGAGAGCTTTGGACAGGCTTTTAAACAATGTAATTTTTTTTTAATGCAATTGGACAATCACTTTGAAAACCCTTACTATAAAAAAGAAAACAGCACAGATAAAGTAGTTTCTTTCTAACATTTTTTTAAATTTTTGTTTGAAAATCATTCACTGATATACTGCACTCACGATTCAATCTCCATAACAAAAAACTTGTACAGTAAAACTAAAAACAAATATGATGAATAAAGTACCAGTCACCTCAGTGTGAAACTTGAGCTTGCTTGTTGTTACACAGCTTGTCAAATCTTGGCACCAATTGAGATACAGCTACCCTCATTTCCTTCTCCACATCAAGTCTTGATCTGAACTTGGTTTTTATGACAGCCACTGCTGAAAACCCAGCCTCGCAGAGATAGGAGGTTGCAAAAGGAATTAATATCTTCAGTGCTCTCTTGCTCAAGCTTGGGAACTCCTGTTTTACTGAATACCAAAATTTTGGAAATGCCATGGATGGAAACTTCGTTGTAGTGAAGAGTCTGATGAAAGTTCAATCAGTTCTTCCTCTTCTGCAGCACTGAAGTCCGAAGGAGCATCACTACTAAAGGGATTTTGAACCCACTGAAACCTTTCAAAGTTTTCAGGAAAGTATTTTTCAAAATGAACATTGAGTTGAGATAAGTGTCCTTGAATTATAGAAACAATATCTGCACTAAAATCTATTTCATTATCTGTAATGAACTGCTGCAAACCTGGGAAATAGTCCGTTTCTCCTCCTTCATTGATCTGTCTCTTCCAAAGAAGAAGCTTCTTTTTGAAGGCCGAAACTTTGTCAATAAGTTGAATCAATCTTCAATATTAGATTACTGATCGAAAAACATCTCCAGCATCAACATGATTTATACCATAACTTCATCGATTTCACAAAAGCCTTCGATCGAGTCTGGCATGAAGGTTTATGGCAAATAATGAGAAAATTCAATTTTGATACCAACATCATAGATATCATTGAAGCACTATACAAGGACGCAAGCAGTGCTGTTTTTGCAAGCAATGACATTGGAGAATTTTTCAAAACAACTGTAGGAGTTCGCCAGGGATGTATCCTGTCACCAGTGCTCTTTAACATTTATCTAGAACATATTATGCAGGAGGCTCTCTACGATTATAAATCAACCATATCGATTGGAGGCCGACCTCTGCGTAATCTACGTTTTGCTGATGATATTGATCTGATAGCTGGAACAGAATCAGAACTTCAAGACCTTACCTCTAGACTGGAGAAAGTAACAAGAACATATGGGATGGAAATTAATATAGAAAAAAGCAAGATATTGGTGAATAGCCATAAGAAACATGTTCCGACCAACATTACGTTAAATGGGCAAACGTTAGAAGAAGTTAACACCTTTAAATATCTCGGGTCCACTATATGTAGTGATGGAAGATCAAATAAAGAAATCAAGACAAGACTTGAGATGGCCTCAGCTGCCATGACAAGGTTGAATGTGATCTGGAAAAGTAACATCAGTTTTCCTGTGAAGATCAAATTATACAAATCACTTGTATTATCTATTCTCTTGTATGGGTGTGAGGGCTGGACACTCACTGCAGATACGGAGCGAAGGATTCAGGCTTTCGAGCATAAATGTTACAGAAGAATTTTGCGCATTTGCTATAAAGAGCACAAAACAAATGTCTATGTTAGAGAGAAGATAAACACCTATGCAGGCCATCAAGAACCACTTTTGTCAATAGTGAAACGTCGAAAGCTTGCCTGGTTTGGGCATGTAACTCGTCATGACTCCCTTTCGAAAACGATCCTCCAGGGAACAGTCGAAGGTAAACGGAGAAGAGGAAGGCAAAGAAAATCCTGGGCTGATAACATCAAAGAATGGGCAGGACACGGTTTCTCCACACTTGTACGCATTGCTGAGAATAGAGAGCAGTGGAGGACCCTGTCTGCTGATGCTTCCACCATGGCACCCCTACGACCCATGACGGGTTATGAGTTGAGATGATGATGAATCAAATGAGTTTCACTTCGTTGCAGAGACTTATTCAACGAGTTCAACTTTTCAAAAAGATCACAGAGGTATGCAACTGTTAACAGGAAGTCAGTGTCCAGAAAGCACTTAGCACTGACTTGGTTTTCTTCTTCAAGATAAGCATAGAGTTCCCGCCTAAGTTAAAAAATGCGCGATAAAACATTTCCTATGGAAAGCCATCGAGTGCTGCTATAAAATGAGAGAGACGTATGCTCAGCCCCCATATCGTGACACATTTTACTGAAAAATCTAGCTCTATGAGGTCGTTTTAATAAAGTTCACCACATTTATGACAGTTTGTAGGACTTCATTCAAATCAACACTCAAATGCTGTGAAGTGAGTGCTTCACTATGGATAATACAATTGGTCCAAACAGCATCATGAACTTTGCCGCGGATGAGGGCTTGTAGGCCACTGTAACAGCCCGACATTGAATGAGCACCATCGGTACGCACACCAACACAATAAGCCCAGTGTTAAAGAATGAACATTAACGGTACTTCACCCAACAAGAACCACATAATATATAAAGATAACCCACACGCAACACCCAGTCTATTTTATTTTCCGCCATGAAGTTGTCCACAATTTCAAATAAATCTTTGCCTGTCGTACCTGCATTTAAGTCCTTACAAAAAAGATCTTCCGCCATTTGTTTTTTTTTTCATCAACAAACCGCACATAACAGATTAAATGAGCATCTCTGTTGCTATCAGTGGCCTCATCAAGCTGCAAAGCAAAGTCCTTCCCCCTCATTTTTTCTATAATCTGTTCATTAAGATCCTCTCCTAAATCTTGAATTCGACGGCTGATTGTACTGTCCGACAAAGGAATGGGCAAAAGCTGTTTTTTCAAGGACTCTCCAACCATAATGGACACCATATCAATAGCACACGGTAAAACGAGTTCTTCTGCAATCGTATGGGGTTTCTTACATTTTGCTACCCGGTATGCTACCTTGTAGGACGCTAGAAGAGCTTTACTCGAGATTGTCGCCTGCTTAGAACATGCTGATTTTTGTTCTTTCATTTGACTCAGCTTTCTAGAGAAATATTCTATTGGTTTGACAATGTCATTCGCATGAACACTTTCTAAATGGCACTTCAATTTGCTAGGCAGCATACATTCGACAGAGAGTACTTTGAAACACAAAACACACCGTAGACGTTCTTCATTGTTCACAAGAGTGCACGTGAAACCAAAATCTAAGTAACCTTCGTCGTATTTTCTATACTTACGTTTCCTTTCCTCATTACCACTTTCCTTGTTATCCTCAACCAGTTCTCGCTTTTTACTAACACTTGCCAAATTAAAAAAATCTTTCCATAGTTTATATCAAACTCACGACACAATCAAAAACGTTTGAAAACAGAAAATCACCGTGTTACCTACTATGGTCGCGCGAGGAGAATGCGCGGAAAGTTGATAGGTGGTTCGGGGTAGCGAGACTTCAAAGGCTGGCCAACATAAAAAGTGAAATTTCTCCGGGGTCACTCAGGTTGACAAACACCAAAAATGAAATTTCCCACAGCTCTGTGTTTTCTTTACAGCTAAATAGGAAAAAATCCACGCCCACCCACGGCGCCCCTGACCATCTGTCATGGCGCCCCAGGGCACCGCGGCGCACAGGTTAAAAACCGCTGTTGTAGGAGATGAATACCTTACCTGGTAATGCAACATCAGAATGGTTCTCGAATTGGGTTTTAAGTTGCATGCTTTATCCATGACTTTTTTTTAAAATTAATGAACTTGTTTTCCCAAGTTACATCTTTTTATTGTTAACGAATGAAACGACAATATATAGAAACAGAAAGAAGAAAAAATAAAGGTCTGGATACGAAGAAAGGAATAAAATGACAGTCGAAATTAGATTCTTGGTCTTTTCGTGCACCATAATTGAACTAAGAAAATTGTCATCGTTCAAGTTAACGTTTTATATTCTACGTATTGCTCCACGTGATTTTGTTGTTGAGAAACAATAACAACTAAATAATAATGCTGAAGAACGAAGGGTATTAAAGATCAGGTTCATAATAAATAAATAATCAACTGATAAGTCACAGAGAAGTATTACTCTTTACATCCTGAACATTATCGAGGAATTAAGATAACCATAATCTTACCTCGCACGGCCTCTTTTTTTTTCTCTAACCAGCGGCACTCGAGCTTTCCAGCTCTTTTGGCCCAATGACATGTCATTGCGAGGCTGGGGGGGTCAGTGGACTTTCCTTCCAACCAGGTCAGGAGCTTAGCTCCTTCCCATCCACACGGGATTTATGTGCAGGAGCCGTTCAGGTTATTCAGTCAAATTTCCGGTCGTAAACATTCCTTCAAACGCTGACGCCCGGGTTTGAACCATGAAAACCTGGTCGCCAGTACAACGCCGTAGCCATTACACCAGCGCGGCTCCCATCGCACGGCCTTAAAAGTCAACAAGAACATAAATACATTAAGAACCTGTGGTACCAGCTAAAAGCAACGTTGGTTCGCGATCACAACCTAATTAAGATCAACTGTGGCAGATGTTTCTCTGCTGGACGCTACACTGATGGTCTTAGTGTATTAGGGTCATCATGAATGGTTTTAGTTTGTTTGTTAGAGCTTTCGTTAAAATTTTATAGTCTACGTTGAAGAGTTACAAGTATATTGGTCTGTAGTTTTTAATGAGTGTTTTGTCGGAGTTTGGTTTTTGGTATTAGGGTGATGTAAGGCATGTTTAGGCTTGATGGGAGTTCCTTATTCTCAAAGGCGTCTTTGTATACTTGTAATAAAAGAGGCCCTAGGGTAGGAAAGAAGTGTTGGTAAAATTCTGACGTGAGTCCTTCTGGCCCTGGTGATTTGTCTTTTTGCATTGCATTTACTGCGAGTGTTATGTCTGTTAGTGCCAGTTCACTATCTAGTATTTGTTTGTCTGCGTCAGATAATTTCTTTGTGAATTGCATAAATCTGTCTTGTATGTGTGGTTGAACATTTTCTTCTGTGTACACGTTCCTATAGTAACCTTCGAAAGCCTGCACTATATGTTGTGTTTCCGTCTGTGTGATCCCTTCTAAATCCATTATTTGCCATATTTGTCTGCAGCGTTGTATATTTTATTCTATTGCCATGTATTGTTTGCTTGGAGTCTCTTGTGTTATTGTGTTGAGTTTTGTTCGTAATAGGGCTCCCTTAAACCTGTTGTATTTGTGTTGTTCTAGTTCATTTTGTAGCGTAAGAATGGAGTGACAGTTTTTGTCCATTAGCTTTGTGTAAATGTCCTTTTACTCTTGAAGCTGTAGGGGTCCTTTATGATTTGGAGTTAACAAATGTTCTTGTATGGCTGACTTAAGTTATGATCAGCTTCGGTCGGGCTTACAGATGGCCGACAAATTTCAATAACGCGAATGATAATATCGTGGGCCGAAGAGGTGGGCCAAGGTTAATATAAAATAACTTTGAACTGTCAAAGAATTCAGCTTGAAGTCCGGTCTGTACATTAGACATAACGTTTATTAATAGACGTAAGGCAGACGATCATGGATGTAATCATAGGCATCATATTGAAAGTTCATATTATAATCTCACGACATCATAGTTAACGTATCTATGTTCATGTATGATCAGGCAATTTGGATCATGAGCTTGATTGACATATATTCTTATAACGGCTGACCTCTCAAGGGCAGACATACATATTATGACCAAGGGCATGGACTACGTCAAATAATGTCCCATCTTTAAATGGCCTCGTAAACAATATATCTGGAATATCCGAACATCATATTTGAGGCATCATAGTAAACAGTGCATATAAAATCCTAAGTCCTGAATTTGACTGACCTCTCATCATCTGCCGTAATCCATAGGACAGCAAAAATATACTTTATATTTGTATTCACGTTTGTGATACAATTCTTCCAACCGGCACGTACTTGAAAATAATAGGCTGGATCCAATAACTTCACTTTATCTTTAATCCATTTCAGTACACCCTAATGAAGGGTCAACAATTCCCCATTGAATGTTCTGACTAGATTCAACATGGCGAAAACGTAATATATATTTTCATTAACTTAAATGAAACTTACTGTTAAATCCTGACGGCGATAGCTTCCACATGGAAGGCCGTATAAAATAGACATCAACAGTAGTTTACCCACAATATGGGGCTCGAACAAACAGACCAACGTCTGACTTCCATCCCAGCCATTACATCTCTCTCTGAGGTCACTGCGTCATCCAGTGTTTAGCAACAAAACGCAAAAATACCCACGCACAAATATGTGCGCTTCCGTGCGCGATGAATTTAATTATAAATATATTCTTGCCACATTTGTTGATGCGTACCCTTTTAACAGGAGTAAGACTTGTGTCAACTTTAATACTGTTAAGGAACCAAAAAAGGACGTAACAGTTTACCTTATCCCCCGAGGAAAATAAAAATTATTTATTTTTTTACTTGAATAACCGCTGAGAGGTAAATCAAATTATCATCTACACATAATATCAATCTAAATATACTAAACAAAATATTACTAGTGACAGAATAAATATGAAAGTGAACTCAACTCAAATAAACAAAATGCAATGTAAGTAAATGTACAACCACTATAAACCAACATGAGGAAAATGTGGCAACACTAGATAATATAAAGTAATAAGGACGATGAAACACAAATAAAATGTTAACAGAAAGAAAAAATGTCAATAAATGAATTCAAATAAATGGAATATGAACGCATCAAAACGATGAGTTATAAATGAAAAAGAATGGAAATAAACTACGCGAAGTAATCAACACACTTAGCAATACTAAATAAGTATGAGTGCTGATATACTACCTATGTTATGAGTGCAAATCACTAGCGCTATGAACTAGAAATAATCTATTTGCTATAAATATATTAAATATTAGACATAATGAAATTAGATTAATTAATAGTTTAAGCATAGCGTCCATGGCCTTAAAATGTTATTAATTCCCACTGAGTTCACTATTAATTAAAGTCAGGAAGTTGAAACATTACATTAGAAGAATGTTACCATGCCACGTTTGAATTAAAACGTTATCAATTGTGGTGGGTTTGTTGTTAATACAGTTTGTTGTTAAGAAATCTTAGTGTACTGAATGAGGTCAGCTGTGAAGGTCCCTGAATATAATAAATATTAGAGTAAATTTCCAGGGCACCTTTCTACTACCACCACTATGATCTCATTCAGACTTATTCTAGATAGAATGTAAGATGACTACGTTTGGTGTCTAGGGTTATGAAATGTTAGTGTAAGGTTGCATTAACCAACTAAACATATAAACAATTACACAATTTATGTTATTATCTAATACAACAAAACAGTACCACGACAATCACATACAAACTACACTTTAAAAGACTATCTTTAGTAAGTCAGTGGTTGAAAGTTTGGTAAAGTTAATATTTTTCAATTTATTGTCCTGAATCTGATTTATTTGGAATCAGGACTATCAATCAATAATGAAATCATAGAAATTAATTACATCAATCAATTTACACAAATGGGTCTTCTGACCATAATACACATATTATTATATAAGGGTGTAGTTGTATTATCTAACTGAGGTGACTTCTAGTATACACTGGTTGATTGTTTATTATCATCATCTCTGCATGTTGTTTGTAAGTTTTTATGGACACTGATGGAATGTTTATATCACTATTCTCAGTCTCTTATTTGCAATATAATGTTAGTTGAGCGATCAGGTGCCGAAACATGCACCTATCTTTGTAATATGATGTAGGAATCTTCCTGCACTTCGCTGAACGACAACCTTCAGCTCCCACTTCTTCAAGAATGATGGTGGTTTACAGTTGTCTCCGAAAAAGGCAAGACTGTGGCATGAATATATCGGCCCACTGTAGTCTGGCACCAGTTATTGACAGCAACCAAAACCCTCACAGATGCAAGGAAATAACACAGTTGAACGATGACTAGGCAATAGAATATGGCACATTTTCGATCTGCCCTATGTCCAGGCTTTTCCTATGTTAGAAAAATTCTCCGCCTGCTCTCATCGATCTTGCTTTACACAAAATTTACTTGAAATGGCAGTGAACAGTCCCCGTTTCGTACCAGTATCTACTGCTTTGTCCAATGGGACCATGTTTACATTTATTTTTGAATATATCGTTTCAAATAACAACTCCCAATATGTTTCCAAGGCAAATATATTTTTAGTTTTAGATCAACCAATCATACTTCGCCTTCCTTCAAAATCCACCCAATCAAATATCCCGTACCTTTTAACCTCATTTACCATAAGTCGTTTTTTCAAAACATGCCATAAAAAATTACAAGCAGGCATGATCTTTACTTGACAGTCTGGTCGGATCCACTATAGTATTATGGCTATAATTAGTTAATTAATGGACTATTTGCGTAACTATTACCATATTCTTTGTCAACAAGTCCTAAGGTACACGAATATACAATTTATATGGGACTAGTTGGCTTGGTTCAGAAGTACACAGTTTTTTTTCTAAGTTAGTGTTTTTATTTTTAGTCTACTACACGTTCAATTCTTTTCCATGTGCTGTCTTCTCTATTTACGTGATAATTACGTCCTTTGAAATAAGAGCTACGGTTGTTTTTGTGACACGAGTTGTCTACATGTTCTAACTTTTTCCTCGTATTTTGGGGAAACCCCTAAGGCAAGGCTTGCCCCTGTGCTAGTATGGGCTTTTAGTTTATAATCAATGCGAAACGAATTAGCATTTCATCTATCTTTTCCCCTCCTCGTTCCACAATGCATTTTAGGCACATATTTTCTTAGAACTAGGAAAAGTGATTATGTCAAGGACGAATTTGAAAAATTGGGTACCGTTTTGTTCGGCTATTCGTTAGCAAATAATAATCTGAAGGCGTAGGCGATACCAACAGTTCTAGCAGAAAATTCTTTTATACTTTCTTATCTTTTCCTTTATGCCCGATATTGTTATATATTAAATTAGATATTGTATTTAGAAATTCACTACATCAATGTTAAATGTTTTATGCACACAGTAGTCTATTATTTATAAGTTCATGTTATTTCAACGTCAAACTGTATATGCTAATTTAAGGAAATGTAAATGTAAATAAACAACCAGTGGAAAAAAAAAATCGTAATAATAGTATCGATGAACGACGTAAAGTTCCCTTAGTAATGAATCATAATTAAGGAAATGTTCGTGCAGAGGCGTCACTCTTCGTAGGGCGTAGAATCTCGCTTGACTCATAAGGACAACGAGAGAGAGAGAGAGAGAGAGAGAGAGAGAGAGAGAGAGAGAGAGAGAGAACATCGGCATTTTTTTCTGTAGGCGTCAATTTTCTGGACACGTACATTACTGGGTGCAATGTACCGGCGTACTCCTGTAGAAATGCGCCGCCTATGCCAAAATTTGACGCATCGCTTCTAAGGGCAAAAATTAGGTCTGCGTTAGGCAACCGTAAAACAGGTGCAACAGAAAAAATATGATTTAATGATATCCAACGTGATTTGATGTTCTTGCAACCACCGAATCATGTTAGCTGCGCCCTTCCTTAACAACGTAAAGAAGGGTGCAGTGATGGTAGATAATAAAAAGAAACGCAGTTGACAAAATCATAGATCTCTTCTTCTTCTTCTTCCTCGTTCGTCCTGAAAAGGACGGTGGTTGCATTGTGTCTGTTTACGCCTAAGCTGTGATATTTGCACCTTTCGGTCGACACATCCGACTTCTGCACGGCATTTTTTAGGACCGGGTTTGCCTTCCCATTGCGATCCACACTCGCTCAGCCAGACTGCACTGCTGCAGACTGTTTCCAGGACCACCACGTGGAGGTGGAGTGCGGTCTTGACCAGCTCTGATTCGCTGGTCCTGACGCAGGCAGTCAAGCTATGAGTCGCTGACTGCGTTCTCTATTGCTGCGTCTTTGGGTCCCATAGATCTCAAAGGCTGAACTAAAGTCATAGCCTGTGTAAAAGTAAAGAAGTGCGACAAGAGTCGTTGACTAAGAAAATACTGAGTTAATCGGCCCAGTAAAAAATAACGAAATATAGATACAACAAGTGAAGAGTCTGAACAGACAGGATATTTGAAAATAAAGAAATGCTAATATGCAAGACATAGATGATATCAAGTACCAAGTATGATTTTTAATAGAAGAAGAGACAAGTACAAAACATTCGGAAGAATGAAAAGTAACGCACCCACAAACGCAACTATAAAGTGCGTGGTGCAGAGTTTTGTACAAGTCGCACGTCTAAAAGATGGTGTGCAAAAAGTGAACGATGTTTAAATTTAACAGCTCTGTGAGCGTCAAAATAGTTACTAAAGCGCACAAAAGCAAACTGGTTAAAAGAATTTTGAAGTTCGAACAAGCGAACAAATTTAATATTACCGATTTTCTGAAAAAAATGTTTCAGTGCATACCAAGTGGTATGAGACGGAATGTTGCGCACCAGAACAGTGCGATTTAGTGTCATATGATCTCGGCCAGATCGCAACTGAGCCAGAGTATCATTTAAATTAATTTGTGTCGCGTGTGCTAAACGTGACGAAGACAGAAGGCACATATTATGTTTTTCCTTGTATGATGTAACAGTAGGACACAATATAAATGTTAGAAAAAATATTTTCTATAGGAACAGCCTAAAATAACAAAGTCATGAAAAAATATATGACTCGGAAGAGAAGAAATGATGACTGAACGAGTTGAGACATCAAAGAAATGTGGTAATAACTCCAAGTATCAATGGGCTAATATCTGCGCGAAGCAGAATTAGGCACCAATTGTAAATGAAGAGAATGGTGATGAAAATGTACACCATTGTCTCGTTCAATAGCCAAAAGAGCGTCTCTATTAGTATTAAAAGTCATTAACGCCTCACCATACCTGTTATTGGTAGGTGGCAACAGACGTACAAACTTAACGTCTGCCGTGTAATTAAGGAAATCGCCAAGTTCCTGCCAAGTAGTTCGTTGTGGCAGATTGCGCACTAGAATGGTGCGAGAATATGCACCTGTTCCAATATAAGTAGTCCCATTGTCACCAACATAGGAACTTGAGGGACGTGCACCCTTAGTTTGCTGAGGCAAATTGCTATTTATATCACTCATATTTTTAGAATTCTTTCTATAATGTGGATTATACTGTTGGACCTGCGTATGATAACTACTACCATGTAAAGGAACAGATTTTAAACATGTCCTAGCAGGCAAATCAGAAGACCTGAGTACATTATTTTTTTCCAATGTACCGGTATTAGTTTTACTGAGTATCTTCACATTACTCTTAACTCCCAACATAGGTTTAACCATGTTACTCTTATCCGTAACACCATTTTTACTCTTGTCAGCCTCAATAGTCTTTTTAAGAGTAGCTTCACTAAAATCGTGTCGACAAGACTTATCCCCCGAATTGGCAGTATTATTTCGTCGAGGGAAGATGTATTTCCCTCGAAATGATTTACTAATCTTCATTGGGAGTGTAGATACTTTAGTATCACCCATAGTAACGAAGGCATGTTGTACAATAGGTCTATCATACCCGATGTTGGACAATATCTTGTTGTCCAATACCACATCCAGCAGACCATCAACCCTCTTTCTTAAATTAGTAATTTCACACTTTAGCTGTGAGATTTCCTCACCTTGCTTGACCTGTACCTTTTTGAGCTCAATATTTTCACTTACTTCACTCTGCAGTAATGACTCTGATGTAGCCAATTTGTCCTCATACTTACTTTCGTGGTGAACATGTGAATGTTCATCGTCATGCGTTACTATCTCTTTATTCTGAGTTAATCTCAAATGAATCCCTTCCAACTTCAAGTCTTGAAGCTGAGCAGCATGAGACTGAGTCTCTCTATGTATTCTCTTTTCTATTTCTTGTTCTATCCTTGCTCTCCTTTGTCGTGCTATTTTCTTTAATTTCTTCTTTTGTTCTACCAACATATGTGGTTGCAATCGAGCTACTTCTGACGTAAGCTCTGAATCTTAACACACTGTGCGTGAGTTTCTAGCTTTAAAGCTATATTTGTCTGATCAACTGATTTCAGTCGACCAACCTCAGATAACAACGCCTGAATGTGCGCACACTGTGCAAGAAGTTTTCTTTGGTAGGCTGCGGCATTATCTTGTGAAATTTTCAATGCGAGATCCTTAACCTCAGACTCCAAAGCTTTATTTTTATCCATGGTAGATTCTAGTGAGGCCTTAGAATTGGCAAGCTCCACTTTCAATTTTCGCAGATCACTTTCAAATTTGGATTGTATCACATATAATGCACTCTCCTCAGCAATATCCTCCAACAACTGTATCTTTTCCTGACGACACTGTTTGTCGTGTGTTATTTGTTCCTCATGAACATTGTCGTCGCGTATAGCGTAGTATATTTTTTTTCATTATATTACCATGTGAATGATGGAGGCATTTTGCTAAAAAGAAACGAAGATCCATACGCAGTAGTTGTGCCAAGTCCGTTGCAACATTTATATGAGGAATAGAATGAAAATGCCAACTCACAAAGTCATCCAAATCTGATGCCGCCTGACATAAAAAACGATCCATCACATATTCTTCAAGTTCTGGGCCTTGAAATCTCTTATCCCTACCATCCTGGAGCAGCATCTCCAGTACAGGTATCATGTCATCCGTAGACATTTTTGTCTAAATATGTAAGTAATCGACTTACCCAGTCAAATAATTTATCAAAGAGCTGAAAACTTATACTTTTACTTAGTATGTAACAGGTTCCTGTCCAGAGAACTTGTACAACAATTACTTGCTAACTATTAATAATGTCATTCATCAAAGAAAAAAAATATGCATTAAAATGTTATCAGAGTTCAACAGAAATAAACAATGCAGGCAATAGTGACAAGGACAAGATATTAAAGGAAGAATGACTACGTTCGCAGGAATCAAATTAACCACAAAGTAGAACTAAAAAGAGAATTTTGCAAAGAATGCAATGACAACTGCGAAGAAAAAATGACAAGGCAAGTGACAACACAAGGTATAAACACAAATGGTGTATACAAATACTTGTAAGTGATAGTCAGATTGAGACGGACGTTTGCAACCAAAATTCATCATGAAAATAAGGTACATATAAGAAATTTCTACGAAAACAACAATAAGGACTCAACGTCACAGCTAAACAATTAGTTGTCACAGACAACCAAACACAGTGGACTGAAATAATCCTTCAACAATCATATGTTGGAACATTCCACTGCGGGAAGTCTGTAAAAATATGTCCCTACAGAACACTCACGAAGGCCCGGGGGTGAATCTGGGATGTTTCCTTCGCGAGTCGCCAAACCCAACCGCCCACATGAAATAAAAAAAAAATGGAACATAAAACATGAGGTAGAAATGTGGACATATTAAAGTACGGGCTCACTTATGCATGAAATGGTGAATAGAACACACAATTTTTGTTTTTTACTTATCTTATTTTGAAGAAAAAATTTCCCTGCCCTCACAAAACTTGCGATTTTGGCATTCGGTCGCTGCATGCATGAGCCATAATACATAAGTAGACGTAAAACAATGCCAATGTCCAACGTTGATGGTGGCAGTTGAAGTCCAGCGTTGAATTTGATCTTGGAAAACCGTTATCCTGGATCCCAGGTCAACGATGTTGTCGCCTTGAAAGATCACGAAATTTCAAACGATATTTCCCTTGAAGTTGAATTCGTTCCCTTGAAACTGCGCCACCAAACTGTAAAGATCCTTTTACTCTTGAAGCTGTAGGGGTCCTTTATGATTTGGAGTTAACAAATGTTCTTGTATGGCTGACTTAAGTTATGATCAGTGTGGTGAAGTGGGATGTTATAAATATTTATAGGGGACTTAGTGTACTGACTGAGATCAGCTGTGAAGGTATCTATATCTAATAAGAGTAGTGTATTATAGATAACCTTACTTGCTGCCACATATGTATACCTCAGTCAGAATTATTCTGGAATAGTGTGATGACTACGTTATATGTCTAGGGTAGGTGTATGATGAAGTGTAAGTCATAACAACAACAGACAGATAACCAATTTAATTTATTCCACCACACTTGACAACACTGTGACACTCACATACATAAAACACTCTACGAGGATATCTTAAAGGAGTCACTGATAACTTTTCAAATAACAATATGTATTCAGTGCTGTCATGAATGTATATGTGTCCTGATTCAAATACAAAGGGAACCAGGAATCACAATCAATTTTAATTACAAGTTATATGTACAGAATTTATTAATATGAATCTTGTAGTGACATATATTATTAATAGTATCCTATGTGTGTCAGTTGTGTAGTAGTAATATGAGGTAATACTGGTTTTGTTTTGTTCAAGCTCTGTTGGTATTTGTCATCATGACTTCAATAGTTTGTTTCTATTTGAACTAGTATTGGAGATGTTCTCAGTTCCTGGTATGAAAACAATTAAATTCCCCTCTTAATTTTATTTTACAATGTCATTTTAAGATGGGGGTACATAATGTTGAGCTCCATGGCCACACTATCTTAACTTTCGTGATGACTGCAGTAAAAGACTCCTCTGCTCGATTACTTTAATGAGTTCTGGAGCCACCCCACTGGTTGCTATATGGACCAAGGAGTATGCTGTCCACCTCTGGCTTCAGCAAAGCTCTGACCAGGTGCTGCTCAATAACTTTAAGACCACGGTCCCTGAAACAAGAAGGTTGTACCTTCTACGTCAGAACTAATTTATACTCTATTTCTACACTGAGCACAATACATCACAAACATTGAGTTCAGAGCGTTAGGCCAACTGTCAGCTTCATCTGAAATACTTTATACCAGTATTTCCCTCCCTAATGGTTACTACGCCTCTGCAATTCCAGCATTATTTCTTTCTAGTCAATAATCTAGGTGTCAGTGTACTGTTTGGCCATTCCATGCAGTTTTACTTTCCTCCGACACCTTCTGTTCAGGCTGGAGCACTATAGGCTGTACATCATGTTCGCTACTGAACTACACATATATACAGACATAAATTATCAATTTACATTCAATTTTCATTAAAAGATATTGAATATTTCAAGCTTACCACAATTCATGGAAATAATAAACAGTTTCGTTGACTGGCAATGAATATAGCACAACTCCGATCTGCCGATGTCCCAGGCTTTATTTTATAAAAAATATACACTGGTGCTCAACGCACTGCTTCTTAGTAGGTTTATTACAAGATGTGGCAAGGAACAGACGCTCTGAATTGAGTATATTCGCAGCTCTACCCAATCAAACCATGTCTACACATCTTTTCAAAAAAGTACTCCTTTTCACGTTTCCCCTGACAACACAAGATAGTATTTATAGCCCGACCAATCGTGTTTAGTCTTACATTTGTTGCGCTCCAATCAAATAGGAGTTAACATGGTAGGCTATTTCCGTAACGTAATGTTTTTTCAAACACGTTATAAAAAAAATTTTATGAGCAGAAATGATTTCATGCTGTCAGGCACCCCCACTATTTTATTTTGGCCATAACTTGGTAATTCCTAGACTATTTGCGTAACGTTTTACATATTCTTTGTCAGCAAACCCTAAGGAACCCAAATATACGAATTTAATGGAGCCAATATGCATTTTCTTCTAGGATAGTCGTGCTGTTACTACCTTCTCACTTCCAAACTTGAGGGTGTCTGGGTACTGTCATGTTTTCAAACGTAAACCGGTATAATGTCATAATTCCCAATAAGCGTTTTTCATGATTTTAAAAACCTAACTCTTGTATGGGTAGGGTTTTTATCACTGACGATTTGAAAAAAAGCCAGTGCTTGTGGCCTTACACGCGTGATGGCAGCAATTGTGTATCGCGCGACGCGTGTTTAGTGTTGCATGTGTCCTTGCTTTATGCCTCTCCCTTCTCTCTATCCTTTAGTCCATCTGTCTTTTAGTTACGCCGTGTATAAAATGGAATGAATGAAATATTAAATTTAGGTCATTGATCAGCTTGCGTATCTCAAGGTTTTTCCAAGAAATACAGTACACGTTTCATTGAAGAAAGCGGGTAATAATACAGCAGGCTTTTACTATCAACGTGAAAGCGTTACAATTTGCAGACGAAGGAGAACACAGGGGGATTTTGCGTACAGTCATTGTGACAGCACTGTTCTTTACCATTCTTCTTTCCTTTTATTAAATTTATTTGTTAGGCTTTGCATTTACGTTTTAATTTATATATGGGGATTAGAATAATTCACGACAATCAGCTTCGGTCGGGCTTACAGATGGCCGACAAATTTCAATAACGCGAATGATAATATCGTGGGCCGAAGAGGTGGGCCAAGGTTAATATAAAATAACTTTGAACTGTCAAAGAATTCAGCTTGAAGTCCGGTCTTTACATTAGACATCACTTTTATTAATGGACGTAAGACAGACGATCATGGATGTAATCATAGGCATCATATTGAAAGTTCATATTATAATCTCAGGACATCATAGTTAACGTATCTATGTTCATTTATGATCAGGCAATTTGGATCATGAGCTTGATTGACATATATTCTTATAACGGCTGACCTCTCAAGGGCAGACATACATATTATGACCAAGGGCATGGACTACGTCAAATAATGTCGCATCTTTAAATGGCCTCGTAAACAATATATCTGGAATATCCGAACATCATATTTGAGGCATCATAGTAAACAGTGCATATAAAATCCTAAGTCCTGAATTGGACTGACCTCTCATCATCTGCCGTAATCCATAGGACGGCGAAAATATACTTTATATTTGTATTCACGTTTGTGATACAATTTTTCCAAACGGCACGTACTTGAAAATAATAGGCTGGATCCAATAACTTCACTTTATCTTTAATCCATTTCAGTACACCCTAATGAAGGGTCAACAATTCCCCATTGAATGTTCTGACTAGATTCAACATGGCGAAAACGTAATATATATTTTCATTAACTTAAATGAAACTTACTGTTAAATCCTGACGGCGATAGCTTCCACATGGAAGGCCGTATAAAATAGACATCAACAGTAGTTTACCCACAATATGGGGCTCGAACAAACAGACCAACGTCTGACTTCCATCCCAGCCATTACATCTCTCTCTGAGGTCACTGCGTCATCCAGTGTTTAGCAACAAAACGCAAAAATACCCACGCACAAATATGTGCGCTTCCGTGCGCGATGAATTTAATTACAAATATATTCTTACCTCATTTGTTGATGCGTACCCTCTTAACAGGAGTAAGACTTGTGTCAACTTTAATACTGTTAAGGAACCCAAAAAGGACGTAACACTTTGTTAGTTGGATAGCTTTCTCTGTTAATGTCTGTTGTTGTATGCGGTGTCTGCGTATCATGGATGATGACATTAGCTGTGTTCGTTCGTGTATGATGCTATTAAGTGTTTCCCAGTGTTGTTGAATATGTCACTTGTGTATGTAAGAATTAGTTGGGTCATGTGATCTACATATGTTTTGTTTTGGAGCAAAGTGTTGTTGAACTTCCAGTGTGGGGAACGTTTGGAAAGTGTGCTTACCTGTGTAGTGTTAATGGCTGCGAGTACTGCTTTGTGATATGTGAACTTGAGAGCTTCTGGCAACTGTTTTTCTTGAATTAGGTGGTGTGTTGATGGTACGTATATTCTGTCTAATCGTGCAGCTCTGTTGTGTGCTGTGTTTGCATGTGTTGTTTCAATACCAGTTGTGTGTGTGTGTCTGTAGGCATCTAATAAACTGTGCGTATCCATTATGGTTTGTATTATGTCTAGTTGGGGTGCGTCTTCTCTGTTTGCTCTCCTTATCTGTGTTCTAACTATAAAGTCTGGCATGTGTTTATGTATAAGTGTTATGATGTGATGTAGTTTTGAGCGAAGGCCGCTAACATTTATACTAATTATCAAAATTTAATCTGCCATCTTTAACGTATAACAATGATAAATTGTATAAAAGTGTAATTAAATAGTTAGATAATTAACGTACCCTAAGTAATGGTCCTAATGTCTATATTGCTTGTTTTCCCAGATGTTGTCATTCTCCTTCCAGTCACTGACCAGTCTGGGGGGTGTTAGAAGTGAACCATCTTCTTCTGGTGCCGTATTGTTTATTTTCTCGTGTGTTAGTGTGGATGTCTAGATGGTTGGAGTTGTGGTAGTGCTTAAAATGTTTCCTTCCGTTTACGATGTTGGTCTTTGTCTTATTATTGATGAATATGTTGGTGGTAGTTTCACCAGTGGTTTTGTTTTTCCTGGTGCCTAAGTGGTAGCTTTTTTGATTGGTGTTGTAGTGTTGTTTGGGCTGTCTGAGGCCGAGTATCGTCGTTTCCTACTGTTCCAGTGTGTTACCATTTGAAAACCAAAGTGTGCTGTTTATCGGTGGTCTTGTCGGTGGAGCGATTTCTTCTCTGGCTGGCTTTTTATTGCATCTGTTGGCCCAGTGATTGTCCTCACCACAATGAGGACATACCGTTCTACGCCCTAACTAGGACCTTATGTTTTTGTGCTCCAGTTATTCGGAGCTCTAGATAGTGTGGAATGTTTGTCGTGGCTCTATAGAGTAGACGCCATTTGTCAGGCGCATTGCGGATCTTGAAAACTTTCGCCTATGGATCGAAAAACTGTCCTCTTTTTTTCCCCCTGAACCTTAATTTTTTTATAAAATTTTGCCTCGTTTTGGCGAGGTGCGTCCCGTTCAACCTAGTCGGTTATATTTGGGCGCATGTACAAATATAAAAGACCTTTAGCTCTGGAGAATTAATAATACTAAGTTTTGTATGGCTAAACTAAAACGTGAAAATGTAGAGAATTCAACTTTGACCTATATACTTGCTTCATTGATTACACCAAAGCTTTCGACTGTGTTCAACATCAGCAGTTATGGACTATTATGGAAAATATGGGATTTCCAAACCACTTTGTACTAGAGGTGGGCAAATCGACACACTCCGCTGTTTCGAGACAGTCGGCTCAGTGATTTAAACTGTGTCGAAACAGTGTGTCGACACAACGGCACAACGGAACTATTGCCCGTATCGGGGAGAAAGAAGTCTCTAATAGACAGTATACATTACTATACATGAACTGTTTTTCCTTGCGCGCTACTGTCGTGTGTGAAAATCTATGTCATTTCGTGTGACCACAATTCAATATTTTTACACAAGTCTTCATTATGATGAAATAAAACGGAGATATGATGATAGCTGCAGTATATGTGAAAATAATAAAAAAAAAACAACAATAATAATAACAGTAATAATAACACATGATATCAAACTAGAGTAAGCTAGTTTTGGTAGACAATGATTCAAATCCACACCGAGTACACAGATATCAGCAGAGCTAATAAAGTGTTCATTACATTTATACGAACACACGGACACTTTCAACTTTAACATAGTGCCTAAAACAATGACAACTGCAGCACTGACACAATTTCCAGTGTCTATAGCTTCTCAGCAAAAATAATATCACTTGCAAAATCAAGTCATCATAACACATCCCTGAAAAATATGACATGTTTGATATTCCATACTAATGTTCCGAACGGTTCCCTCAAATTTTACAAAGGCCCACGGATGGTGAGACAGTGAGACAGTGTGTCTCTGCAAAACAGCGAGGCAGACAGGACATTGTTTCGACACATACATACAGTAGCCATCTCTACTTTATACAACTCATCGCACTGCTGTGCCAAGAACAACTGGCAGCCGTAATAATAGATGGAGAAACATCAGAATGGTTTGAAGTACATACAGGAGTAAGACAAAGCTGTACCCTTTCCCCTTACCTGTTTAACATTTATGCCGAGAATATCATGAGAAACGTAAGAGATTTCTTCTTCCTCGTTCGTCCTGAAAATGACGTTGTGTACGTTTGCAACTAAGCTGCGATATTTGCGACTTTCGGCCGACATATCCGACTTCAGCACAGCATTTTTTTGGGACCGGGTTTGCCTTCCCTCTTCGATCCCTACTCTCTCGTGCAGACCAAGAACACACACTGTTTGACCCATTTAACATCGGCGGGTACCAGATCCCGGAAATCAGATATGCTGACGACACAGTCCTCCTGTCGACCAACCCAGAAGGACTTGAACAATTAATTCTGTCAACCAAAAACACAGCGAAGCACAGAATCTAGACCTAACCACCAAGAAGACCAAAGTATTGACAACAGACAAAGTAAAGATCAAACCAGAAACAGACGCAGCAATAGAGACCGCAGTCAGCGACTCATAGCTTGACTGCCTGCGTCAGGACCAGCGAACCAGAGCTGGTCAAGACCGTGCTCCACCTCCACGTGGTGGTCCTGGAAACAGTATGCAGCAATGCAGGCTGGCTGAGCGAGCACGGATCGCAATGGGAAGGCAAACCTGGTCCTAAAAAATGCCGTGCAGAAGTCGGATGTGTCGACCGAAAGGTGCAGATATCACAGCTACGTTGTAAACAGACACAACGCAACCACCGTCCTTTTCAGAGCGAACGAAGAAGAAGAAGAAGAAGAAATCAGAAATTGAAATTGATAACGAAGAACTGGAAGGTGTTAATGAATTCGAATACTTAGGATCAATCATCAACAGCCCTGGCGACTGTGCAGTAGAAATTAAAAGAAGACTTGCAATAGCCTCACATAAACTAATACAGATGAAAAACAAATGGCAAGGCACAAGCAAAGAAACAAAGTTACAACTGATCATAGCATGTATATTCCCAGTAGCAACATACGGCTGCAAGACATTGACACTCAATAAAACAGTTGCAAAAAAGATTTATAATACATAAGGAAGGGAGACCCGAGGCCTGTAAACAGTAAATTAATATGAGACAAACATAAAGGTATGTTGTCAGGCACTCGTAGGAAATAAAGAAGTAGAACATTAGACAACAGAAAAACAACAGACATGAGTGGCTTACCCAGGATTCGAACACTGGGCCTTCCGTGCGACAACCCCGCCTAGCTATGCAAGCGAATCACACTATCCTCCCTGCCACCTACGCATCACCAAAAATGATGCTTCGATGACAGGTCATTAGTGCGAACCGCAAGACATAACACCGGAAGTTTACCATGGGCAGTTCAGCCTATTAATGACGCAATCACTTCTGTTGTTCCCCTATTATACAGTATAGGCCAGTCCACACAAGACAAAGACCTTAATACTGTGTCTGTAGTGGGTTTGATGGTATTGTATGATGGTGATATTACTAAATGTAATGTATGAGGCCAGCTGTGAAGGCTCCTGAGATAAAATGTAGTTGTGAATTGTCAGAAGGCCTTTCTTGCTACCACTACGACCTCACACTCAATTTTTTTTTTCTTAATGAATGTAGCTATGTAAAATGTCTAGGGTTATGATATGTAATGTGGTGTGATAGTTATGGATACACCCACAGATATTTAAGCAGACTAATAATATTTAACAAATATTATAATACACTGAACTAACTCAAGAGTGTAAAATTTTTGATAGAATTATATTACATTTATTTTGTTCTGGATCAAGTTTTATGTTGACCAGAACTTTTTAAAAAAAGATTTAAAAATTATGAAAGAAATGCATGGAATGTTACATAATAAATGCAAGAGTGTACATATATAAGTACTAGACTAGTTAGTTTTATTAAAATGTTCTAGTAGTCATCTACTTGGGAGGATAGTTAATGCTTGTGCTGTTGGGGTGGCCTCATCACACCTGTCTATATTGACTACACAGTGTCCAGTAAATTGCAGGAATTTTATGGGGTATTAGTAACTAAAAGGCGTTGGTGAACTTCCAGCAGACCAGAGGCTCACTCAACTTGCATATGTAGCTCTGGTGCTGAAATCTGGTGGTCCCACCTCTCCGTGCTGGCGGGCAATAATAGTGGTCTCTGTCACAACGTACTGCACAGATACACTCGAGTAAAATCACCAACTGAATGGACACCGCCTTGTTGACAACTGAAACTCACAGCTCTGCAATCAAAGTATTGGCTATGGGTCAAAATTCTATTCTCTACCCACGTCTGGACACAACACGGACACAACAACCACATCATACAGACAGGTCAGATCTCTCTGACCAAACAGCACATTTACCATGGTGGTTTTACATCAGATAGGTCCTCCCAGACTATAGATTCTGAAAAATATTTATTAGTTTCCTTCCCTAAAAGTGGATAGGTAATATGTTTCATTATTCTCAACACTTGATCTGTCTTTCCTAACCCTTGCTGGAGTTTATGTATATTGTTGGTCCCTAGACCCTGACTTGGGCGGGGGGTCTAGAGCAAATCCCTACTTGTTTGTAAGGCTAGATTATGATATGGCAGTATCAAATCACTCGAACATTAAACAATATTCAAAATATACAAAGAAATAATTTCAATCTTACCAGATTATGAATAAAGAACACAGAAATGCTAGCAAAACTCAGCTGAGCTGCTGGCTATAGTATGGCGTCCCTGAACTTATTTCACTTTCTTTCATTTGGAAATCACCACACTTTAAAATACTGTGTCTATCATCGAACAACTATTGAGGAATGGCCCCACTTGCGCGTCTGAGCGCCGATAAAATGATTGTCTGTGGCCAATCACTGCCTAGGTTTATTTCAAATTCAAATTTCCTACCCTAAAGTCATTTCAGTCATGCTTCAGTCAAGTATGGATGTTTATCTGTTAGTCTGTCCGTCTCTACTTGTTTTTTTCAAAAACGTACTTGATTTTTGAACCAACCTTTCTCTCCCCTCCAAAATTTTGTCGTTAAAAGTTATATTTAGACACAGCTCCCACCAATGTCCCTTCGCTTCCCTACTAAGTAGATTTGAACACCTGCGTCTCAAGGTCGTGTTTTTTGTGCAAATAGCGACACTTTTTATTCCATACAGTCTGTCGCTGATGTGAACAACACTGTCTTTTGTCATTATCTTCAATATTATATATCCGTCTGTAAAATTAAGAACATATTAGTTCACTGCTCAGAATGGGCCATCCGGCCAGCTAATTTTTATATTCCTAACATTAATATTACGAAAAAGTTACTTTTTTATTTTTGTAATATTCCAAACATCTGCGTTCTGCCGCTGAATTCAAATCAAAGGCTTGTTATGTTTTTATCCTTACATGTTATCTTTGGAGGTATTTTACCGTTGTATCTCTGTCAATTTCACTACAGTGTCCAGTAAATGATTGTAGACATAAAACAGGACAGAGGGTAGGTTTGGTATTGTATAAACATTTATAATACATAAGGAAGGGAAACCCGAGGCCTGTAAACAGTAAATTAATATGAGACAAACATAAAGGTATGTTATCAGGCACTCGTAGGAAATAAAGAAGAAGAACACTAGACAACAGAAAAAAAAACAGACGTGAGTGGCTTACCCAGGATTCGAACCCTGGATGATATTAGCTGTGTTCGTTCGTGTATGATGCTTTTAAGTGTTTCCCAGTGTTGTTGAATATTTTCTTTTGGTATGTCTCTTGTGTATGTAAGAATTAGTTGGGTCATGTGATCTAGGTATGTTTTGTTTTGGAGCAAAGTGTTGTTGAACTTCCTTTGTGGGGAACGTGTGGAAAAAAGATTACATCATTCGAAATGAAATGCTACAGAAGGATGTTGAGAATACTCTGGACAGAAAAAAGACCAACAGAGAAGTACGGCACTCACTAAACGTAGAGGAAAATTGGCTCCTAAATACCATCGCAATAAGGAAGCTGACATTTTTCGGTCATATTAAAAGACATAATAGGCTTGAAAAAATTAGTAATGGAAGGCATGGTCCCTGGAAAAAGGCGAAGGGGACGACGGTGGGTCCAGGACATCACAGAGAGTCTGAACTTGATGCAGGTCGACATGCCCAGAATCTTGATGCGTTCAGAGCAGCTGTAATGGAGACAACGTTCTGGAGAGAATATGTCACATGATGATGAAACTAAAACATGAATGTGGTAGTACTAGCGGAGAAATACGTTTTTTTACCCTGTTCTTATAATCCTTACAGCACAATGTGCCGGTCAAAAATAGTTGTGTAAATAAACTATAAACTGTAGTATGGATCATAAAATCATTTTGGAAGCTGATGAAGACTAGTTCTATTACTAAAACCTAAAACTGGCTGAAAAAATTTAGCTAGCTAAAATTGTTATTTCTTTTTTTATTAAAAGAATTTAATAAAAATTAATTTGTAACCTTTATGTAATACACAATAATTTTATTTATTTAAAAATTTTAATAACTATGAAAACAACAAAATATTTTAACAATCTTTACAATAAAAAATAATAACTTTTTTTTTATTTTTACTTTTCTTTGTTAATTAACAAATTTGTTTTTACTTCCCTTGACTATACTAACGCTCAAATTCTTTGTTATCCCCCATAATACCGCGTTTTAACACTGTCAGAGGCCACACTTGTCTATTATCATATCACATCACCAGCTGCCATCTGCACACGAAGGTCAGCAGCAGTGGATCTTCGGCGTCTTCCGTCTCTTGCCTTGATAGCTCTTTCCTGTCCATCTCTTGATGTTATCTTCCCATTTATACCGCTACCTTCGTCTTGCACGTTTGCCTTCAGCTCTGCATTCCATTATGGTCGTTAGCTCCTTCTTCTTCTTCTTGTTAGCTGTTGTTTAGTAATGTCTACACAAGAAGTCCGGTTCTCTGGATGTATGTTGCTGTGGTTGAAAGTTCGTCAAGACTCCCAAACAGCCTTGTGTGGGTGTGCGTCTCTGTGGGCCAATGTTCAGTCCGCAATTGACTAAGCATGTGGCAGTCTTGCAGGATATGTTCGGCTGTCTGTGCTGCCTGTCCACACGTAAATAGGGGTGATGGGACCAATCTCAGTCTGTATAAGTGACTGTTCAGTCTGTTATGTCATGTTCTAATACGGAACAGGATCACCTGTTTTGCTCGATCAAGATAGTGATAGTTGTCTCTTTGTTGGTCAACTTTCCTGATGGCCTTGATAAGGGTCTTCTTTTCTTGGAAGGTGATTGTTTGTTCTTTTTGTTCCCGTGTTGCTCCCTCTTTTGCTAACGTATCTGCTATCTCATTTCCTGGTATGCCACAGTGTGATGGTATCCACTGTAGCATTACCCTTCTTTTGATATTTACTTTGCATAGGGCTTTATTTAACTCTGGCAGTTTATCACTGTTGAGGGCTTGCAGAACTGACATTGCATCGGTAAGGAATACAACCTGCTGACATTGGCTTATTGTGTTATTTATTATTCCTGCAGCAATGCTTAAGGCCTGTACTTCAGCAGAGTAGTTTGAACAGAATATTCCAGTAGGTGAACAGGAAGATTCGTTTTCTTTGTCTGGATAGACCACATAAACTCCCGCGCCTCCGTTCTTCACTGCTCTGGTTGCAGATCCATCAGTATATACTTGGATCCATGCTTCTCTGGGGTATAGTCCTTCAATCATGTCACATGCTGCTGTTTTCCTTTGGAGAGTATTTAGCTCTCCCATGCGGCAGGTGATAATTATGGAGGTCTTAATGCTGAAATTTTGATGTTGTTCCCATGGGGTTGGGAGGAGTGTGGGAATTATTTCCTAAGTGATGTCTGGTAGTTCATCCTTGTATGTTCTAATTAGTTTTTTTGACCGATGCACAAAACTGCTTCTCTTCAACCTCCCACTGGCTAAATCTCTAAATCTAGTTTTCATTGGATGTGCTGTCATGTTCTTGTACTTTTCTGCTTGGATCAGGGTCTTAGTGTCTCGTCTGTAGAATAAAGGTGGAATGCCTGTGATTTTTTCCATTTCGTTTATTGGTGTGGTCTTCATGGCACCCGTGATCAACCGAAGCGCTTGATTTTGTACCTTATCCAAGGCTTGTAGGTGTGATTTGACTGCTGTAGACCATGCTGCTGATCAGTACTCTAATATTGGTCTTATTGCACCTGTATAAACTTTCTTTAGTGTCGTTTCGTTAGCTCCCCAACTTGATCCAGTTATTTTTCTCAGTATGGAAAGTTTTCTTCTTGTTTTGGCCTCTGATCTCTCGATGTGGGGCCTCCATGTCACACTTACTTACTTACTTAGTCGTTACCCTTCTACCGTGAGGTGTAGAGGTTTGGAAGAGAGAGCGCCAGACTATCCCATCGGCTGTCTTCCTCCTGGCCTGGTTCCACTCCAGTCCTCGGTCCTTAAAAGATTGTCTAATGTTGTCCTCCCAGCGGACTCTGGGTCGTCCTCGGGGTCTGGATCCTTGGCTCTTTGTTTCCCATGCTTGTCGTGGTATCAGATCTTCTCCCATTCTGCAGACATGGCCAAACCATCTTAATTGGGACTGTTCTACTTGGGTCTCCAGGGGGGTGGGATTTAAGGCCTTGACGTATCGTCTGGTTGCGTACCATGTCTCTTCTTGTTACTTCAACCACCTTCCTCGGATACCTCATTTCTGAGGTTTGGATCTGGCTTTTATGGGTTGTAGTCATTGCCCATGACTCGCATCCACAAGTCAAGACTGGGTCATAAGTGGAGCGGTATACAGCCATCTTCGTTTTCTTACCAACCTCTCTCTTGCTGAGGAATCCTCGATTTATGGCCTGAAAAAGTCTCCCAGCTGCTGCTTTTCGAGTGGCCAACTCTTCTTTGATGCCTCCTTTTCGGTCTATAATAGCTCCGAGGTATTTAAAGTGGTCGACCTGCTCTAGGACCTGTTCTCCCAGCTTAATCTAATGTCTTCTTTCTTCTCGTGATATCACCATGGATTTTGTTTTAGGGCTGCTTATGACCATCTCTCTCTTCTCCATGTCATTGTCTTATCTAATGTAATGCCCAAGTACACAGGTTCCTCGTCTGTTTGGACATGTATATTTCCAAGTCGTATCTCTCCTGCTTTGTCTTCGTTTGAGAGCGTGAAAAGTGTTGTTGAGGATTTTTCAGCGTTGATCTGCACCATCCATTTCTCTGCCCATGCTGCTATGTTGTCTGCTGCCCTTTGTATCCGCTTATTAGCAATAGTTAACGGGCTGATCACCCGTTTTCCAGTCACTTTGATTACGGAAACAACAATAAATGGATTGATTTGTCGTTGCCCTAAAGACGCCATTAGGCATGATGGGAACAACGGCAAAGAAAATCTATTCGCTGTTGCCCTTAAGACGCCACTAGGCGTAATTGCCACTGACTGCTTTGCCGGTCGTTGGCTAAGGACGGAAGAAGAAGAAGAAGATTAGCAATAGTTAGATGTTACTCTCCGTGTGTTACCGGGGCCCGAAAGGGGAGCAAAGAATATTAACACTGCACCCTACCACGCATGTCGTAAAAAGCGACTAAGGAGGGTATGGGCATGGGGCTGTTTACCCCATCCCGTAAAAACTTCGCACAGTGGGCTGATCACCTGCTTGCCAACCAATCTGATTACGGAAACAATGATAGATTGTTTGGTCTGTTTTTGTTCCACAAAGACGCCACTAGGCGTGGTGGAAACAGCGATAGATTGATCAATTTGTTGTTGCCCTAAGACGCCACTAGGCGTACTGGCCACATACTGCTTTGCCGGTTGATGGCTAAGGATGGAAGAAGAAGAAGAAGAAGATGTTACTCTACACACCACACCACCAAGTCATCAGCGTATAGGGCAGCTCTCACACCTTGTGGCAGATCGTGGATGAGGTCATTGATGAACACAAGGAATAGGGTGGGAGACAACACTCAGCCTTGAGGAACTCCATATGTTAGGAGGATGGTCGTTAGCAAGGTGTTATGTCTTTTCATTTGGCCAAAAGATGGTAGCTGTCTGATTTTGACCTCTTTCATTAATTCTCTTTGCATTCCTAGGTTTTCTAGGACCTCTTTATTTGATTTCTTCTCATTCCCAATCGTCTAGACATCCACATCTCAAGGGCCTCTACTCTTTCTTCCAATTGTTTGTTAACTGTACTTTTTTTTTTAACCATACGTTCATGAAGAATATATATAGATATATTAATTATTCTGGCTCATACGTTTGCTTTCATACATATAACTCGATCGAGTCTGGCATGAAGGCTTATGGCAAATAATGAGAAAATTCAATTTTGATACCAGCATCATAGATATCATTGAAGCACTATACAAGGACGCAAGCAGTGCAGTTTTTGCAAGCAATGACATTGGAGAATTTTTCAAAACAACTGTAGGAGTTCGCCAGGGATGTATCCTGTCCCCAGTGCTCTTTAATATATATCTAGAACATATTATGCAGGAGGCTCTCTACGATTATAAAACAACCATATCGATTGGAGGCCGACCTCTTTGCAATCTACGTTTTGCTGATGATATCGATCTGATAGCTGGAACAGAATCAGAACTTCAAGACCTTACTTCTAGACTGGAGAAAGTAACAAGAACGTATGAGATGGAAATTAATATATGTGGTGAAAAATTCTAAATACCCATATATAAATTAGAACATAAATGTAAAGCCGAACGAAATAATACAATAGAAAGAAGAATGGTGAAAGACCAGTGCTTTCCCAATAGCGCTTCCGTTTTATAACGCCATAATGGCTGAACAAGAGACCCTCCTTTTTCCACTTCGTCTGCATAAACTCTACGTAAAGCCTACACGCGAATCACAGTCGTTTCTAAAAATAAAACTGGTACTGTATTTCTTAGACGACCTTGATAGGCACACTGCATAATGACCTAGATACAAATACTACATTAATGAAATTATACACACAAAGTTGACCTAGAAAGACAGACGGGCTAAGCAGAGACGAGAAATGATAGACGGAGCGAAGCAATAATACTACGTCGTCTCGCGATTAAAAAGTGAACGCAAATCACACGCGAAACGCATGAAGGCCTGATTTTTTCAAATAAACAGTGATAAAAAACACTAGCGATACGAGGTTAGGTTTTGAAAACAGGTTTAAAGTCTTATTGGGAAACCTGACATTCTACTGTTTTATGTCTAAGCTCCTGTCATTAGTCTGACAGTACAGAAGACATCCCCTAGTATGGAAGTGAACAGGTGGTAACAGCAAATACATGACTATCATAGAAAAATACATAGTTTGAACGAAGCCACTTAGCCCCATTAAACTTATATATTCTTGTACCTTAGGACTTGCTGACAAAGAATATGTTATGTGTTACGCAAATAGTCTATTAATTAACAAATTATAGCCAAAATACTATAGTGGGGTTGACTGACAGCACAAGATCATATCTGCTTATTTTTTTTATGGCATGTTTGGAAAACACTGCTTTGGGGGAAATGAGGCCGACAAGTTAGATACGATTTGATTGGCTGTGGTAAAATGTAAGGCGAAACCTTATTGGTCTAACTGCAAATACAAATATTGTTGTTAATGGCAACTTATAGGATGGATAGTTTTTTTTCAAAGGCTCATGTAAACATGGCCTGATTGGTTAGAACGTTAGATATGGTCAAATAGAAGCGTCAGTTCACTGCCATTTTTGAAAATAAATCTTGTGAAAATCAAGTACGTTGAGTGCAGGCTAAGAGTTTTCTAATAAAGGAAAAGCCTGGACAAAGGCAGATCAAAATTGTGCCAGAATTCATCGCCAGTCAACGTTACTTGTTTAATATTTCCTTGAATTGTAGTAAGCTAGACATATTTAATATATTTTATACGAAAATTGAATGTGAAATGATAAATTATGTCTGTATGTGTGTGGTTCAGTAGCAAACATGAGGCAAAGCCTAGATATTGCTCCACCTTGTAAAGATTGTCAGAGAGGAGTATAACTGCCTATACAGATAGATATATTGGATTGCCATATGTAACATGACACCTATCCTATTGTATAGAAGGGATTAACGCTGGAATTGCAGAGGCGTTGTAACCATTAGGGAGAGGAATACTGGTGTATATTGTCACATGAAAAGCTAGCAGTTGGCCTACAGCTCTGAACTTTATGTTTGTACTGTCTTGTACGTCAGTGTGGAAATATATTATATATTAGTTATGAAGAAGAAGGCACAACCTTCTTATTTCAGGGACCGTGGTACTGATGTTAATATAGCAGCACATGGTCTAAGCCTTGCTTGATCCAGAACTCTGGCAGCAGACTCCTTGCCCAAGATATCGGCCATTGTGGGTTTTTCTAGCAAACTAAGAAGCAAGCGAGCAGAGGATACAGTTTTCCTGCAGCCGCTATATGAGCTAAGAATGTGTCAGCACGAGCAGCTCACCCTTGTATAACCCACCTCAATTGAACTTACATAAATAGTCCAAGAGGGACAGTAATTGTTTTAAAAAGTAAAAGAATCTGTGAATCCTTTAATATTATTTCCACCTGTAATAAACACATGAAGTCGTGATGACAACCAACAACCTAGCTCAAACAGCCAGTATTGCCTCATAATACTACCTCACAACATTACACTCATATTATAATAATATTATATGTCGGGACAAAGATCCTTTGTATAAAATTTTGTACATAAACATTGTGTTTACATTTGATTGTGATTCCTGATTCACTGTGTAGTAGGATCACGATATCTATTTATTGAAAAAACATTCAATACATTTGTTAAAATTTAACCCTTGACTTAATAAGATAATATTTAGAGTGTTAGTTGTTTGTGACTGTCATATTGTTGTCAATTTGTTGAGGATCTTAATTTAGGTGTTTATCTGTCTGTTGGTTGTTGTGAATTACACTACATCACTATCATAACCCTAGACATTAAACGTAGTCATCACTAAATTCAAGAATAAGTCTGATTGAGGTCTAAATGTGGTAGCAAGTAAGGTCATCTGTAACACACCAAACTTATTAGATACAGATACCTTCACAGCTGATCTCAGTCAGTACACTAAGTCCCCTATAACTATATTATATAATCCCAACTTACCACAATATAGAAAAAAAGCAAGATATTGGTGAATAGCCATAAGAAACATGTTCCGACCAACATTTCGTTAAATGGGCAAACGTTAGAAGAAGTTAACACCTTTAAATATCTCGAGTCCACTATATGTAGTGATGGAAGATCAAGTAAAGAAATAAAGACAAGGCTTGAGATGGCCTCAGCTGCCATGACAAGGCTGAATATGATCTGGAAAAGTAACATCAGTTTTCCTGTAAAGATCGCATTATACAAATCACTTGTATTATCTATTCTCTTGTATGGGTGTGAGGGCTGGACACTCACTGCAGATACGGAGCGAAGGATTCAGGCTTTCGAGCATAAATGTTATAGAAGAATTTTGCGCATTTGCTATAAAGAGCACAAAACAAATGTCTATGTTAGAGAGAAGATAAACACCTATGCAGGTTACCAAGAACCACTTTTGTCAGTAGTGAAACGTCGAAAGCTTGCCTGGTTTGGGCATGTAACTCGTCATGACTCCCTTTCGAAAACGATTCTCCAGGGAACAGTCGAAGATAAACGGAGAAGAGGAAGGCAAAGAAAATCCTGGGCTGATAACATCAAAGAATGGGCAGGACACGGTTTTTCCAAACTTGTACGCATTGCTGAGGATAGAGAGCAGTGGAGGACCCTGTCTGCTGATGCTTCCACCATGGCACCCCTACGACCCATGACGGGTTATGGGTTGAGATGAGATGATGATATAACTGAATCAACTATTATTGTTTAGTTTTAAAACAACAGGTAACAAATTTAATAGTGAAATAGTCCTTAACAGGTTGACATAAATATGGAAAGATTAGTGGAATTTTGATAGATGTAAAGTTCTCGTCATTGAGACGTAGGTGGAAATTTAACTTTATACTTAAAGTTTAACTGAAATGTCCCTATTGCTGGTGCCTTTTAGTTAGCACTTAGCTTGTATGAGTGATTCCTGCAGCTGTGGTTCATCAATTATGTGATGACGAAAGCCTTCTCCACACTCTCTTTCACTTTAGGCGGTTATGGTGGATGCTTTTCTCTCACACTAACGGCGTTAGTACCACAAATCGTCTGATGGCTTGTAACCACGAACTTTAGACAAATAGAAAGAAACAAATGCCTGCTGAGTACATTTGTTCACCGCAAACTAACAGGCCCATTGTCATGCGCTCCACCCACCAATGTTAACCTCTGAGAAGAATTAAATTCCCGAGCATACAGGGTAACTCAGGGAATATGATGAAAATTCACCCATATCCTTCTGGGTGTTAACTAGGAAATTGCGTCTCGAGTGCGTGAATTTTCCTGAATTACAATTAAAAAAGTACATAAATCTTCACAAGATAATATGTTATACAGGAGGCACATATGATGTAGTCATCACTCATCACTACTCCAGTCGGAGTCTGGGGTCGCTCTGCTGTCGGGTTTCCCGCACGACTAGTCAGAAACAATCACCAGCACTTGCTGTAGTGGTTCATGAAAATACTTTTTTCATATGTTAAAGTTGACAGCCTCATATATCCACTAGCAAGAAAACATGTTAAATTCACGTTTGTAATAGAAATGTTCACAACTTACCCCAACATTTTTGGAATACACAATCTCCATGCGTAGATTTCAGACGGACGCGAGCAACGTCGGTGCATATGCTCTCGAATCAATTTCGTCTGAAAAATTCCTCTTATGACGATGTTCTGTGAATCACTTGGTCTGGGAAACTAGTAATTCCTCTTCGACGGGTGTTCATCAATACACTTGGTCTGGGATATTATTTCTCTTATGACTGATGATCTAATTCCTAGGTTTCCAGTCATAATATGTAAAGTCCTGGTCCTGAAGTTTTACAGTCTGTGTATTTAAATATGCGGATTTACTCTTAAGGTTTCAAAATTGCCCAAATACTGTCGATCTGTCACTTTTGATATAGGAATTCTAGGTCTGATCCTTCTCTTCCTGGCTGTTGGGAGTTGCTCGGTTGAAGTTGCTAAGCTGTCTGTTCTGTGTTTCTGAGTTCATTAGATTATATCTCATTCTCAGTTCAATTTACAGATGGTGTTTCCGCCGAATGTTCCAACAGAATTCATTGTTTATTCCGGCATCTCAAATCAAACCAATCAAATCTCTCTAGCACTGTTTGGGTGGGGAAGTTTAAAATATCCTCTCGCGTGTTTAAAATATTAATTTTAATATCCACGCGTGACCTCTTTATAATGAGACGTAATATTGTTCCGGCTCCACCTATCTGCCTCCCACAACATTGTGACCGTGTTTTTCTGGCGAAATGTCTTCTGCCAAGATGTCTGACCTGACAGATTATCTAATTGTCGCCTTTATCGGCGTTCCTCCGCCAGACAGATGTCTGGTCAGACAGTGTTGTCTTCTTTCATCGTACGCACAATACAAGCTTGTGTCAACACGAATATCAGCTTTTCACTGGGGTCAAATGTTGGACCGACATGTTTATAAAGGTGGCCAGACGGATTCAAAGAGATAAGCGGGTGACCGGTCTGTTGACTGGGTATTGTTACGATAATACCACAGTTCACCTGGCGGAACGTAAATACGTCTGATGAGTGGTAAACAAGATAAAGACAGTCCTATAGCAAATACTTCCATAGGGGAGTGGAGTATTAGAGACTTTCCCCTACTAGATTCAGCATAAAGAGTAAAAAAAATGGTGCATAAAATATGCCACATGATAGCGATGAGTGAGAAAAAGAGAAAAATGAAGAAAACAAGTGATACTAAGGGAGTGGACGTAAGATCGCACAACCGTATCGTCACAGCGAGAAAAGGGAAACGGGTAACCCACTTTATAATGCTGATATTAGAATAGTGAAATCTCTAACACTTCAGTCTCTTACTGCAGTATCATCTATGGAACTATCTTTACCTATTAATATTATTGTACAACAAAATCAGTATTTTCATAACCGTTGGCAGAATGGATACAACTAGGAGTGAACAGCCAGTTTAATAACTGCGGACAAGGGGAAGTTGGTTCGATTCCAAATGCAGGAAGAAAAATGAAAAATAACAAAAATAGGATGTTGACATTTGGGATGCATGACCAAAGTGAGCAGCCCCTCTGTCCTGTATAGAAGGTAAAAAGGCAGAAACTCTTTTCTGATGGATAACGCTTCTGATGATCAGATCTTCTCCTTTTGTGCTTCTCTGTAGTTTTCTTTTATTAAAGCGTACCACGCAATCTCTTGAAATGATTGATTAATTTTTCGAGTAACGTACACTGGTTGTATTTTATTTTCATTCCGTCCACGTCATGTTGTGTATGTGTTAGCGTTAATAAATTGTATTGGGTCTAAGTTTTTTTTTTTTAAGCACTATTATTTACAACGCCATAATAAACAACCTTAGATATGCAGATGATACCGTGTTGTTAGCTGAAAGCGAACAGGAGTTACAAGAACTAGTGAAGCAAGTGAACAGTATAAGTCATGAATATGGACTCGACATTAATATTGAGAAAACTAAAACTATGATAATTAGCAAAACAGACGATAAACCCACATTAAAGATAAGCGTAAATGGGAAAATCCTGGAACAAGTCAAGAGCTACGTATATCTTGGTCATATAATAACAGAAGATGGCAGATGTGAAACAGAAATCAAGAAGAGAATAGGAATGGCCAAAGCTACATTCAACAACATGAAACATATACTGACATCCAAACAGTTATCTCATAAATTAAAACTGAGAATCATAAAGTGTTATATATATCTTCTGCATTTCTGTATGGTGCAGAAACATGGACGATGAATAAGCATTTGGAAGAAAGAATTGAGGCTCTTGAAATGTGGATATATAGAAGAATGGGGCGTATCTCATGGAAAGAGATGAAAACAAATAAGGAGGTCCTAGAAAATCTAGGTATGAAAAGAGAACTAATGAGAGAGGTCAAAGTTCGGCAGCTAAAATACTTTGGCCACATAACAAGGCATAACACCTTGCAGAAGACCATAACAGAAGGGAGAGTTGAAGGTAAACGTGCAAGGGGAAGACAGCGCTATAAGTGGGAAGTTAACATCAAGAGATGGACGGGAAAGAGTCTATCAGAGTGTACCACCAAGACAAGAGACAGAAGACGTTGGAGATCCATTACAAGCCAACCCACCGCGGCTCCACTGTGCATAATACTGGAGAGTAGCAGAAAAGGAAATGTCACGTGTCTTCTTTCACACAACCTGCCCAAGGAAAATTCTTAGAATGTTCTGGCCAAATACCAGCACAAACCAAGAACTGCTTACTCGGAGCCATAAAGAAGAACTGCATACCATCGTAACGGGTAGATGCTGGAATTGGTTGGCCACATCCTCAGAAGAAACCTCGACGCCATCACCAGAACTGCCATGCTATGGATCCCAGAAGGAGGGCAAAAGATAGGGCAACCAATAGCAACTTGGCGGAGAACTGTGGAAGTAGAGATGCAAAGCATGAACCTGAGTCAGGTTACCACACGAAGGATGGCCGCCCATCAAGAATAGTGGAAACAGTTTGCTGCTGCCCTACAAGACGCATCGAAGCGTGGCGGTCACTAATTGCTTCGTTAGTCGGCGGCCAAGCGCCAAAGAAGAAGAAGATTGTGTAATTATTATAAGATCTGTATTCACAGGTGTATACGTTCACTGCTTGTTTTAAAACTTCACTTGTGGAAAAATAAAAGACTGTCATATTGTGAATGTGGACAGAGGCGGACTGGCAGTGATCTAAATTCTACAGCAGTCAGGGATTTTTTACTTGTTAGTTGATTCAGCTAGATCAGTGTGTCTTAGCCTTTTAGAACTTCCCCATCCCTTTACAGACCTTAAGAAGCCTCGTGCTCCTTTAGAGCATCTTTGGCTGTCCACCGGGGCTATGCGACCCGTAACAGGCATGACAAGATATTACTGACACTTCTTATGTGACTTATGTGACTTGTTGTTGTAGCTGTTGTTGTTACTGTTGCTGCTGTTGTTGTTGCTGTTGATACATTATAGCTGAATGTGATGTAGCCATGTTGTCACAAAGAAGGACTGGTCGCGGCTCTAATTAGTATAATGTGTGGGAGTAACATAATACTGTGCATAATGGTGAGTCATTCATCTCAGGATATAATCATAAATTGGATCCTTGAACATCAGGGGTGCTTCATACATGAGCTCTATGTCTTGTGAACTTTCATATTCCTCTTTATCCTATTAACTCCTGTAGACATTCTTAGTCTTTTAAATCTATTACTATATACTTGTGGTACCTATGCTCCTCAATAGCGTACCATTTCTTTTATATACATATAGAACTTTCTTGGTGAACTGGTCAGACCTGCCTCTATAATCATTTCTAGAAACAAAATCAATCTTATGCAATATATATATATATATATATATATATATATATATATATATATATATATATATATATATATATATATATATATATATATATATATATATATATATATATATATATATATATATATATATATATATATATATATATATATATATATATATATATATATGTTCACAGTCAAATACTTACATGAGAGAGCATATTTGCAGTTCTCATATAAAAGTCGACACTCCCTGTTTCTTAAAAGCCGTATCTATTTCTGGTTAGATCAATCTTTACTTCAAGTTCTCGTAGATCAACCTTTACTTAAAGTTGCCCCTCAATAATTGTGACGGACAACTCAGCTGTCCCTGAAATGTTGGATTATGGTAAGGACCCTCCTATAACATCTGAACCCCTGAATTGTAGGAATTTTTCATCAGCGGGGACTCCGCCACCTGGGCTCATTAACATGCAGAAAAGCAAAGTGCACTCCTCACCACGTTTGCTCATTAAATATGTGACTGTTATCTTCCGTCCAGTCTGGTGATCGCATGGCCTCAAAGGGGAGGTAAAATCACGCCCATGGTTACCTCTAGAGCGGCCAGAAGCAGTTATTTCCCCAGTGTGCCTGTCCACTTTTCTTCGTACCTGCCTTATAGGCGGTGCCAGAACCAAACGTAGAAGCGGCGAGATCTAAGGCAAGACGATCCCCCAGAACAGAGAAGATTTTCCCCGGAGAACTTAAGAGACGCGAAATTCTAACATGTACCCCTTAAGTTCCATTCCAGTTAGATATATACAGACCCCGAAGAAATGCATTTTATCACTCGTTGCCAGATATTTACAGTAGCACTTGCTGTAGTGAAATCCTGTTTGATTCCCTCTAGATTTTCATCTTAATGCAGTGAATGCTTTTCTGTGCAACGGTATATAATATTTGTTTTATAGTGATCAGTGGTCTAGTTATTTCATTTTATTTCACTGGATTTTGGTGTAAAATTTAACATAATAAATAAATCCATTTCAAAACTCTGGTGCAAACTAATGTTACATCTATAAGTTATTTTCCTAATACAATAGACGTGTAATTTAATTTTGCAGCCGTTAAGGGAATTATAACTATTTAATACAGTTTAGTTCTGTACATATAGGCGTGTCTTTTAACTATTAGACCCGCGGGGAGCTTTTCTTGAATTTATATAATTGAAGTCGCGAGGTAGAAAATAGTTTAAACGTAAATTTATCGCTCGTCAGATTATAATATGATTTGTATTGCATTTCGTGTTTTTCTATCTTTTATACAGAATTATCATTCAACCTTGCATCCCAGCAATTAAGCAGCAATTAAGCAGCAATTAAGCAGCAATTAAGCAGCAATTAATTAATTAACTATATACAGAGTCCTGCCGACTCAGTTCGATAACTCCAGTGACTTATGAACAATATTTAAAATTTAATCTTTGTGGCGATCCTGTTGAGATTCAGCTATCTGAAGTTTACAGAAATAAAGCAAACCCAAAGACTGTTTTAACATCCCAATTCATAAAGTCGTTTTAAAGTTAAACTGGAGAAGAACACTTGCCAGTAGCAATATTTTACTTACTGCTCTATTTGTGAATGAGAACATAGATTTCCCTGAACACTGTTCGTCAAGTACTTTCACTGGATTTTTAACAACACCCCGAAGAAACCATACCACAGTGTTTAGTCTTTATCATCACGCTTCAGAAATTTCACCACCAGCGGCGAACCTAAGATACCCCACCAGTCTCACCACCTGTACCTACGACCGTGCCATTCCCCTGGAACTTTTTACATATAGACAAAAACAAAAACAGTACCTTTAGGCTTCAACGTCCAGCGATTTCGGGACACTTTGTTAACTTCAAAAAACCCGCTAATCTGGGGCTGTACACAGAAGACAGGACATTTACCTATGCCAATGTTTAGTGCTGTTTTTTTTTTCTTTGTAATTTCTACGGAGTGCCAGATTCTACGAATCGGTAAGTCTGTGTGTATGACTGAGTGCTGGCCATCACAAGCGTGCTTGAATGAGAGGAGATTTAGTTTTTCCACCATTATAATTAGTTCTACCTGGTAATATTTTTACCGTCTTTATTGTATTGTTTTTCTTTTTAAGTAGGATTTCCTAACTTTGTTTATTTCCCTCCCCCTTACGTCTGTTTAGTAAAGGGAAAGCTTTGGAGAACAAAAGGGGTTTTTCTAACCCCTACTAATTACGGTAACACCCCGTCTCAGAGTAATAAATTTACTGTTGGGTTAAATTGCCTATCTCGGATTCCCCCCCCCCCTCCCCACCTTGCTATTTGTACCTGCTGTAACATATGATTTCTGCCTGTAAAGTGTTGAATATTGTGAGTGATTTTTTATGATAAATAAAAATAATCAACCTTCTAGTATTGCGTTGGCAGGCCCGAGCCCAAATTACCCATATTTGTTATTTGTAGCTGTATTCACGTATTGTATGTGCGTTTGAAGCACCAAATTGGTGTGTGCACCTGAGTGACTGGAACTGGCAAATAATTGTTTGTCCAGGGGAGCTGTAGAAGTCTTATGAGATAAACACATATTGTTGTAAATAGAGACTGTCCTTACTCTTCCCAGCACTGGTGAATAAACTACCTCTCTTTCTTAAATCCTTATTTTCATAGAGCCTTCACTATCATTCTACACTCTAGCGGGACCACTAACCATAAGAATTATCTCTCTTATAAAATTTACGACAATAATATACAGTTTCCTTCAAAGATTCATAGCCTTCCGTTTCTTTGTACATAGTCGTAAAATATTCATAGCGACCTGGCAAATCCTGCTTCTACAAAACATTCCTGTAAATAAGAACCAATTTTGTGCATAATGTATTCACATTCCTATACTTACAGGATAGCATAATTGCTGATCTACTTTTGAAATAAACACTAACTGTGAACCACAGAATCAATAACTATCTTCCGAAAGAATAACACTGGCTGGAGGTGGCTGGACATATGTATAAACTCATATAAACACTGTCTGTAAAAACCACAGACGTACAACTTGCCTGCACAGCTGCTCGAAATCTTCTCAGCACCTGATCACACACTAATGACCTTTAGTCATTTCAGCGTGGTGTGTTTTTCTCGCCACTCTCTGATTCGCTAACCCAAATCTTTTTTCTTAAATTTATTGGTCGAGCTTCGCTGTTCTCGAACATTCTATTTACGTCTCTAGATGATCAACCACTTTTAGTAAGCGTGAGCTGAAACTTGAACTGTTGTCAGTTGCAATTATTTTTTCCATTCATTATTTTTTTTCCTTGTGAGCTGTCTTAACGGTTTATCTCACTCTAACAATAGCATGAATAATGCTAGCGCAAGCCTCACGGCGACACTATTATTTGGCATATTTTATGCATCTACATTCTTGCCTAGCCGACCCCAGACTTGTTTACGTTTCACTATGTGAATCGTAGTATTACAAGACTAATTAGACAGGTCAGCGAATAATACTTCTATCACTTAAGTCGTCTAGCCACCTTTGATAGGATCAAAGAGGGAAGGCTAACCCGGTCCCAAAAAATGTGCGAAAGTCGGATGTGTCGGCCGAAAAGCGCAAATATCGCAACTTCGCTGTAAACGGGCACAACGCAACCAACGTCCTTTTCAGGACGAACGAAGAAGAAGAATAATATATATATGTATATGTATATGTATATATATATATATATATATATATATATATATATATATATATATATATATATATATATATATATATATATATATATATATATATATACATATATATATATATGTGTGTGTATGTGTGTGTGTATATATATATATATATATATATATATATATATATATATATATATATATATATATATATATATATATATATAACCCCTGAAAGGTCAAAAGATTAGCACTATGGTATAGAATTTGACTATACTGTAAAGAACAAAGTTCCAAATTAATCTATTCTGAAATGAACAGTATTAGCAATCATAAGAAGAAAAAACAAAAGTGAGTACAATGATTTTACAGTAGAAGAATTATTCACTCCTGCTTTCTCTCGCTCTGACAAACATGTGGTCACATTTTCAATCTCGCTTACTGTTAAGGATACGTAAGTGGTGTAGGAAGACAATGTTGATATTACGGCTGATGACGGCAATCAGCTTGTGGTCGGGCTTACGGATGGCCGACAGGTGGGTAAATATGTATAGCTGTAAGTGCGAATGTCGTAAGTTCTTGCATACCTATACACACCGCGATCACACACAACTGTAACGTAGGATCAGAAAATGTAGGAACTAGTATAACGTTCCACACAGTTTATTAACGCCACAGTCACGTAGACATCATGGTAACACAGTTCACAGCATAAAACATGACGCATCAGATAAGTAAGTTCATTTCGTAGTAATACAGCAAAAATAGTCATCCAAAAAAGACTGCGTACATTGCAACTCTCAATAGGCTGTAGAATGCAGTAACTCCTAGCATAAATCCATACAAATTGATATCCAAAGATTCAGTTACACATGCAAAACTCAAAGTACAAAGGCTGCAGAACATAGCAGCTCACGTTTCATAAAGGTTTACATCAATATCTTTATAAATTATGATGATCACTGGTCGCTTACACAGCGGCATACTATATCTTCTAATAACAAGGGAAAAATCCATCATAGGAAACATGAATCAAAATAACGGCCGGTACAATCCATGGCCTCTATACCAAATCCGTCAGAATTCTTACAATATATATAATGCCGGCGTCCTCCCTGGCATTTGGGTAATATCTCTTGAAAAACAATCCATAAATTCCTGGGAGAAAGAACATTCCCGACAATAATCTCTTTATCTTTACTTCAAAAAATATCCTCTTCAATTATCAAATTCCCTTCGTCGAAAAACACAGATACCCCGGAACACACTAGCGAGATGGGACGACCATCTCGAAGTCCTGCCAGGAACGCACTGTCACGAGATTACAGCCTCTCAGAACAGCTCAGTAAAAATCACTCATCGCGAACTAACCGCGTGAGAACTCCGCTCAGCTCAACCGTCTCTTCCCCCAACCTATCGCTAAGAACATTCGAAACCTTTCTTTATCTTATTTTTAAAAAACAAACTAACAACTACTCAGCTGAGCTATGTTCAAAAATTACTGAGCATACAGCAACCAACTAAAAAATCATCTCATCACTAAAGCGTGCTAACTAACGTGTGTACAAAAATCCGACCCATACATACAAATGTTTAAAACCTAACTCCTACTAACAAAATATGACTTAACACTTACCTAATTGCAGATTTACAACGTCTGGAACAGAACTTCTTGGTACACACAACAAATCTTGTGTTGGGTTTGTTTGGCAAAACAAGCCCCAGTTCCTCAAATTTACTGATTAATCCTCTTATTCGGTGAACTCTTGCTTTTTTACTGTTTATTGTATCTGTTCATGTCGCAGCAATAAGTCCAGGTAGGAAAAACTTAAGATATCTAAATGTTCACAGTGTACAGTAGCTTGTAACTTACTTAGTCGTTCCCCTTCTACCGTGAGGTGTAGAGGTTTGGAAGAGAGAGCGCCAGACTATCCTATCGGCTGTCTTCCTCCTGGCCTGGTTCCATTCTAGTCCTCGATCCTTCAAAGATTGTCTAATGTTGTCCTCCCAGCGGACTCTGGGTCGTCCTCGGGTCTGGATCCTTGGCTCTTTGTTTCCCATGCTTGTCGTGGTATCCGATCTTCTCCCATTCTGCAGACATGGCCAAACCATCTTAATTGGGACTGTTCTACTTGGGTCTGCAGGGGGTAGGATTTAGGGCCTTGACGTATCGTCTGGTTGCGTACCATGTCTCTTCTTGTTACTTCAACCACCTTCCTCAGATACCTCATTTCTGAGGTTTGGATCTGGCTTTTATGGGTTGTAGTCATTGCCCATGACTCGCATCCGTATGTCAAGACTGGGACATAGGTGGAGCGGTATACAGCCATCTTCGTTTTCTTACCAACCTCTCTCTTGCTGAGGAATCCTCGATTTATGGCCTGAAAAAGTCTCCCAGCTGCTGCTTTTCGAGTGGCCAACTCTTCTTTGATGCCTCCCTTTCGGTCTATAATAGCTCCGAGGTATTTAAGTGGTCGACCTGCTCCAGGACCTGTTCTCCCAGCTTAATCTGATGTTTTCTTTCTTCTCGTGATATCACCATGGATTTTGTTTTAGAGCTGCTTATGACCATCCCTCTCTTCTCCAGCTCTTCCTTCCAGACTGCAGGTTGGATTGGAGATGTGCCACTGATTTAGCAATCAGGGCAACATCATCAGCAAATGCCAGCTCCGAAATATAGACCTGTCTCATCTTCCAGTACCCCACTGAATACTTTCTTGTTCTCTCCTTACATGCCTTGATGACATCGTCCATAAGGAGTATGAAGAGGTAAGATGATAGGATAGCTTGTAACTCCGAATAGTTAAATAGAATGTCAGGTAGATAAATCTGTCTGGATAAACTTCTCGCCACAACAAAAGTGGACGGTAATCGGGAAATGTTAATTGTTGATAAATTCGCCACAGCGGGCTGAATGTAAATGAAAAAAAGTGGAAAAGAAAGCTGGGTAGCTATATGACCAGTTAAATTAATTCTTATAGTCTTTTGTTGTTTCTCTCTCTCTCTCTCTCTCTCTCTCTCTCTCTCTCTCTCTCTCTCTCTCTCTCTCTCTCTCTCTCTCTCTCTCTCTCTCTCTCTCTCTCTCTTTCTGGGCGCAACAAGAGAGCCAAACAGGTCAACCTCTAGGACAAGAAATACAAATAAAAGTTCTAAAAAATAAAAATTATAATATTTTTTTGTTTGAACGGCAAAATCCAGAGAAAGATTTGAAAAAAATAAGTATGTCACATTCTTGTCTAATATTAAAATAAGAAATTTCCTGTTTCGTTGCGGTGACAGTGTTCCCCATATCCCCCCCACACACACACACACACAATTACATCGTCACAATTTGTTAATGCAGTACGACGAAGGGCAAAAGGCAGCAGTAAATACCAACCGGGCCACATATAGCTGACGGACCCTGTGTATAGGTTGAGTAGAACTCCCAAGGCAACATTATATCAAACAAATAACAATTAAACAGATATTTTAAAAAAACCGGTAGATTATTTTTTTGACTTGGCATTAAAAGCCGACACACAAAACATTGTTTCACAAATAACTAATAGTTTTCGTTTCTAGTTTTGTTTTTTTTTTAAGTCAGGCATGCCCTTTCAGAACAATCAGCCTGATGAGTCATGCAATTAAAATACTACTCAAAATCATACAGTAAAGAATGAAAAGTAAGGTAGACAGCAAAGTCCAAGAATAGCAGTTTGTTTTTAGGCAAAATAGTGAAACAAGAGAGGCAATATTGTGCCCAATAATATTAGCAGAAAAATATACAGAGGTCCAAATAAATATATACATGTGCTACTTGACTATAAGAAGGCTTTTGACAAGAGTCCATCACGAGAAAATAATTGAATGCCTCGAAGACAGGTATTGATGGAAAAGACATAAGAATACTCAGTAACCTTTATTGGGAGCAAACAGCTACAGTAAGATCTGGAAGGAATTATTCACCAAACATCGACATAAAAAGAGGTCTCAGACAAGGTTGTGTGCTGTCCCCCTACCTATTTAATCTATACACCGAAAAAGTTTTTAAACAGATACAGGAAATGTCAGGACTGAACATCAGTGGAAGGTCAACAAACAACCTTAGATATGCAGATGATACGGTGTTGTTAGCTGAAAGTGAGCAGGATTTACAAGAAGTAGTGAAGTAAGTGAACATCACAAATCATGAATATGGACTCGACATTAATACTGAGAAAACAAAAACGATAATAATTTGCAAATCAGACGATAATCCCACGATAAAGGTAAGCATAAATGGGAAAATCCTGGAACAAGTCAAGAGCTTCTCATATCTTGGTCATACAATAACAGAAGATGGCAGATGTGAAACAGAAATCAAGAAGAGGTTAGGAATGGCCAAAGCTACATACAACAACATGAGACATGAGACATATACTGACATCTAAACAGTTATCTCACAGATTAAAACTGAGAATCATAAAATGTTATGTATATTCTTCACTACTGTATGGTGTAGAAACATGGACAATGAATACGCGATTGGAAGAAGAAAGAACGAATTTACACTCCTGAGATGTGGATATATAGAAGAATAGGGTGTATCTCATGGAATGAGAAGAACATAAGGAGATCCTAGAAAATCTAGGTATGAAAAGAGAACTGATGCAGGAGATCAAAATTGGCAGCTAAAATATTTTGGCCACATAAAAAAGGATAACACCTTGCAGAAGACCATAGTAGAAGGGAGAGTTGAAGGCAAAAGTGCAAGGGGAAGACATGAGTAATTGAGGAGTACTGCCGTAAGACGGGGGTAAAACGGTAGAATAGAAAAAACAAGAACACAAATAGTAATACATCTTACTGGGAGAAAGGACAAGAAAAAACCTACGTTGCGGCCACAAGGCCTTCGTCAGAGACAGACGAACAAAAAAACAGAATTGAAAGACAGCGCTTTAACGGGAAGATAACATGAAAAGATGGACAGGAAAGAGCATGTCAGAGTGTACCTTCAAGACAAGAGACAGAATACGTTGGCGATCCATTACAGCCAACCTTCGTTGTGGAGAAGGCAGTTGATGATGATGATTTCCCCCCCCCCCCCCCCCCCCCCACCCATTTTTCCGCTTTTTAAAAATTTCTTTGTGCCCACTGAATATGAAGAATTTTTCTTGGGCATTACCACCGGAGTCTCCTAAGCGGTAATTTGTCGATGACCACAGTAAATTATCCAGCACAAATAATGTCACTGTGACCCTTTCAATCACTTATTTCTTTTCGCAAACATTTTCACCTTCAGCACACAGTTGCGGTGATATCAAAATTCCTCGACATTTTCTAATGTTGCCTCTTCGACTTCCATCTTTAAGTATTTCTGCATTTTTTCTCCGGATTCACATATTTTATAGTGTCTCTAACCTCACAAATATATTAAGAAGTGCCCCTAACTCCACTAACATATAAAGAAGCGACCCTAACTCCACTAACATTAAGAAACGCCCCTTAATCTACTACCATACCGGTATGTAACAGAGTCCTTAATTCCACTGACATTAAGATGCGCCCCTTACTCCACTAACATATTAAGAAGCGCCCCTTACTCCACTAACATATTAAGAAGCGCCCCTTACTTCACTAAAATGGGCAGTTTTTCTCACTCAATTAAAATGTTCAGGGAGTAAACTGTTATATTCAAAATACTCACTCAATTAAAATGTTGTACTACATTAGCGCGGGTCGTACTTTTTCGGTCTATCTTTGCATGTATCATCTACCATTTCTGGTTCCTTTTGTTTTGAAATTAAACTCATGTGCTGCAGTTAATAATTGTATTTGTTGCTTGTTGTTTAAATATATGTTTATATATGTTCTGATTTAGGAAGAATGCACTTTTATTAGCCGTCATTTAGCTTCTGTACGGAATGACAGCTGATTCACAGTTAACAAATCTTTGCTATCAATACAAATTTTCACAACCTGTGTGTATTACGCTTGCTTGACGATTGACTATATAAGTAACTTTGGTTAGCATTTTATTTTTCTTCGTTTTAAAAGGGCACTACCATTAATTTTTTTGGTATAAACATTGTATTTTTCTACGGTTTGTTCGCTGACGAAACATTTCCTTCAACTGTATTACATTCTTATCATAAGTTTATATTTTTGTACCACTTTTGTATGTTATAATTTCACATTCAGTTTCCCTTACAACTGTGTATAACTTTACCATACTTTAAAAAAAAAAAAACTTGAAAAGAAGTGACCCTTAAACTTTAAAACTGTATGAAAACTCAAAACGTAAGAACATTCCAAATATTGCAACACTGCTACGTCCTTAAAGAGTTAATCACTTCCTAGCAAAATCTTTCTATCTACTCTCTAGCGTTTGGTCTGCGTGATCAAAAAAAAAAAAAAGAATAAATCTGGAGCCTTTAATTAACATGCGAGTCTTTAAAGTCGAAAAGTTCGCCCATACGAAATTTAATTTCAAGGTTAGTTTATTTTGTAAAACAATCCCTATGGTGTTTTGATTCGTATCATCCACTTACGCGTCTATTATCATTTGGGAAGGGTTGTTTATTTGAAATAGATCAATAAACAACCTTAGATAATAGACATGCAGAAGATACAGTTTTGTTAGCTGAAAGTGATCAGGAATTATAAGAAATGGTGAAACAGCATAAGTCGTGAATATGTACTGGACACTGACATTGAGAAAACGAAAACTATGAGAATTAGCAAAACAGACGATAAGCCAACATCAAAGATAAAAATAAATGGAACATTTCTGGACCAAGTTAAGAGGTTCTCATTGTTGTATCGTATGGGTTTTATGATATTCTTGCGTGGGTAAGAGTGGCACGGTAAGCGAATGTTATTATTGTTGCTGATTTAAATACTATCAGCTCAGGTCGGGCTTACAGGTGGCCGACAGATTGTGGGTCGTAAAGATAGACCAAAAAGTTACTCAAAGAACATCGTACAAATGGTGTAGTCATAAAGTTTGACTAACTGGAAAAAGATGTTCGCAGGATTCATGGCTCAACATGGACGATACATTTATTCGTAGACGTAATACAGGTTCAATCATAGTAGCAGCAGGCATCATCAATAACGTAGGTAATTACATTGAGACATCATGGTGCATAGCATTCTTATATATCTTGATCATGTACTTGATCGACATTCTAGATAATGGTCGACCTCTCAAGGACGACGATGAACGTTATGGCAAATAGTTCTATCATGGCTCTTCGTTATGAAGCTTGTCTACAACGACGGGTTTTATGAGTGACCCCTTTAATATATATTACAGAAAAATTCCGATAATCTTCGGTAAGACTCTGGATCCCACTAGCAATATGTCATGGCATATGCGTATTGAGGTTCAGCCAGATCTCGGCAAATTACAAAAATATCATAATAATTAACATACAAACGAGCCCTGTATTGGCTAACGTGAATACTCCTTACGTGGAGACTTATAATAACTTCATGACTGCTTCCCATAATTTGGGTAAGGCTTACAATCAGTTTCGTCCAAAGACGACCGTCTCAGATCATAGCCATTAGGCATCTCTCCATAAAGTAATTGTTCTTTGGCAACAACAACGAGCGCACCCGTTGCGCATTTGTGTTCAACATCGTGTATGATAGCGCGTAAATAATTAATCATCTATATTTTCTTAGATGTGCTCAACATTTAAATTACACGCGCAAAAAGGACTCAACACTCATATCTTGGTCATATAATAGCAGAAAACAGCTGATACGAAACAGAAATCAGGAAGAGAATAAGAATGGCCAAAGCTTCGTTCAGCAGCATGAGTGAAATACTAACAATCTAAACAATTAGCTTACAAATTAAAACTGAGAGTCATCAAATGTCATATATATTCTTCATGAACGTATGGTGTTAAAAAAAAAGAGGACAATTAACAAACAATTGGAAGAAAGAGTAGAGGCCCTTGAGATGTGGATGTCTAGACGATTGGGAATGAGAAGAAATCAAATAAAGAGGTCCTAGAAAACCTAGGAATGCAAAGAGAATTAATGAAAGAGGTCAAAATCAGACAGCTACCCTCTTTTGGCCAAATGAAAAGACATAACACCTTGCTAACGACCATCCTCCTAGAATATGGAGTTCCTCAAGGCTCAGTATTGTCTCCCACCCTATTCCTTGTGTTCATCAATGACCTCATCCACGATCTGCCACAAGGTGTGAGAGCTGCCCTATACGCTGACGACTTGGTGGTGTGGTGTGTAGAATAACATCTAACTATTGCTAATAAGCGAATACAAAGGGCAGCAGACAACATAGCAGCATGGGCAGAGAAATGGATGGTGCAGATCAACGCTGAAAAATCATCAACAACACTTTTCACGCTCTCAAACAAAGACGAAGCAGGAGAGATACGACTTGGAAATATACATGTCCAAACAGACGAGGAACCGGTGTACCTGGGCATTACATTAGATAAGAGAATGACATGGAATCCCCACATAGAGAGAACAGAGGCCAAAGCAAGAAGAAAACTTTTCATACTGAGAAAAATTGCTGTTTCAAGTTGGGGAGCTAACGAAACGACACTAAAGAAAGTTTATACAGGTGCAATAAGACCAATATTAGAGTACTGATCAGCAGCATGGTCTACAGCAGTCAAATCACACCTACAAGCCTTGGATAAGGTACAAAATCAAGCGCTTCGGTTGATCACGGGTGCCATGAAGACCACACCAATAAACGAAATGGAAAAAATCACAGGCATTCCACCTTTATTCTACAGACGAGACACTAAGACCCTGATCCAAGCAGAAAAGTACAAGAACATGACAGCACATCCAATGAAAACTAGATTTAGAGATTTAGCCAGTGGGAGGTTGAAGAGAAGCAGTTTTGTGCATCGGTCAAAAAAACTAATTAGAACATACAAGGATGAACTACCAGACATCACTTAGGAAATAATTCCCACACTCCTCCCAACCCCATGGGAACAACATCAAAATTTCAGCATTAAGACCTCCATAATTATCACCTGCCGCATGGGAGAGCTAAATACTCTCCAAAGGAAAACAGCAGCATGTGACATGATTGAAGGACTATACCCCAGAGAAGCATGGATCCAAGTATATACTGATGGATCTGCAACCAGAGCAGTGAAGAACGGAGGCGCGGGAATTTATGTGGTCTATCCAGACAAAGAAAACGAATCTTCCTGTTCACCTACTGGAATATTCTGTTCAAACTACTCTGCTGAAGTACAGGCCTTAAGCATTGCTGCAGGAATAATAAATAACACAATAAGCCAATGTCAGCAGGTTGTATTCCTTACCGATGCAATGTCAGTTCTGCAAGCCCTCAACAGTGATAAACTGCCAGAGTTAAATAAAGCCCTATGCGAAGTAAATATCAAAAGAAGGGTAATGCTACAGTGGATACCATCACACTGTGGCATACCAGGAAATGAGATAGCAGATACGTTAGCAAAAGAGGGAGCAACACGGGAACAAAAAGAACAAACAATCACCTTCCAAGAAAAGAAGACCCTTATCAAGGCCATCAGGAAAGTTGACCAACACTGAGACAACTATCACTATCTTGATCGAGCAAAACAGGTGATCCTGTTCCGTATTAGAACATGACATAATAGACTGAACAGTCACTTATACAGACTGAGATTGGTCCCATCACCCCTATGTACGTGTGGACAGGCAGCACAGACAGCCGAACATATCCTGCAAGACTGCCACATGCTTAGTCAATTGCGGACTGAACATTGGCCTACACAGACGCACATCCACACAAAGCTGTTTAGGAGTCTTGACGAACTTTCAACCACAGCAACATACATCCAGAGAACCGGACTTCTTGTGTAGACATTACTAAACAACAGCGAACAAGAAGAAGAAGAAGGAGCTAACGACCGTAATGGAATGCAGAGCTGAAGGCAAACGTGCAAGACGAAGGTAGCGGTATAAATGGGAAGATAACATCAAGAGATGGACAGGAAAGAGCTATCAAGGCAAGAGACGGAAGACGCCGAAGATCCACTGCTGCTGACCTTCGTGTGCAGATGGCAGCTGGTGATATGATATGATAATAGACAAGTGGTGCCTCTGACTGTTAAAACGCGGCATTATGGGAGATAACAAAGAATTTGAGCGTTAGTATCGTCAAGGGAAGTAAAAACAAATTTGTTAATTAACAAAGGAAAGTAAAAATACAAAAAAAGTTTATATTTTTATATTGTAAAGGTTGTAAAAATATTTTTTTGTTTTTGTAATAATTAAAACTTTTAAATAAACAAAAACATTATGTATTATATAAACGGAACAAATTAATTTTTTTTAATTAAAAAAAAAGATATAACAATTTTAGCTAGTTAATTTTTTAAGCCAGTTTTAGGTTTTAGTAATAGAACTAGTCTTCATCAGCTTCCAATGTATTTTTATGGTTCAAGCTATAATTTAAAGTTTCGGCCTTTTGGCTAAGATCAAAGTGTCGTACTTCTAGGGATCTTTTCTAGAGTACGCCGGGTCTTATCCAGGGTCGGGTCCACACACCTTTGACACACCAAACCAAATAAAGTCTTATGACCTCATTTTGAACCCCGATAAGGGGAATTAAAAAAAAAAAAAAAAAAAAAAAACTATTTTTGACCGGCACATTGTGCTGCAAAGATTATAAGAACAGAAAAAAAAAAACTTATTTCTCCGCTAGTACTACGACATTCATGTTTTAGTTTCATCATACTTTTTTACTTACTTAGTCGTTCCCCTTCTCCAGAACGTTGTCTCCATTACAGCTGCTCTGAACGCATCAAAATTCTGGGCATGTCGACCTGCATCAAGTTCAGGCTCTCTGTGATGTACTGGACTCACCGTCGTCTAGGTCGCCCCCTTCGCCTTTTCCCAGGGACATGCCTTCCATTACTAATTTTTTTCCAGACTATTATGTCTTTTAATATGACCGAAAAATGTCAGCTTCCTTATTGCGATGGTATTTAGGAGCCAATTTTCCTCTACGTTTAGTGAGTGCAGTACTTCTCTATTGGTCTTTTTTTTCTGTCCAGAGTATTCTCAACATCCTTCTGTAGCATTTCATTTCGAATGATGTAATCTTTTTTCCACACGTTCCCCACACTGGAAGTTTAACAACACTTTGCTCCAAAACAAAACATACGTAGATCACATGACCCAACTAATTCTTACATACCAAAAGAAAATACTCAACAACACTGGGAAACACTTAAAAGCATCATACACGAAAGATCACAGCTAATGTCATCCAGGGTTCGAATACTGGGTAAGCCACTCATGTCTGTTGTTTTTCTGTTGTCTAGTGTTCTACTTCTTTATTTCCTACGAGTGCCTGAAAACATACCTTTATGTTTGTCTCATATTAATTTACTGTTTACAGGCCTCTGGTTTCCCTTCCTTATGTATTATAACTCTTTTTTGCAACTGTTTTATTGAGTGTCAATGTCTCGCAGCCGTATTGTAGCCGTGTACACCGTTGTTTCTTCTGAAACAGGCTATATTCCAACCGAAGACAAATAAAACCCAGATTAGCACATAAATTTCTACCTTCCTAGAAACAGATTATAAAGTTCAATTCAGTGGCATAAATTTTAAGTAGGCTAAGAGTCGCGTTCGATATGTCAAAAATTAGTCACGCGATCCTTACACCCAATGATAGAGCTCAAAAAAGTAATCCCGGCGAGAAAGAACGCGAAGTCATTAGGCAGTCCGAATATTGAGAGCGATGAAGAAGGACACATTTTGTCCAGCTCAGTGTATTCATGTTTGAGGAAATCAACTAGATCCTTTTATGATCAGTGATGCATTCTAGGATGATAAATTAGTTGTGTGACTTTTATGATTCGGATACTAAGTAAGTATGCTAAATTTTCATGCATTCGATTATTAGAGCTCTCAGCCATAGCTGTAAGCAGATGCACGTTCGAAGATTTGAACACATAGAAGCATAATCTAGCAACCTAAAGCCTTTGTAAGGAAGTCACCTCTAATTGATGCCGTGCACCAGTTCTTCAGGGTAGAGCAAGGAGACCACTATATAAATAAAATAAAATAAAACAATTTTAAAATGGAGCAATTGATGGAAAATTTCCAACAGCTAGGAGCGGAGCAGCAACAACCACAGGTACAGCTCAGACACGCACGGAAATATTGTCAGAACCATCCATTCCCTTCCTTACCGTTCTACCCAAACTACGCCCCACGCTACCCCCACAGTTCCGACACGTGGAACAAAATGTTGCTGAGAGGAAATCCACAACATACCCTAAAGATGCATACTTCCGAGGAGAATACGAACTTTTTTAGTTCAGGCGGATATGGTCACAGAAATCCCATGGTAACATACGTGGACGCGAAGAGTTACAGAAACGATGTGATGAAAAACCCTAAAGAACCAGACCATACGATGTATAAATTCAACAGAGACAGAAAGAACCACTGGACGAGTCTGAATAAAAGAAATTGCCGTATATCAGTCCGAAACCTTATCAAGGATGTCACACGTCAAAGAATCTGCGTGGTAAAGAATTTCTGCACGTCAAACGACAAAACATGCATAATCCCAACAGAAAACGGTCTGCGCGCAATTATCAAACCACTACTGCCATGGCGAAAACCGTTTTCCATACAGCAGCAGGTTTGTGCTACACAGACGAGACCAACTGCGACGAAATGTACCCCTAGTGTAAATGGACTAACCCGACACATGCACATGAATGAGCCTAAAATGACCATCTGTCGCCACACAGACCTATTCCACTCACTGGTCTCAGCACAGAAGAGCTGTGGGCAGAGATACATAAGATTGTGAGAAAGGGTGACCTCAACATTCTCACGGTCAAGATAGTGTATAATATGCTGGAGATTAAATTTGATATGGACCTATCTGCCAAGCGCGACGAAATTCTCTGGTTAGTAAAAGACGCGGTAAACAGGGATGAAAGAGAAATAACCCCACACGAAAAATATTCATCCACCGGCACTGTTAACCAAAATACAGGCAAGATAACCACACATGAAAAGAACTCCACAGAACCTTCTAATCGACCCGTTAGAAAAGAAAAATTTCGTCACCGGGCCCCAAGTTCCACCTCTGCTAAGGAACAAACAGATTCTGACATGGACACTCAAGAACTTACAGACCAACTCTTTCACACCGACAGTATATCAAATAATAGCCCTGTTCAAACGTACGGTAAGATGATAACCAACATGTGTCGACGAGACTCTGGTATCGATTCTCTTGGTTCTGATGATATATCAATTGCTAAAAATTCAACCCCAGAGATTCAAGCAGCTGCCAAACGTACTTATTTCTATTCATCTGAGGAATTACCTCCTGTCACCAAATTTCTCAGAGTCCCGCAGAATCATGTCAGGCGAAAAATTATGACGAAACGTAGACACGTTTCCAGGCCGCACCAAGTTGTACCAGCCACACACCCCCAGGCCACATTGCAATCGTCAGCGAACCCTATATCGTCTCAACAAACAGCTAACACAGTGTCACCTACCACATCCATCTCCACTGCTATTCAATATGATGCTCGCCTATCCAGTCGGGAAATTTCAATGCTGGAGACGATGGAAAAATTGAAGGACCTCACGAAACTTTTCTAAAACACGCCCAAGTGTTTCATGTGCTTGCCAATCGCAAAAAGTGAGAACACTGTGAAATCTTAATCTAACTTTTTCATGTACTCTATTTTCAGACTGTTTTATAGGTGAAATATTCGATGCCCTGTTCCAGTATGAGATGTCAAAGCCACACCCAACAAGTTATTTCACAGACATGTTATTATTGATGACCAGAGTACCTCAGGAACAGCCCATAGATGATTTTAATTAGACATTTTATGGTTTTGTGAAATAAAAATGACACACAAGATACAGTGTTACTAGTTTACAGACACACTTATTAGTCACAGACAGTTTTGATGTTTAGAATGTTAACTTACACAACCCCACTTATAGCACATGTGTCACACTAATTCTGTTGTAACATTGATCTATACTTTTGAAACTGATCATAGTCCACGCTTCATTCACTAGACTTCTTGTTCTTACAGTTCCAGAGCCCAATGATTCAAGTTACATGCATCTTAGTGCATCTTCATGCAGGCACCTTGCACGAGTAATTTTCTTCTTACCTGATACTAAAATATCTTTGTTCCCAATATCTTAACTCATCTATTATCTATCACTTCGATCCATCGCACTGATCCCACTATGATATCTGCTTAACAGCATATTTAGTCACATTATAACAAATTCATACCCATATTTGTCATGCTATTTTTCTCCACAGGGTTATTTATTTTACCATATACACGAAATTTGTTTGAAATTATTACACTGTGCAAAAGAGATTGCATATCCAACCTTTGACTCACCATTGTAAGATTTTCCTCACTCCACTATCACACCTCCTTAACTTACTGTTTTCTTTTCCACTATTTTGAGAAGACATTCTAGACTTGTGAACTTTTCTATTCCAATCATTTCCATCCCTTCGAATTACAATAATGTTGTAATCAGGAGATCTTTAATGTTCCCCTATCTATCAAGAACTTACAGTACCCTTGTCACCGTTCACTTTGCTAGGAGCATTATAAAATGCTCAAGCAGGAATTATAAGCGGTGATTTAGTTTTGGTTAGGAGGGAAGGTATGAAAAAATGGTTTAAGAAATAAGAATAGATTTGAATAAAGACTATTTGTCTTGCTAAAAGGGAAATAAGATGAGTGAAATCATGCTTTGATCAAAGGGAGAAGACTCTAATTATTAAAGTCAGGGGAGGAAAGTGCTTAATTACACATAAGTAGATTTGGTGAGTTGGTAATTATGGTTTAGAAAATGTACATATAAGAATTGTATAGCAAGCTTTAGAGAAGATAATATAAGGTTAAGTCAAATATGCAAAGGGAGACAATGGTTAATTACCTCCCTTATATGATTAAGTGAGTTGAGAAAAAAAATATGCACGTGAAAAGTTTACCAGGACAACGGATGACACTTCACTGAGTTGTTTACACAGCGGATAAGCGTGAACATTTTTCAGCTGAGCGAAGAATAGGAGGAACCAATGAATTTACCGTAAACAAGGACAGATGAGCTAGTAATGATTTTATAGAGGAGAACTCATTTAGACGCGCTGTGGAGCGGTCGCATTTTTTCGGAGGAAGCAGTCCTGGTTAAGGACGTAGAGTGGCAGGAATGTGTTTTCTGCCAGGCTCAAGTTACATTTCTGTGAGAAACAGAATGAATACTTCTGAAGAATCCTATAGACCTAGTTAGAGTAGTAGAATCTATTCACTTATGAAAGACAGAACTGTGTTTAAAATATAAGTTTAGTGATAAGGGGTGATAGTAAGAAAAATGAGTGTTGTGAGGATTCGGTGCAACCAAAGTAAGTAGGTCCTTTGACTCATAACTTTTGATAGACATTGAATAGAATTATTTCAGAAGTTGAAATAAGGTATTACAAGGTTAACGACGCTTACAACTAAGTGAGCGCAGAATAAGGAGAAACGAAGCTGAAGCTACAAAATTGACTATGATGTGAATAAACTGAGACTAAGTCAGCAGCTGAGAAGTTTTACAGAAGAACATGGATTTAATAGCCGTGTTGGGCTATTGTATAATGAATTTTGCAACATCAACTGCTACAAGTAAGATGAGTAAGCAATTGAAGTTTGATTGTATTTACAGGATGAAACATGAGCTCTCTAGCAGGTATAAGTATGAGAATACCGCAACAGGTGTACCCAATGTATTAATTTGCATATATGAGTTTTAAGATGATGGTATTTGAGTAAATTGAGTCAAATCTGACAGGATTAGTAGATGAAGGAAACCAACTCAGGAAAGAGTTGATGAAAGGCTTGGGAAAAGCCAGAATAAATATAAAAACCTTAAGGGAAGAAAATAGGTATAAACCATATCTGTTGGTGTTCTCAGGTAGAGAGCTATATATATATATATATATATATATATATATATATATATATATATATATATATATATATATATATATATATATATATATATATATATATATATATATATATATATATATACAGGTACATGGATATATACCCAGGAGGAATGGGATCTACAAGAGATAGTTAGGAAATGTTTGTACCTGGAATTAGTACCACATGCCTCTGTTATGATGAACTTATATGATGTAAATAAACTGTTTGTTTTGATGGAACGTTGCTCAAGTTGGGTTCAGTCTCTAAAAGGTTGTTGAGTGCTAGAGTAAACAAGATACTGGACATAAAGAAACTAACTACTATACGAAGCTGTCACTTAAGTAACATCATAAGAAGGGATGGAACGAGTTTAGGTTGGAAGTTTTGAGAGAATATCATCCAGGAATCAATAACTCTGGCGGTGAGGGCCAGTATTAAGATATACTCTTACTTGGAAGATAGGTCAATGGATCAAATTGACAAATAGAAGGTAGACAACTAGGCCTGCCCCAGTCACCTAGTTTACTATAATAAGAAGAGATAGCACTGTCACATTTAGTTTAATTGGTATCGTGACCAGTCCCAAGACATATAAAGGGACCACTGGGACACATATAGTTTAATTGGTGCCTTCTTGGACCAGTCTTTAAAACACCCAGTCCAGCGGTGACATTTAGTTTAATTGGCGCCGTGACCAACCCTTCTTAAAGTGACATGGCTACATCACAAGGAGAGATGGAATACCAACAACAACAACAACATTCCATATTGGTTCCACCACCTGTGGAGCAAGAACCAACAATGGCCGCTCTAAAGAGCATTACTGAAACACTATATAATGTTGACTTATATGCAAAATATAATCAGATTAGATCAGTGATAACCCCATTTAAAGGAGACTCGAAAGAATTTAGGAAATGGATGAAGGATGCAGACAGGTTTGCCACTATGATAAATGCAAGCACAGATATGGAACGGAAGAAGATACTATATTTTTTCGTCTGACGCTCTTGTTACGGATTTCTTAAGGAGACGTGATAATACATATCCAAGTGAGACATATGAGTCATTGAAGAAAGAGCTAACGAAACGCTATAGTGATATTACAAATACGGAACATGCATGGTCATTACTTCGTCGCATCAAACAACAACGCAACGAGCCTATACAATCCTATGCAGAGAAATTATTAAATTTGGCGGAGGAGGCATTCCTGAATGGATTGACAGCATCACCGGACCTTGAGAAACATCTGGTAGGAATTTTTATTGACGGACTGTTGGGCAGTAGTACAAAACTCCATATGATTCGTAAGGATCCCAATACAATAAATGAGGCGATACAGATAGCGATTACAGAAGAAAATGTCCAAACGAGGTTTAATCAATGTATCGAACAAGAACCAACAGTCGAGGCACAGACAGAACATGAGCCGATGGAGATTGGACATTCCCGTTCTCGTTGGCGTCGCCCAAGCCGGACGGAAAACCAGAAACAGGTGAACACAAGCTATCCTCGACATTTTCATAGGCAGCAGAGTATACAGCAGGTGAATATTCCCACTTGTTTTAGTTGCGGTTGTAGAGGACACATAGCCCCTGAGTGCCGACAACAACATCCTCGCTGGCACCAGCAGAATTATAATGGTCCACAACAGAGTAGTTATGATAGTACGCGAGGACATAACCAAAACTTTAGAGGAGCGTATACACCATCAAATTTCAGAGCCAGACAAGCACGAAAGTATAACCAGGAAAATGGAACGGTCAATCACTAAGTAGGACCGTTAGTGATGACCGTAAAGTAAATGAAGACAGCTTCCTTCATCGAAGGTCCAAAAACATAAATAATAACAACATGGTGTTACATCAAAAACATTTTCAGCAAGAGACACCGCAGCAACAAATTCATTCCATAAATATTACTCCAGATCCTAGCTCATGCCTGATCAAGATCCATGACAAAAATTATCGCGCACTTGTGGACACTGGCGCTTCAGTAAGTTTGATTAGAGAGCAGCTGTACAAGCAGATCAAACACTTGGTAACTTTCAGACCTTCAAAAACGTTTATGGCATCAGTAACGGGACAATCTCTGAAGTCTTGTGGTACAGCATACATCAAATTCCACATAGGACAACAACTGATCACACATCCTTTTATTATTACACGTGGGATGTCCAGAAATTTTATTCTAGGCAGAGATTTTCTTACCGCTCACAATGCTAGGATATATTTTGACCTCAACAAGATCAATATTAATGGGGAGTACATACAACTACAAGACGATATACACATAGCATCTTTGGTGCGGTTGACGACTCCAGTCACAGTACAGCCTAACACACTTGTGATAGCTAGAGGACGAGTCAAGAGCTCTAATTATATCAAGAAAGGACAGTCAGTACAAATTGAACCTTTGGAAAATGAGGATATAAATGATGAACCCCTCATGTTTGTTACTGAAGGTATAGCACAAGTTTCAGCCTCACGTGACTTCCCTGTAATGATTATAAACACGTCAGGACAGGCTACAACGATACACAGAGGTACTATAGTTGCCAAAGTACAAAGATCGTCTTTGAATACCACCAAGAATGGGAAAACACCTGAAGTTAGTTGCAATCAAAATCAGCACACCCTTATGTCACGCACATGGCAAAATAATACCTTAGGTTACCCTTCCGACGCTAACAGAAACTTTTGTCGGCAGAGCACAGAGGTCAACCAACTCAATAACAGATATGGAGGCAGGAGTGATACACGAACAATAAGGGAGAAGAGTCAATTAAAAAGAGTGGATAGAGGTGCAATTGGAGACCAGTGGAAGAATGAAAAACAGAGAGATCAACAAACACTACATAGAAATAGGAGGAATGGCACATTGTATAAAAAAACCTAGCAGAGAAGAACCTGAACACATACATGCAAATGCGAAGGAAGACGAATATTATAGTTATCTACGAAAAGTGAATCAAGTGATACAAAGAAAAACACAGGATGGTATATACAGAGGAACAGATGGTAGCACAGGTCAAGCTACTTATGTTAATCTTGTTACTCACCATGCACTACCAACCTCAACAAAGCCCTTTGAAAATACTCGTGGTCAACGACAAAATAACAATCATATTGGTAATACAGAGGAAGAGCATACTCCAAGGCGGAAACCCTATATGAGATACTCGAATAAACCACTGTATCAGAGGTACCAGTTTAGATGTGCAAGTCCCTTTGAATATAGTCGTAGTAAACGACAGAAAGGAGGCACTGTATATAATGAGGAGAAAGAGCATACTCCATGGCAGAGACCCAATGGAAAATATGTAAGTCAATCAAAGTCGCAGAGAACAAAGTCCAGATGTTTCAGACCTTTTAATTATCCTAAAACAGAACAAGAAAGAACAAATTTCCACAGAGATGAAGAACATAGTACATATGTTAAAATACCTTGGACAGATAATGAGTCATAGACAGAGTGACCCACCAGATCGGTTGGCACAGCTTTTAGCCACGTTGAAAGTAGATGATCAAAACAAGTCCAAACTCACTACGTTTGTTACTAAACACCAGGACGTGTTTGCATTAACAGATATGGAGTTAGGTAGAACTAATACAGTATATATGGACATTCAAACTACAACAGAAGAACCCATTAGTTTGAAACCATACCACACTCCATTAAAAAACAGGCAAATAGTAGAGAAAGCTATAAATGACATGTTGAATGCAGGAGTCATAGAGAGATCGAGATCAGCATGGTCGTCACCAATAGTGATTGTCTCCAAGAAAGACGGAACGAGTAGATTCTGTTGTGATTATCGAGCGTTAAACAGAATTACAAAAACGATTTCGTATCCATTGCCACGGATAGATGATATTTTGGCAACACTTGGACACTCCACACATTTCACTACATTGGATGCACGCTCAGGATTTTGGTGCATTCCTATGACACCAGCAGCGAAAGAAAAGTCAACGTTTTGTACACACATGGGTAGTTACAAATGGAACGTTATGCCTTTTGGGTTGAAAGGAAGTCCCGCGACATATATGGCGTTGATGGATGAAGTTCTACAAGGAATGCATTCTTTCGCATTAGCTTATATTGATGATGTATTGATTCACACATCAGGTACTGTGGATGACCACCTATACAAGGTTGAACAAGTTTTTGATCGCCTACGATATCACCAGGTTAAACTCAAACTAAGTAAATGCGAGTTCCTAAAGACGGAAACTAAATACTTAGGGTTTATAGTGAATAAAGAAGGTATTCGCCCTGATACAGATAAAGTGGAAGCAATAAGGAACATGCCCGCTCCCACAACAGTGAAGCAGGTACGAGCGTATATTGGTTGTTGCGGATACTACAGACGTCACGTCGTTAATTTCTCCAAGGCTGCTGAACCACTCATTGCACTTACCAAGAAATATTCAAGATTTAGGTGGACAAAAGAATGCCAAGAATCCTTTGATTATCTTAAGGAAGCACTTACAAAGATACCACTGCTTGCACATCCGGATATATCCCGTCCAATGATCTTGTATACAGATGCTTCAGATACAGCAATAGGTGCTTGCTTAGTCCAAATCAGGGAAGAGAATGAGACACCCATTATACCAGAAATCCCTAATGAAATGCCTATAGCATTCGTGTCACACGCTCTCTCTAAAACTCAGAAACGATGGTCGACAACGGAGAAGGAAGCGTTTGCTATACATTACGCGATACAAAAACTTGATTTTTATATCAGAGGTACTAAACTCACTATCAGAACAGACCATCAACCATTAGTGAATTGGCTTACTAAGACGCAGGAGCAGCCAAAAAAGTTACAAACATGGTCTATGAACCTACAATCATATGATACAAAAATTGAATACATTCCCGGTATTCAAAATACGTGTGCAGACCTCCTTTCGCGAACGCCACAACCTAGTACTATACTGGAAGATGATCTAATGGCGTCTACAGATATCAACGACAACGCAAAGGAAATTAACATTATAAATTCCAACAGAGTGGATGATGGAAACACACTACCATAACAGATAATGGCACGCAGCAAACAACAGATGTAGATACACTTGATGTACATACTGAGCAGAGAAAAGATCCCGAAATTCTTAAGATCATCAAACAAGTGCAAACGAAACCTACGTCGCTTAAACGGTTTATAATCTTGCCCAATGATCAACTACTATATCATCATATTGATGAGAAACAAGAGGGGAGATTACAGAAAGTAATTCCACAATCAGTAATACCCCAACTACTAGAGCAGTTTCATGATAATAATGGACATGTAGGGAGAGATAAAACCATTGATATAATCAAGAAAAGATACTATTGGAAGTCTATGTACAAAGATATAATGGAATATGTTGGTACTTGTAGGGTATGCAGAATCAGAAATATGAGACCAACTAAAGTTCCTTTACAGGAAATGAAATCATCTCATTTTCCTATGGAAGTTATAAGTATGGACATTTCTGGTCCATATCCTGTTACGCAATCTGGAAATGCATACCTTTTACATATTGTTGATCAATATTCAGTATGGCCTGAAACTTATCCTCTTAAGAATATAACGTCAGCGACAGTGACAGAGTTTTTTCTACAAGAATTTGTACCAAGACATGGTTGTCCTAAAAGAATCATCACGGACAATGGAAAGCAATTTGTAGGCAACCCTTTTAAGAAGACACTTCGGACTTTGAATATTCAGCATACGACTAGCACTTTTTATAGACCGCAGGCAAACGGACGAAATGAGAGAATGCATGCTACATTGCACGATATCCTTGCTAAATATATACAAGGCAATGCTCAATATTGGGATGTATATATCAATCAAGCTCTTGAAGCGATAAGAGTAAACATAAACGAGACGACAGGACTATCTCCGTTCTACATGCTATATGGACGTGAGCCTATGTTCCCACTAGATAATCTTTTACAACCCCAAAAGAAATATCAAGGTGAAGATCCTATAGAAGTTATACTACAAGAAAAACACAGAGCACATCAGATAGCAAACAGTAATGCACAGAAAGCCTTCAAGAAATGGCAGAAGCAGCATGACAAAAGAGCGAAGTTAGAGAAGTTCAAAGTCGGAGATAAAGTATATTACAAGAAGAACGTTAGAGATAATAAGTTGGATGCACGATGGCTTGATGGATATAAAATAGTAGAACAGACAACACCCGTTAATTACAGACTATGGCATGAGGAAAAGAACATAACCGTCAAAGCACACGCATCACAGATGAAAAAAGACGATCATCGCCCTACAGCTCCGCCAGCCTTATGCAGTAGCAGACCAATACGAAAAGTCACGTTGAGTTATTATGATTCCACAGAGACATTAAGTACTTCACGTGAAGAAAACGACATGGATGTTGAGCAGAACATTAGCCTACAACAACGTAACACTTCAGGTCAACTCCAAGATGCTGTACATCGTTTAGTCCGCTGCAGAGAAGACTCAGAAGATGAAGATGACATTCCACCAGCAGAATTGAGAGAAAGATTAATATACAGAGACAATCGTCTACACGGGAGAGATAGTAATACGCCACTATCGACACAAGACGAAGAACCTCATGCGTCCATATCAAGTCAAACATACTATAGTAGTCAGGGACTACAACCGTCAACTCCCAGTCAACACCAGTCTACACATTCTACTTGGGATAGCGAAGACGAACAGACCTTTGAAATCAGCAAATCGAACGAGAAACATAGCCCCCCACGGTAGCAACTTTACAGAAGAACATGGTAGTCAGGGACTACAACCGTCAACTCCCAGTCAACACCAGTCTACACATTCAACTTATGATAGCGAAGATGAGCGAAGATGACAGACCTCTGAAATCAGCAACGAGAAACATAGCCCCCCACGGTAGCAACTTTACAGAAGAACATGGTAGTCAGGGACTACAACCGTCAACCTCCAGTAGACACCAGCTTACATACTCTAGCTCGGATAGCGATGACGAACAGTCTTTACAAGTGACGAAAAGTAACATTACTCACCATACCCAGAGTCCTACAGCGAAGCACATAAATAGTAACAAGAATGTCATTAATACGCCTTCGGCACAGGTGGAATCTGAACTTGACGTAACAGAACGAGAAGACAGCGACATAGAGTGTATGGATGATACAACCAGCACCGAAATACGCATAGCTACCAAACGCCCTTACCAACCTTCGTCACTAGACTCACCACCAAGAGCGAAATTGCTACGATTACCGCAAGAACATCTACGAACAAGATTCAAAAGAAATCATCGCCAAGTACATAAACCTTCACTAGGTTTCCAACAAAATATAAAATATTCGTTCGCCCCCCACCTCCTGCAGAGCGACTATAAACACGACAGCGCAATGCATATCAGCTTCGTCACAGTATGACAGTCGCCTCTCCAGCAGAGAGATTACACTGTTGGAACTCGCAAAACAAATCTCCAACTTAGTGTAGTCGTCATAAAGCACTAACCCAGCTATAGTGTTTAATTCGGTACTCTAACAAACATAGTACCTAAAGTTAAGTTAATTAATTGAGTCACACTGTGTTTAGCTTAAGTTGATATTCATATACTGGAGCACGCTTAGACACTTACAGTACTCACTAACTTCTTTAAAGAGAGTCGAGTTGACAAACTAGATTACACATAGTCTTAAGAGTGTGACAAAGTAGATCAAACATATAGCCTTAAGAATGTGACAAAGTGAATTAAAAACATAGTCTTAAGAATGTGACAAAGTAGAGTGAATACATAGAAGTTCATCATTGTGACACAGTAGAGTACACACATATAATCTTATGAATGTGACAAACTAGAATAACTACATATAGTTTTAGGAAACTTAACAGTGTTCTTCCCAAGGTACAAGATGCAGCATACTTGATGATCAACACTGACATTGGTTAAAATATGTATAGTACATTAAATGCATGTTAATTATTATAATGTACCTATTTCAGGCATAAAAGTATTCAGGACCAGAGAAAAAAAAAAGAGAAAAGAGAAAAGAAAAGAAGAAGGGAAGTGATCCAGACTCAGTCAAGTGGAGTCTTACTCATGGACATAGGCAAATATTGCACTGAGGATGAACGTCCCCACTTTTTACTGCACTGGTTGTACAGAGATAACAGAAGAAAAAAAAAACTTGGTTGCAGTATTGGTATTATGGGTACTGCTTACTTAAGAGATGATGGTAATGACAGTTATAGGGTCATGACTATATTACTTTTACATCCTAAGGTTAGATATTTTGTTAACCCTGACGTACTACTGCATGTATATATAGGTTTAGACAGAGTTAAGGATTTGACTGATGCATCCAAGACTAGAATCAGTCGGGCACATCAACTCTGACATAGTGACATGTATCTTTCACTATCGCCCCAATACATATGAAGATACTAGTGCATGTATATATATAGGTTTAGACAGAGTGAAGGATTTGACTGATGCATCCAAGACTAGAATCAGTCGGGCACATCAACTCTGACATAGTGACATCTTTCACTATCACATTAGGATATTTACTGATGCACCACTAATTAGTTATTTCTGCTTATCTGTCTCGTATAATGGATAAATTACATTAACAGCAGATATTTCAAGACATATAAAGGTACTGACAAACCTCTGTGTCCAGAGGCAGTGACAAATAGGAACATGTATGTCGAAAAATAGGAATATAATATATATATATATATATATATATATATATATATATATATATATATATATATGTGCAGAGCCATGATTCATTTTTTTTTTTGAGTATTGATGGTATGCCTCAAGCTAAGGTTCAGCAATGAGGTAGCGTTACATTTTGCTTCAAAATATTTTTTTTTGGGGAAATTTTTTAACATGTAGACTTTGAATATGTATACAGGCGCGGTGATAATGGTATGTTAAAGAATAGAATGGGATTGCTAGATGATGGAACACAAATGTCTCCCTATGGGATACATTTGTATGGCCCCGGGTTGTATGTCACCGTTCACTTTGCTAGGAGCATTATAAAATGCTCAAGCAGGAATTATAAGCGGTGATTTGGTTTTGGTTAAGAGGGAAGGTATGAAAAAATGGTTTAAGAAATAAGAATAGATTTGAATAAAGACTATTTGTCTTGCTAAAAGGGAAATAAGATGAGTGAAATCATGCTTTGATCAAAGGGAGAAGACTCTAATTATTAAAGTCAGGGGAGGAAAGTGCTTAATTACACATAAGTAGATTTGGTGAGTTGGTAATTATGGTTTAGAAAATGTACATATAAGAATTGTATAGCAAGCTTTAGAGAAGATAATATAAGGTTAAGTCAAATATGCAAAGGGAGACAATGGTTAATTACCTCCCTTATATGATTAAGTGAGTTGAGAAAAAAAATATGCACGTGAAAAGTTTACCAGGACAACGGATGACACTTCACTGAGTTGTTTACACAGCGGATAAGCGTGAACATTTTTCAGCTGAGCGAAGAATAGGAGGAACCAATGAATTTACCGTAAACAAGGACAGATGAGCTAGTAATGATTTTATAGAGGAGAACTCATTTAGACGCGCTGTTGAGCGGTCGCATTTTTTCGGAGGAAGCAGTCCTGGTTAAGGACGTAGAGTGGCAGGAATGTGTTTTCTGCCAGGCTCAAGTTACATTTCTGTGAGAAACAGAATGAATACTTCTGAAGAATCCTATAGACCTAGTTAGAGTAGTAGAATCTATTCACTTATGAAAGACAGAACTGTGTTTAAAATATAAGTTTAGTGATAAGGGGTGATAGTAAGAAAAATGAGTGTTGTGAGGATTCGGTGCAACCAAAGTAAGTAGGTCCTTTGACTCATAACTTTTGATAGACATTGAATAGAATTATTTCAGAAGTTGAAATAAGGTATTACAAGGTTAACGACGCTTACAACTAAGTGAGCGCAGAATAAGGAGAAACGAAGCTGAAGCTACAAAATTGACTATGATGTGAATAAACTGAGACTAAGTCAGCAGCTGAGAAGTTTTACAGAAGAACATGGATTTAATAGCCGTGTTGGGCTATTGTATAATGAATTTTGCAACATCAACTGCTACAAGTAAGATGAGTAAGCAATTGAAGTTTGATTGTATTTACAGGATGAAACATGAGCTCTCTAGCAGGTATAAGTATGAGAATACCGCAACAGGTGTACCCAATGTATTAATTTGCATATATGAGTTTTAAGATGATGGTATTTGAGTAAATTGAGTCAAATCTGACAGGATTAGTAGATGAAGGAAACCAACTCAGGAAAGAGTTGATGAAAGGCTTGGGAAAAGCCAGAATAAATATAAAAACCTTAAGGGAAGAAAATAGGTATAAACCATATCTGTTGGTGTTCTCAGGTAGAGAGCTATATATATATATATATATATATATATATATATATATATATATATATATATATATATATATATATATATATATATATATATGGATATATACCCAGGAGGAATGGGATATTATATAATATATATATATATATATATACATGCATGGTACATGGATATATACCCAGGAGGAATGGGATCTACAAGAGATAGTTAGGAAATGTTTGTACCTGGAATTAGTACCACATGCCTCTGTTATGATGAACTTATATGATGTAAATAAACTGTTTGTTTTGATGGAACGTTGCTCAAGTTGGGTTCAGTCTCTAAAAGGTTGTTGAGTGCTAGAGTAAACAAGATACTGGACATAAAGAAACTAACTACTATACGAAGCTGTCACTTAAGTAACATCATAAGAAGGGATGGAACGAGTTTAGGTTGGAAGTTTTGAGAGAATATCATCCAGGAATCAATAACTCTGGCGGTGAGGGCCAGTATTAAGATATACTCTTACTTGGAAGATAGGTCAATGGATCAAATTGACAAATAGAAGGTAGACAAACTAGGCCTGCCCCAGTCACCTAGTTTACTATAATAAGAAGAGATAGCTCACACAGTTTTTATTACACAATTGTTTCACATATGATAAATGACATGATGATAGGTCAATGCCATATAACATTGACTGCCCTGATATTAGCATCTGACATAGAAGAAAAGAGAGAAAAAGAAAAAATCAATACGTCAGAGGGAACAACTAGCTTTTGTTCATGCTGCCTCTGCCAGTCATACCCCCTGTCAGCATAATATCTGCACATGACAACTATGCAGATGACACCCCAGCAGTATTCTGTAGATACTGTATAAGCATTTGTATATGCTGACCCCAGAGTGAACACCCCCCAATACCTGACACTACATATGGCACATGAGATGAAGAAGCAACTGTTTAGTGATAGTGAAGATGCCATTTTCTATTATGGTGAAACTTTATGTTGACACAACTGATGTTTTGTTATGCGGTTTATGCACAAATGCCCCACATTAGTATTGGAAAATGAATAATTTTAGTCTTTTCGTGGTTACGAAATAAGACGGAAGAAAAAATTTTGAATATGTTATGGATTCTGTGAACATAAAGCAAATCGGAGGAATATGATTGCTGCATATGAGAACCATAAGTACATGGATTATCAATAGACAAGAGACACAAATGGATTATGATAATCCCATGGGAACCACAGATGTTACGGACACACGGTGGATATATATATATATATATATATATATATATATATATATATATATATATATATATATATATATATATATATATATATATATATATATATATATATAAAAGAATACCTGGATTGGAAATACATGTCGCTGATTCATGAATAACATGATAGACATACCCCACATTACATAGTAAATAACAAGAAAAGTTTGAATGTGATGTGACCGTGTGGCCAGAAAGGTGTAATTTTAGACTGAGTAATTAGTTGTCGATCTAGTCTACGGTGTGAATTTGTGCTCATGTTGGCATTCTCACCCGGTAATGGGCGACTTAAACGAAACACACCTTCGCCATCCGTGAAGAAGACAGAGTGTGAGACGTGGGAGACAGCCATCGATTGTTAGACATCCTGGCGCTGTCTGACACCAGAAGAAAACACCTTTTTGAGCACGAAACCGTAAGAAGTGTGAGTAGGACAACGAATATCGTGGGATGTAACAGCCCATTAGTGGGCGGACTTTGAGTCAGAGAAGAGTTACTTGATTAAGCTGTGATCTAACCAACTGAGGTTGTGGGCTTTTGCATAGTTGCGTCTGTGCTAAGAGAACTAACGACATAGAGAGAGTCCAGCAGTTTGTGCTGGGTTATTAGATGGTGTTACCTACATAGCTTGGTTAAATAGTGTTGTATAGGAATTACCTTCAAAAAGAAACTTTGTGGACAACATTGTTTTCTGCATGATTCATGTGCTACCTGATTGGGTTTCATTAATAAAAGTGGGACCCCTGTCATCAAGAGAGTTTTTCTGTGACTGCGGAACGTGTGTGAAAGTAGGCCAGAGAGAGTGACGACAACATCACACGCAAATCCTTATTCTTCTTCACACATCGTCTTCGCACCGTCACAAATGGCGTCGTCGGCAGGATACTGACAGACAGTGTAGTATAGAGTCATACGCGGAATGTTCAATGCTGCAATAGAGCACTGCAACCAGTGAGCACCAAGGATACCTGAGTTAAACTTTGCAAGAGTATTACAACACCCAGCACAGACGGAGCAGCACATCTGCCCAGTACATCTCCCCAGTGAAGATTCGCACCACCATAGGCCCAGCAAAGAATCGCACCACTGCATGAAGAATCTGTGGTAGGGTGGGCGAGATGATGATGATGATTATGTTGTGATGTGTGATATCACTCTCTTGTCACACTCGCACCGACCCGAACAACAATAAAACTCTTGATTCTAGAGGCAGGGGCTATATTTATTTTTACAGCCCATTCAGTGACAAAGCAAACATTAAACAAATAAACTAGCGAACATCACAAAACCCAACAAAACAAAACACCCAACAGTGCCCGATGCTAATATGTCATGTCTTTGTTCCCCTTCTACCGACACAGGGCTAGCCTAACTTCGTATCTCTCTCGTCTTGTTTGTTATCTCTTCTGGACTGATACTTCTGAAAGGTCGCTGCTGGCCTTCGTAAGCTTTATATAGACTGTTAAGCCTAAACACTCAACTTAGTCCGCGCGCGCCGTAATCGCGCTACTTAAATAACACTCGCGATATATTGCTTTAGGAATAGCGAAAACACAAATAAAACCTACAGCTATTTAATATAACACAATTCTACACCACAACTTAAATTTAAAGGCATTATTGTGGCCTTTTCATCAATCTTCCTTATCTCGTCAGAATTTTTACATACTAGGCGCACTTCTAAAATATGGGCGATAAATCTGCCTAGAAACAGGTAGGGGGCGGGCGTCTCCTTTTTGGCCCCATCACACATCTCCCTCCTGATTTTGTTGTCGTCCCGACAACATCACTACCTCCGACACTTCTGTCGAAATCTCTTAGATCGTTGGTGCTGTGTTTGATTATTTCTCAGCGGCGATGTTTTGGGCTTAGATTCTGTATCCGGTACAACTCGGCTGGAGACACTCTTGGTCGTCATGTCTCCAGTTGTACGTTGCCGGGCTGTCAGCCGCTGTGGTCTTGAAGACTCGCTCACCGGTGCCGCGTCGCTGTCTGCCCGTGACATCTGCCTGTCAGTGCTTGCAGCTGTCGAGTTTGAAGAGAGATCGCTCTTGACGTGCTTTCCACTCATCTTGTGTGGACGGTGGCTTACATTCCCCACAGTCTGCTTTTCATGAGTCTCCTCGTCTGGACACCGATGTGCACTCCCACCTATCTGCTTAGGATGAGTTTCCTCCCCTAACCGACTACCAATCTTCTCGGCTCCCTTAGGGTGACAGTTGTCACGGTCATCTCTTGGCTTGCACCCGGAAGGAAACCTGGTTGTTGTAGCACGTCTCGGGAAAGAGCTCTTTGAGGGACAGGCGGCTATCAAATGTTCAGTTGACTTGCAATGAAAACATCTCTTCGGAAGCGGTCCTTGAGGGCACTTGGCTGCCATGTGGTCTGACAAGTCTCCACAATTGTAGCATCTTATCTTTCTGGGCTTCCTCTGTGCCATGGGTCGCTTTCTGCTGCCCTTACACTCTTGACCGCCAATGCCGCATACATAAATTGCTTCCATGCCCTGGACCGATGGTTTGCTGTCAAACTCTACTCTCTCATTTCTCGCCAGACTCCGGAATCCCTTTCTGTAGATCTTGGTCTGATGTACAAATACATCAATACCTCCATCATCTGGCGTGATGAATCCCCATCCCCTGCGGACACTGTACCACTTGCAAACTCCTTTTCGCCTTGTCGGTGCAGCTGCACTGGTCGGTACTGTCAGCTCACTGCTTTCGTTAACAACAGCTTGACTCTCACATACCAGAACATGCACCTCCTCGTCGTGCTTTGGCTGTTCCCGCGGACACACCTCCTCGTTGTGCTTTGGCTGCTTCCGCGGTTGGCTTGGTGCTTTTTTTCTCTGCACCTCCTCTTGTGCTGGCGAACTGGCCTCTGACATCTGTGCTATCTGGGACTTTAGGAAGGATAATTCTGCTCTGAGTGCCTCCTCCTCCTTCTTAACTTCTGCACTTGCTATCTGGACCAGTGTCTCAGGCTTTTTACTTCCACCATAAACAGCACATTCCCAAGGGAAATTCCTGTTCACCTCACTGACTTGTGGTTGCTCGCTGTAGGCTTTTTTGACAATTTCCAGTAACTGCTCAGGGCTGGCCTTGGCTCCGCCATGTATCCGTAATTCTCTAGATACCCATTTCGTAACGTTGTTCCATATCATGTCTAACTTGTCTTCTGCACAAAAAGGCGCCACCTTCCACGCGGCTTCCACATCTCCCACAAACTCTTGCCAAGTGGGCCTCCCCTCTCCACTAAACAACCTTATCTCTGGCTCCTTCACGTACAATATCTTCACAGGCGCATTAGCCATCTTGCTGCAGAAATGCACTGCTGGGTGTTTACAATATTTGTTCGTTCGCTGTTTGCTCGGTGTCACTGTCTGCCTTATCCTGCCGACGACGCCAATTGTGGTAGGGTGGGCGAGATGATGATGATGATTATGTTGTGATGTGTGATATCACTCTCTTGTCACACTCGCACCGACCCGAACAACAATAAAACTCTTGATTCTAGAGGCAGGGGCTATATTTATTTTTACAGCCCATTCAGTGACAAAGCAAACATTAAACAAATAAACTAGCGAACATCACAAAACCCAACAAAACAAAACACCCAACAGTGCCCGATGCTAATATGTCATGTCTTTGTTCCCCTTCTACCGACACAGGGCTAGCCTAACTTCGTATCTCTCTCGTCTTGTTTGTTATCTCTTCTGGACTGATACTTCTGAAAGGTCGCTGCTGGCCTTCGTAAGCTTTATATAGACTGTTAAGCCTAAACACTCAACTTAGTCCGCGCGCGCCGTAATCGCGCTACTTAAATAACACTCGCGATATATTGCTTTAGGAATAGCGAAAACACAAATAAAACCTACAGCTATTTAATATAACACAATTCTACACCACAACTTAAATTTAAAGGCATTATTGTGGCCTTTTCATCAATCTTCCTTATCTCGTCAGAATTTTTACATACTAGGCGCACTTCTAAAATATGGGCGATAAATCTGCCTAGAAACAGGTAGGGGGCGGGCGTCTCCTTTTTGGCCCCATCACAAATCGAAGCACCATAGGCCCATTGAAGAGTCGCACCAACGCAGACCCAGAGAAGAATCATACCACCCATTGAATATCTTATCAAGCCAGGGACCAGCCGTTTGCAGTTATATTAATTTTCCTGCAATAGTATCCTTGCTAATGATAATCCATTACAACAAACAGGAACACTATTGCTACGCCAGTGTTATTATGCCAAAACAGTGACCGACCTACCACGATTGACATTCAGCCAAGGACTCAATCGTATCACCAGGCAACACCTGAAACTGCTACAGGCCACATAAGCGAAGAGTAGACAAGAGCAAGCAAAAAAAGAAAAAGAGACACTTTCTATTATTTATTGTAATATTATAATAAGTGTTTTCTTTCCATCTGTTTTTGCATTGTATTGTACTAGGTTAGGGTAGAGCAGAGATGTCAACTCAATGCGCATACGCAACATGCCGGTCAGAGCCTGGGAGCACCTCGACAGCTGAAGGTGGCTCCCGTGAAGAAATCCTCACACCAGGAGACAGCCCGAGCAATGCGCATGTGAAGGTGATTTACATAACAGTGCCGGAGGTAAGAAGATTTGGTGAAAAGGCAGGCCCCACTTGGCAAGAGTTTGTGAAGGAGGTAAAAGCTGCATGGAAGGTAGGGCCCTTAACTGTAGAAGATAGGTTAGACATTGTGTGGAATAATGTTACACCAGTGGTCTCTAGGGAATTACGGATACGTGGCGGAGCAAAGGCCAGCCCTGAGAAGCTACTCGAAATAGTGGAAGAAGCCTACAGGGAACGACAACTAGTCAATGAGATGACTAGGGGTTTCTATGCCATAAGACAGGGGCCTAGCTTATCAGTAATGGAATTCTCTCACGTGTTGCATGAATTATTTCTGAGATTGAATGCAACGCGCGTGAAGAAAGGCTTGGCTCCCGCAGACCAATCCATGCTCAGAGATCATTTTGTTGCCCAGCTTAGTAATGATCTGAGCAGGACATTTGTGAAGGAACATGTGCTAAAGAATCCTGGTGTTTCATTTAGGGAAGTTAGGGACTATGCCCTTTTCTGGGAAGGCAAAAAGCATGATGCACCAGTGCAGGTAGCCAGTGTAGAAGCCCACACTGAAAAGGACGAACTCGAAGCTGAAGTAGCTCGCCTAAAGTCCCAGATAGCACAGCTATCACAGACCAGTTCGCCAGCACAAAAGGAGACAAGAAGAAGAAGGAAACAGTGCCAACCGCGTGAAAACCTAGAGCAGAACCAAGGTGTGGATCAATTGGAACCAAAACTAGACCTTCCTGCAGGTGAGAGTCAGGCAGTTGATAGTGCATGCAGTGATTTAGAGGTTAGTAAAAACACAGATGCACCAACAAGGCGACACGGATTTTGTAAATGGTATAATGTCGACAAAGGATGGGGATTCATTACACCGGATGATGGAGGTGTTGATGTTTTTGTACATTAGACAGACATTTTCAGAAGGGGATTCCGTAGTCTAGGGAGAAATGAGAGAGTAGAATTTGACAGCAAACCTGCTGTTCAGGGCATGGAAGCGGTCTTTGTATGCGGCATTGGCGGCCAGGAATGTAAGGGTAGCAGGAGGCGACCCATGGCACAGAGGAAGCCCAGAAAAATAAGATGCTACAGTTGTGGAGACTTTTCAGACCACATGGCAGCCAAGTGCCTTCATGGCCCGCTTCCGAAGCGATGTTTTCAGTGTAAGTCCCTAGAGCATTTGATATCGGTTTGTCCCTCAAAGAGCATCCTCTCTAAACGTACCGACATATCTAGGTTGTCTTCAGGGTGCAGGCCAAGACATGACCGTGACAACTGTTACCCTAAGCGCGCCAAGAGAAGCGGTCAACGTTCAGAAGAGGAAACTCATCTTAAACAGATAGGAGGGAATATACGCCAACGCTCCGGAGAGGACACCAATCTAGATCAGATTGGGGGGAATGCACTCCGACATCGACTGAACACAAACATAAAACACGTTAGAGGCAATCCCCCGCCAAGGCCGACAACTGCAGACACTAACTCGCTGAACTCTCAATCAAGGAGCGACGCTATACGAGCGGACAATTCTCCCAGACCACGACAAGCAATCAGACATAAACGTGGAACTGACAATGGAGCAGAGTACGTTTGTGGGGAGCCAAGGCCGACAACTGCAGGCACTAACTCGCTGAACTCTCAATCAAGGAGCGACGCTATACGAGCGGACAATTCTCCCAGACCACGACAAGCAATCAGACATAAACGTGGAACTGACAATGGAGCAGAGTACGTTTGTGGGGACCACAACAAATTTAGGGGCGGAACATGTGACTGTGTGGCCAGAAAGGTGTAATTTTAGACTGAGTAATTAGTTGTCGATCTAGTCTACGGTGTGAATTTGTGCTCATGTTGGCATTCTCACCCGGTTGTGATAAAGTTACCGTGATACAACGTTAACATATCTCCAATATAAAGATAAAATGTAGGGATAAAAATAATGCGTAAGATACTAGGAGAATGCTCGCCCATGCCCGCATTTCCTACCGCCAGTCAAACTAACTAGTTAGACGTGCAGTCGAAACGGTTACCCTTTGTAGACGGGAGGGAAACGGAGATCAAAAAAGGAAAAATATGACTGAACACGTGTTTGATTCTAGCAAGGCTAAAAAGACGCAATTGGTAGTAAAAGAAAAAAATTCACGTCACTAGTTGCCACAATGTAAGGAAATTGACAGAAAAGACCTTAGCTCTTATTCGCAACAGTCATTTCTTGGATGTTTTTCGATACTTGGTCCCTTTATTTGAATTCAGCGGCAAACGCCGTAGAGAAGGTTCTCGAACAAATTTCAAAAAAACTAAACATGAGAAAAAATATGTTTTTTCTTAATAATAGAGTTGTGAATATAAAACCTAGCTAGTTTGATAGCCCATCTTGAGCAGAGAACTAATATACTTTAAATTATACAGACGGATAGATAACAAGGAAGATATTGACAAAAGACTGTGTTGTTCATATCAGACTAGCGACTGTACTGTTCAAAACTGTCACTAAAGTTTCAAATTCTTGGCCTTGAAACACGCAAATGCAAAAATCAAGCTGTAATGCAAAAGAGGGGAAAGGTGGAGAATTGTGGCTAAAAATAACTTAGGAGGCAGATTTGTGTAGGGTATTGCATGTAGAACCAAGCGTGTTTTTTATGAAAAACCAAGTAGAGACAGACGGACCAACAGACAATAATACCCACTTGACTGAGATCTGACTGAATTTGACTTTTGGTTGTAGATTTGAAAAGTTAGGGGGGAAGTCGGTGATTGGACAATTGTAATCATATTAGCGGGACAGAGATGCGCATTTTTGCCATTTGATATAATACTGTCCAGAGACACAGTGGTTATTGCCTGTGGTGTTGTTCCTAGAAGATAGTACATACATTTAGAGGGACGCCATCATATAGCCAGCAGCTCAGCTGAGTTTTGCTAGCAATTAACTGTGTTCTCAATTCTGAATTCTGGTAAGAATGAAAGTATTTATTTTGTATATTTTAATATCTCGAGTGATTGATACTGCCATATCATATAAAATTATTACGACAAGTAAGTGCTCGCTCTAGGTCCCCAGCCCAAGTTCAGGGTCTAGAGACAAACAAAATATATGGACGCCTGACTAAGACTATGGAAGGCGGATCTATTGTTGAGATCAGTGGGAACATATCACCTATCTTATTGAATACAAGGAAACTATTTAACATATCTCAGATGCCATGCAGTCTTGGGGAACTAGTACTATATGAAAACAACTGAGTAAGATGTGCTGTGTGGTCAGAGAGATCTGACCCATTCTGTGTATTGTTGATGTGTTGTGCTGTGTGTAAGAGTGGTGCAGTAAATAGATTACTGACACAGCGCACAAATTTTGTTTCAGAATTGTGAGTTTCTGTTATGGCACTAGGGTAGTGCCACATAAGTAATCAAGATTGCACAAGCAGATGTGTGTGCAGCCAAACAGTGTGTCGGTGCAGTCTACCATTGTATTCTAGCTACCGAGAGGAGTGGGCCACCTGAATCCAGCATTAGATCTTCGCAGACAAGATGAGTGATTTAGTGGCCTGCTGAGGATTCACCATACTCCTAAAGAATTTATAAATATTTCCCTCATAAATATACTGACTTTGGGAAAGATACATTTATTAAAGTTCATAAAACAATGGACCAAGCTTGTTCTAGTCACAGAGTGGGTGTGATGACACCACCCCAACAGCATATCCAGTAATAGTTTCCCAGAGACATTAGAAATATAATTAATATTAACTAGTCTGATAAAATACTTGTGTACACACATTCCATTTTATTATGCCATATATTTATGCATTCCATTTATAACTCCATAACATTTCATATGTTCTGACCAACTAAAACATTGGTTCAGAACAAATAAATTTAAAGAAAATTTTAATATTCAAACTAAAATAGCCTGAGTTAGTTCAGTGTGTTATAGAATTTTATTAATATTATTAGACATTAATTATCTGTGTGTGTTTGTATATTTTACTACAACACATTACATTTCAGTACCCTAGACTTTTTAACGTAGCTACATTCATATTAGTAAAAAAGATATGTTTGAGGTCGTAAGTGGTAGTAAGAAGGGCCTTCTGTAATTCACATAAACATTTATCTCAGGAGCCTTCACAGCTGACCTCATACATTACACTAGGTAACACAACAACCATACAGTACCATCAAAAACCACTACAAATATTGGGGGCTCGTCCGGGATAATTAGTTTATCATAAATATTAGAATCTCCTGGTGGGAGAATTAAACTAGTGGGGACAAATTGTAAAAATTTAAAAAGTGTCTCTTAAAATAAAAGGGGAAAATAAAAGTTGGTGAATCTTCACAGCCAGTGGTAGTTAGTTAATTAATTAAATAATTAGAATTACCTTAGTCACCATTTATTAGAATTACCTGTCATTAATTAGATTTATCTTGGTAATTGTTATTTGGTATGATGGCTGACCTGGCAAAATTTAGATCAGCTGCTGTGCTAACGTCGAAGGAAATGGGAATGGATGGTCAGGTTTTAATTCAGTATGTAACTGCTGAATGTGACAAGTATATTGAAAGGGAAGATAGGAGGTTAGCTGAAGAGAAGAGGTTACAAATTGAGGCTGATAAAGAACTTAAGAGGGTGCAGATTGAGGCTGACAAAGAGGCTAAAGCATTGGAGGCAGATAGGGAGATTAAGAGGCTCCAATTAGAAGAAAAAAAGGCCGAAAGGGAGGCAGAAGAAAAAAAAGGCCGAAGGGAGGCAGAAGAAAAAAAGGCCGAAAGGGAAGCAGAAGATAGAAGGTTACAAAGGGAGCACGAATTACGACTAAGGGAGCTGGAATTACAAGGCCATGCTCCTGAAAATGGTGCCAGCCCGTTTGCCTCAGATGCTACGCCTAGTCAGGGAGCCTCAAACTCAGCTAATGGGTTTCATTTAGACCATTTTGTTGAGAAAGACGATGACATCGAGGGGTACCTCAGTAGATTTGAGTTATTAGCTACTACATATGGGTTAGAGAGAGAGAGAGGTGGAGTTTAAAGTTATCACAGGGATTGAGAGGTACTTCTTATGAAGTCTTCGCTAAAATGAACAGAGAAGACCAAGACAATTATGACATGTTAAAGCAGGCTTTGTTATTAAGATACGAAAAAAATGGTGAATTTTACCGTAAGAAATTTAGAAATGCCAAGCTGTTGTCTGGGGAGACATACCATCAATTCTCTGCCAGACTGGAAACCTATGTGGAGAAATGGACTGCTCTGGGGAAGACCCAAGATCTGAAAGAGATGATCATGATAGAGCAATTACGAGAGTCCATGGCTCCAGACTTGAGAACATTTCTCATGGAACAAGGTGCAGAGAGGTTGGGGGAGGTTTTAAATGTCGCTGAGAGGTATCAGGCAGCCCAGGCAGAGGTAAGTGGCACTAAAAAGAAGCACATAGAAAATTTTAAAGCTCCACAGCCATTTAATAAATTTGATAATAAAGAACAGGGTAATAAAGGCAGGACAAACTTTGAACGGCCAAGAAATGACTATCGTGACAGAAACTCACAGTTCAATGACCAAAAATATAATGAAAGAAAACCGTTTAACCAAGGAAAAAGATGGTGCAAATGGTGTAACAAAGACAACCATAACACCGAATTTTGTAGAAGGAAACCTTCAAACATTGCTGCAATGAAGTCGGGGACTCAAAGATTAAAGGTTAATCCTAATGGACAGCAGGAACCTTATCACCCCCCAGTTTGTGAGGATGTTATTTGTAATGGGGTCACCATAATGTGCCTTTATGATACAGGTTTGGATTATGATTCAGTTGTGAAGTCTAGCCTAGTGGACCCAAGTCAGTATACCACAGAAACAGTGGAAATACAAGGGGCGACTAACGACATACCACTCATGACACTTCCCATCGCAAGGATAACGGTGAAAACTCGCTATGTGGAAGGACAAATCAGAGCAGCAGTGATAGATGAACCAATCTACCCTCTGATATTGGGGTGTAGGTACGTCTTCTTGGGGAATCCCGAGAGACCTGTGATCATGGCGACAGTGCAGACCAGGTCACAGAAAAAGGAGGAAGAAGGTGAACCTATAAATGCTCATCCAGAGGAGATGAGGAAAGCGCAGGCTGAGGATAGGACACTCAAGCCATGTTTTAAAAAATTGCCCAAATGCCACACACCTCCAAGCAAGGGAGAGTATTTTATGAAGGACAGATTGTTATACAGGAAGACAGGAACTAGATCCACTGGTCACGGACAGTTGGTTCTTCCCAATGTATATAGGGCAAATTTAATAAGGAGCTTACATGTTGGAAAAGATGGTGACCATGAGAAAGTCGGTACCATCTGCCAAAAAGTTGCTCGAAAATACTATTGGCCCGACGTAAATGTCGATATTGAAAACTTTGTAGAAGCATGTGGCGTATTTCATGAGGGAACACCTACAAAGGGAAAATATGTGCAGGACCTAGAAACGCCACGGGGCAAACTTAGGCCTGGAAGGAAAAATAATTATACTCAGGTTCACAAAGTGGAATGGGAGCCCCCTTTTCATACCCAGTCTTCACTTGAATGGATTAACATGGCCACTATGCGACGAGTACAAAGAGTAAATTTAACCCAGAATAAGCTGACAATCCCTCGGTCAGCCTTATATCAACTGGAGGAAAATAAAAGAGAGCGAAGATCTCTCATAAGCAATCTAAAGTGGGGAGACAAACCCAAGAAGAAAATTGGTAGTGGTCGATTTGTGAGTGATGATTCTAGGAAGAAAAGTCCTCATTATAAGGCTTCCAATGGAAGGGATCCGATGGGTGCCATGAAAAATAAATATGAAAAATTAAAAGTCAAGATGTAGCTTATTAAGGACCTGGACAGATGAGAAGGCAGAAGAGACTGTTACCTCATCGTATCAATATGTGAACGAACTGACCACTCGTCTGAAAGCTGGATCGAAACTGGCAAATGATAATTTGAGACAAGCCAGGAAGAAACATGCAGCATATTTTAATAGGAAGGCAAAGGACAGAGAACTAGTTGTGGGAGAGAATGTGCTTCTTCTACTACCCGGCAGCCAGAATAAATTACAAATTGGATGGCAAGGTCCATATACGGTTCTAGAGAAGGTGTCTAGAACAAACTATAAAATTGACAAAAAGGGGAAGGAGAAAGTTTATCATGTAAACCTTTTAAAGAAATATCTGGACAGACCACTCCAGGAAAGCACCCCTTACTGACCTTGGCTATCGCAACTCAAATGCAAAAGGAACCACTCACCTCACATGAATACCCATTACATCCTTGTGAAACAGCCGCACAGGTAAAAGTCAGTAAGCACCTGACGAAAAATCAGAGGGAGAGAGTTCAACAGGTTCTGGAGGAACATACAGATGTATTAACAGATAAACCAGGACATACAAATTTGCTACAGTATGACATGAAACTGGTAGACTCAAACCCAATCTGTATGAGAGCCTATTCTATTCCGTTCGCGAAGGAGAAGGCATTGAAGGAAGACATAGATTATTTGTTGAAGGAGGGGATTATTTCACACAGTGAATCATCTTTTAGCTCCAGTGTAGTTTTGTTGAGGAAACCGTCTGGGGAACACAGACTGTGCATAGATTACAGGAAACTGAATGCTGTCACAGAAGGACAAGTGGATCCATTACCAGACACAAAACAGTTATTTGCCAGATTAAACAAGGCAACACAACGGGCTGATCACCCGTTTGCCAGTCACTTCGATTACGGAAACAACAGCAAATGGGTTGATTTGCCGTTGCCCTAAAGACGCCACTAGGCGTGATGGGAAACAATGGCAAAGAAAACCTATCTGCTGTTGCGCTAAGACGCCACTAGGCGTAATGGCCACTGACTGCTTTGACGGTCGGTGGCTAAGGACGGAAGAAGAAGAAGAAACAAAGCAAAATACTTTTCAAAGGTGGATCTTAGTAAAGGCTATTACCAGATTCCAGTGAAGCCTGAAGTGAGACCTTATTTAGCTTTTAGCACCTCGGAAGGACATTATGAATTCAACATGTTACCATTCGGATTGAAAAATGCTCCGAGTGTATTTTCAAGGATGATGCGCAAATTGTTAGATCCCCTGAATAACCCATGTATCACGAATTTCATGGATGATATTCTCGTCGCCACAGAGACATTTCAAGAACACATTGACTCTCTAAAAATGTTATTTGATAGGCTTAGGGAGGCGAACTTAACTGCTAGGCCAACAAAATGTTGTATTGGATGCAAAAAGTTGGAATTCTTGGGACACATTGTATATCAGGGTAACATGACCCCTGACCCCAAGAACTTGGAAAAACTGCAGAGAGCACCTAGACCACAAACAAAAAAGGACGTGCGATCATTGAATGTCGGTGCAGATTTCCTCAGTCGGCACCCCTGTGATCAAAATTAGAGTAGTGACAGGCGTGAGGAGTAATTTTATCTATGTGTATCACTGGTTTTGGAACTTGCCGTAGTGCATGTTCTCAGGTGGGGAGATGTGTGATAAAGTTACCGTGATACAACGTTAAAATATCTCCAATATAAAGATAAAATGTAGGGATAAAAATAATGCGTAAGATACTAGGAGACATGCTCGCCCATGCCCGCATTTCCTACCGCCAGTCAAACTAACTAGTTAGACGTGCAGTCGAAACGGTTACCCTTTGTAGACGGGAGGGAAATGGAGATCAAAAAAGGAAAAATATGACTGAACACGAGTTTGATTCTAGCAAGGCTAAAAAGACGCAATTGGTAGTAAAAGAAAAAAATTCACGTCACTAGTTGCCACAATGTAAGGAAATTGACAGAAAAGACCTTAGCCCTTATTCGCAACAGTCATTTCTTGGACGTTTTTCGATACTTGGTCCCTTTATTTGAATTCAGCGGCAAACGCCGTAGAGAAGGTTCTCGAACAAATTTCAAAAAAAAACTAAACATGAGAAAAAATATGTTTTTTCTTAATAATAGAGTTATGAATATAAAACCTAGCTAGTTTGATAGCCCATCTTGAGCAGAGAACTAATATACTTTAAATTATAGACGGATAGATAACAAGGAAGATATTGACAAAAGACTGTGTTGTTCATATCAGACTAGCGACTATACTGTTCAAAACTGTCACTAAAGTTTCAAATTCTTGGCCTTGAGACACGCAAATGCAAAAATCAAGCTGTAATGCAAAAGAGGGGAAAGGTGGAGAATTGTGGCTAAAAATAACTTAGGAGGCAGATTTGTGTAGGGTATTGCATGTAGAACCAAGCGTGTTTTTTATGAAAAACCAAGTAGAGACAGACGGACCAACAGACAATAATACCCACTTGACTGAGATCTGACTGAATTTGACTTTTGGTTGTAGATTTGAAAAGTTAGGGGGGAAGTCGGTGATTGGGCAATTGTAATCATATTAGCGGGACAGAGATGCGCATTTTTGTCATTTGATATAATACTGTCCAGAGACAAGTACATACATTTAGAGGGACGCCATCATATAGCCAGCAGCTCAGCTGAGTTTTGCTAGCAATTAACTGTGTTCTCAATTCTGAATTCTGGTAAGAATGAAAGTATTTATTTTGTATATTTTAATATCTCGAGTGATTGATACTGCCATATCATATAAATTATTACGACAAGTAAGTGCTCGCTCTAGGTCCCCAGCCCAAGTTCAGGGTCTAGAGACAAACAAAATATATGGACGCCTGACTAAGACTATGGAAGGCGGATCTATTGTTGAGATCAGTGGGAACATATCACCTATCTTATTGAATACAAGGAAACTATTTAACATATCTCAGATGCCATGCAGTCTTGGGGAACTAGTACTATATGAAAACAACTGAGTAAGATGTGCTGTGTGGTCAGAGAGATCTGACCCATTCTGTGTATTGTTGATGTGTTGTGCTGTGTGTAAGAGTGGTGCAGTAAATAGATTACTGACACAGCGCACAAATTTTTTTTCAGAATTGTGAGTTTCTGTTATGGCACTAGGGTAGTGCCACATAAGTAATCAAGATTGCACAAGCAGATGTGTGTGCAGCCAAACAGTGTGTCGGTGCAGTCTACCATTGTATTCTAGCTACCGAGAGGAGTGGGCCACCTGAATCCAGCATTAGATCTTCGCAGACAAGATGAGTGATTTAGTGGCCTGCTGAGGATTCACCATACTCCTAAAGAATTTATAAATATTTCCCTCATAAATATACTGACTTTGGGAAAGATACATTTATTAAAGTTCATAAAACAATGGACCAAGCTTGTTCTAGTCACAGAGTGGGTGTGATGACACCACCCCAACAGCATATCCAGTAATAGTTTCCCAGAGACATTAGAAATATAATTAATATTAACTAGTCTGATAAAATACTTGTGTACACACATTCCATTTTATTATGCCATATATTTATGCATTCCATTTATAACTCCATAACATTTCATATGTTCTGACCAACTAAAACATTGGTTCAGAACAAATAAATTTAAAGAAAATTTTAATATTCAAACTAAAATAGCCTGAGTTAGTTCAGTGTGTTATAGAATTTTATTAATATTATTAGACATTAATTATCTGTGTGTGTTTGTATATTTTACTACAACACATTACATTTCAGTACCCTAGACTTTTTAACGTAGCTACATTCATATTAGTAAAAAAGATATTTTTGAGGTCGTAAGTGGTAGTAAGAAGGGCCTTCTGTAATTCACATAAACATTTATCTCAGGAGCCTTCACAGCTGACCTCATACATCACACTAGGTAACACAACAACCATACAGTACCATCAAAAACCACTACACCGGTAATGGGCGATTTAAACGAAACACACCTTCACCATCCGTGAAGAAGACAGACGTGTGAGACGTGGGAGACAGCCATCGATTGTTAGACATCCTGGCGCTGTCTGACACCAGAAGAAAACACCTTTTTGAGCACGAAACCGTAAGAAGTGTGAGTAGGACAACGAATATCGTGGGATGTAACAGCCCATTAGTGGGCGGACTTTGAGTTGTGTCGATTAGGGAGATACTTGATTAAGATGTGATCTCATGTCATCCATACTGAGTATAGGACTCCTGATTTGCTCCCTAGAGGGATGGGTGGAGCTTTCCCTGACATTTTGACGTGGCGGCTATCATGTGGTACAGGGATGGAGACGAAGATTTAAACTGAAACAGTGAGAGGCTTGAGTCAGAGAGCTGAGAAGTAGCCAGATCGTTCTTGTGCAAAACGCGCCTTTTACGATAACCAACTGAGGTTGTGGGCTTTTGCATAGTTGCGTCTGTGCTAAGAGAACTAACGACATAGAGAGAGTCCAGCAGTCTGTGATGGGTTATTAGATGGTGTTACCTACATAGCTTGGTTAAATAGTGGTGTATAGGAATTACCTTCAAAAAGTAACTTTGTGGACAACATTGTTTTCTGCATGATTCATGTGCTACCTGATTGGGTTTCATTAATAAAAGTGGGACCCCTGTCATCAAGAGAGTTTTTCTGTGACTGCGGAACGTGTGTGAAAGTAGGCCAGAGAGAGTGACGACAACATCACACGCAAATCCTTATTCTTCTTCACACATCGTCTTCGCACCGTCACAGTGAGGACCTTAGACTGCCCATCTGGCTGTATTCACCAGATGTTATAAACACCGCATGGCTCTGACAAACCTTCGACCTGCGAAGGCAGAGCTGGTGTTGACAATTATGCACATATTGTAAAGTCAGACATAGTTTGTTTCATGTTGTCATAAAGTTCTGACATCTCAGTTGATTGTTCCATAAATAATTGTTTGATGTGTTTTTAATAAATGTATTGCTAGATAGGATACATAGGGAGTTACTAATGATGAATTCTCAAGATAACAGGAAGACTAGAAGGGATTCAATTATATAAATTATTGGAGCACTATAAAGGATAAATTGGAGTTATGAAAAAAAAGAAAATGGTAAACTGTATACAAGGATGCCCTGAGATAACATGGATAAAATTGTCCAGCGTACCAGAAACTTTGTCTTAACGAGGAAAATAAAGGAGATAGAAACCAATATAGGAAATTCGTGATGTTTTGGAAATTGGACAATTTATTTTTCTGTCCACTTGTATTTTACATATTTGTAATAACAGGTTGCAAACATACGGGTATAAATATTGTTGATTGGTTTGATGTCTGATAATTGCAAAATGAGAGTTCAAGAAAGATTTTTACAAAAAAAAATATATATATATATATGTATTTCTGGGAAATGGTTCACATGGAAAATACTGTGTTGACAGAAAAGAAGGAAGGATTAGAAATAACTGACTTATTAATGGACGGGATCACCACCAGATGTATAACTTGTATGGATATTGGAGACAAACATCACATATTGTGAGAAAAAAAAATAACATATAGAACATTTTCTACAGTGATGGACACTTGAAACACACCCATACCAGAATCACTTGGAGAATATTTACTACAGGAAGAAAATTCAGATACGAATTAATAAGGATAGGCCATGAGGTTTTGAGTATTTGCATTGTGTAAAATATGATTGCATATAAAAATGATACTGCTATATTATCGTTTGAAAATATATGCATATTATGTCTAGAGATGTTTTCCACATGTAATAATGAGCAAGTAGATCATTCACTAGAGAAAGAAAAAATGATGAGTACCCACCAGGAAATTGGATGTTTTATGAAAGTGGATCACCATTATAATAAGGATTTAGAGATTTTTGAAATCTTTTTGATAATTGTACAATACTAGGAAACGGAATAAATAATGTAAGCCATAACTATTGGAACACCAGGAGGAAATTAACATAAACAACTTTTTGAAGTACTTGGAGACTTATAATATGGAGCCAATAACAGGAACAGAGAAGAGATAACATTTCCTCCCCACCATGTCTAATAGAATGTCGTCAACTATATTTTAAACAACATGACATTGTGTTATGATAAATGAAATTGTTAGTTGTTCATTTTTCCAATGTTCCCACTCGTCACATTTTTTAGTGATGACATTATGGATTAGATAGATGCTTTGAATATTTTGTTGGCCAGTGTTGCCAATCAGTAAATTTGGTTGAAATGTGTCCGGATATGAAAGATAGTTTACATTTTTGAAAATGGTGTCCATTACTATGTTTTTTTTTTTAGAAAGACAGTCCCATATATACATAGGAACCCAGGTTTAGGAATTAAGTTAAATTTTTCTGAAATATTTTTGGACTTAGAAAATTTTTGGACTTTAAATTTTTTCTGAAATTTTTTTTTTTTTTTTTTTGAACTTAGGAAATGTTGGGGAAATTTTTTTCAAAATTTGATAGTACTCAAATGTCTCCCTACGGGATACATTTGCAGGGCCCCGGGATCTATATGTAACCGTATACACCGTTGTTTCTTCGGAAACAGGCTATATTCCAACCGAAGACAAATAAAACCCAGATTAGCACATAAATTTCTACCTTCCTAGAAACAGATTATAAAGTTCAATTCAGTGGCATAAATTTTAAGTAGGCTAAGAGTCGCGTTCGATATGTCAAAAATTAGTCACGTGATCCTTACACCCAATGATAGAGCTCAAAAAAGTAATTCCGGCGAGAAAGAACGCGAAGCCATTAGGCAGTCCGAATATTGAGAGCGATGAAGAAGGACAAATTTTGTCCAGCTCAGTGTATTCATGTTTTGAGGAAATCAACTAGATCCTTTTATGATCAGTGATGCATTCTAGGATGATAAATTAGTTGTGTGACTTTTATGATTCGGATACTAAGTATGCTAAATTTTCATGCATTCGATTACACTGACTAACAAAAAAAAAATTTTTTTTCTTTCTCTAACATTTCTATGTTTTTCTGGTCAATTTTAATGCGCTGTTTTTAAATCTGCAAACCGTTTTTCTCTATCAGGTCGGGATCTCTAGAAATACGCAATTGAAGTTTTTTTAACAACGCATACAGTATTACAACATCATTTGTACAAGAAGTATAACAGTTATGTAGGCTTGAATTTCTTTGCAGTCGACTTTCGTCGGTGAATGGCATGTGGTATATCGCGATGAAGCATCCAACAATAATCGGCAAGCATGGTCACACTCCACCGTCCTTGATAACGTGACTCCATTACGGCGATATCTTGATGGAATCGTTCTCCATGTTCATCGCTGACTTCGCCAAGGTTGTCAGGGAAAAAGTCAAGATGCGAATCGAGCAAATGGATTTTGAGGGACATGTTACAGCCCATAATTCTGTATGCATCTATGCACTGCTTAACAATATGCACATAGTCGACAGATTTGTGATTTCCCAGAAAGTTATCGACGATCGATTTGAATGCCATCCATGCGCGAAGTTCACTACCATGTAACAAGTTCTCGAATTGTTTGTCTGCAATAACTTTCCTAATCTGAGGTCCTACAAAGATACCTTCCTTTATCTTTGCATCGCTAATTTGCGGAAACTTTTATCGAAGATAAGTGAAAGCTTTGCTCGTTTTATCTAACGCTTTTACGAAATTCTTCATGAGCCCCAACTTTATATGTAACGGTGGTAAAATGATGCTGTCTTTGTTAACTAATGGCTCGTGTATTACATTTTTATGCCCGAGCTGCATACGATCCCTGATAGGCCACACCTTTCTTGCATAATGTTCCTGTCTGTTGCGGCTGTCCCATTCACATAGGAAGCAACAAAATTTAGTATACCCAGTCTGCATGCCCGTGAGAATTGCAATGACCTTTAGGTCTCCACAAATCCGCCATTGGTAGTCATTGTACTTTATTTTTGCCAAAAGTATAGTCATATTGTCATAAGTTTCTTTCATATGAACAGAGTAGGCGACTGGAATTGATGAAAATAAATTTCCATTATGCAATAACACGGCTTTTAGACTAGTCTTGGAAGAGTCGATGAAAAGTCGCCATTCGTTGACTATGTGCTCATGACCGAGGTGCACCATTAGACCTTTTACATCTTTGCAATAGCAAATGTCATCATCCATCTCAAAGTATTGAACAAGTTCTCTGTGTCTATGACGAAATTTAGATATCGGAGTATTGGGCGCTAAAAGATTCCATTCTTTAAGTCGCGAACCGAGTAATTCCGCTTGTCCTTTGGTGAGAGCGAGATCACGTATTAGATCTGAAAGTTCTGAATGGTTAATTAAGTGAACACCATCATTCACCGGTACATAATCCGAGTCAGAATTAGTTTCTAAAGCAGGTAAACTATCACTTTCTGATGGTTCATTCACGTCCAACGGATATTGTTCTGGTGGAACTGGGATCGGACACGTGATTGGATCATGAGGCACTGGTTTCGAAACCGATTCAATATTTGGATAAACCACAGACTTTCTAGTTTTAAAAGTGAAACCATAGATATTTGTCAAGCAGAAGTAACAATCAGTAGCGTGATTTGTCGGTTCACGCCATATTACTGGCACTCCAAAAGGCATCGACTTATGCTTCGGCGATTTTCGTAACCAACCTGCCAATGTATTTGCACAAGTCAAACAAACTGCATTTGGCTTCCAAGATTTATTTGCATCATCAACTTTCGAATCGAAATAAAGTTCATATGCTTTCTTTAGCAATGGTGTAAAGTTTTTCTGGTGAACACGATCGGTAAAATATCCGCACACGTAACAGAACAGATCAGCCGAATTTCTACAACTTCTAGAAGCCATATTTCACTCATAATTATTTCAAAATACAGTAACTATTTGAAATATAACGTAACATATGTCATGCATCTTTTAGCAGTATAAAAAGTAGAATTATTTTGCATTTTATTAATTTTTAAAAAGTTATATAGTAAAAATGAAACGGAGCAAATAACGGTTTCCCAAAAATATATGTATTCACAAATATCTTAAGAACCCGACGTGATAGAGATAAACGGATTTCAAATTTGAAATCAGCGCAAGAAACTGACCTAAGAACACTTATTCTTATATAAGAAAGAAAAATGTTGTTTGTCAGTGTTATTAGAGCTCTCAGCCATAGCTGTAAGCAGATGCACGTTCGAAGATTTGAACACATAGAAGCATAATCTAGTAACCTAAAGTCTTTGTAAGGAAGAAGGCCAATATGTTGGAGAGTATTAAACTCTGAAATGCTTGGAAAGTAAAAGAAAGTTGAAACAAGAAACAAAATCTTCGAGATGAGATTGTGTCGTCAAATTACGGAAATAGAAAATAAAATATAGGAACCCAGTGGGAATGAGTATGGTGCCTATGTAAAAATGCATGATGAAATATATGAATTGCAGAATTTCTGTACATATGCAAAACCTGTCATTTCTGTTGTTGACTTCAACTATTAAAAGTTGCACTCTTACGAAATGAATGATGTTGAAGATTTCTTGCCTGTTTGAATTTCCATGTTGAGAAAAAAAATGCTCTACCCTAATTAATTCATAACATCTGCAATAGAAGGATAAACATAAAATCGAACCTGGATGACCAAGGATTTGTGAGTTCAGAAAAATCTCTGACGGATAGGCCAGTTGGGAAACCCCACCACAAACTCACGTCTCAAGTAAAAGGAAGCATAGCGGTCACATATATACTAATTGGTACCTTAGGACCAGTCTTATGTAACAGGCACCCGGCTACATAACCTCTAAATGGTACCGTGCCCAGTTCGATAAGGAAGACTGTGACACTGGGACGGTGACAATATGTTGCTACTGGGAATATACATGCTATGATCAGTTGTAACTTTGTTTCTTTGCTTGTGCCTTGCCATTTGTTTTTCATCTGTATTAGTTTATGTGAGGCTATTGCAAGTCTTCTTTTAATTTCTACTGCGCAGTCACCAGGGCTGTTGATGATTGATCCTAAGTATTCGAATTCATTAACACCTTCCAGTTCTTCGTTATCAATTTCAATTTCTGGTTTGATCTTTACTTTGTCTGTTGTCAATACTTTGGTCTTCTTGGTGTTTAGGTCTAGATTCTGTGCCTCGCTGTGTTTTTGGTTGACAGAATTAATTGTTCGTCCTTCTGTGTTGGTCGACAGGAGGACTGTGTCGTCAGCATATCTGATTTCCGGGATCTGGTACCCGCCGATGTTAAATGGGTCAAACTGTGTGTGTTCTTGGTCTGCACAAGAGAGTAGGGATCGAAGAGGGAAGGCAAACCCGGTCCCAAAAAATGCTGTGCTGAAGTCGGATATGTCTGCCGAAAGTCGCAAATATCGCAGCTTAGTTGTAAACGGACACAACGCAACGCAACACGTCATTTTCAGGACGAACGAGGAAGAAGGAAGAAGAATAAATCTCTTACGTTTCTCATAATATTCTCGGCATAAATGTTAAACAGGTAAGGGGAAAGGGTACAGCTTTGTCTTACTCCTTTATGTACATCAAACCATTCTGATGTTTCTCCATCTATTATTACGGCTGCCAGTTGTTCTTGGTACAGCAGTGCGATGAGTTGTATAAAGTGGTTTGGAAATCCCATATTTTCCATAATAGTCCATAACTGCTGATGTTGAACACAGTCGAAAGCTTTGGTGTAATCAATGAAGCAAGTATATAGGTCAAAGTTGAATTCTCTACACTTTCATGTTTTAGTTTAGCCATACAAAACTTAGTATTATTAATTCTCCAGACCAAAAGGTCTTTTATATTTGGACATGCGCCCAAATATAACCGACTAGGTTGAACGGGACGCGCCTCGCCAAAACGAGGCAAAATTTTATAAAAAATTAAGGTTCGGGGGGGGGGGGGGGGGGGAAATAGAGGATCGTTTTTCGACCCAAAGGCGAAAGTTTTCAAGATCCGCAATGCGCCTGACAAATGGGGTCTACTCTATAGAGCCACGACAAACATTCCACACTATCTAGAGCTCCGAATAACTGGAGCACAAAAACATAAGGTCCTAGTTAGGGCGGAGAACGGTATGTCCTCATTGCGGTGAGGACACTCACTAGGCCAACAGATGCAACAAAAAGCCAGCCAGAGAAGAAATCGCTCCACCGACAAGACCACCGATAAACAGCACACTGCCTGCAACACACAGGCCCTTACACTGCAACACACAGGCCCTTACAAAACCTTCACATGAATCAAATTGCAGATGACGGTTTTCAAATGGTAACACACTGGAACAATAGGAAATGACGATACAACACTACAACACCAAACAAAAAAGCTACAACTGAGGTATAGGAAAAACAAAACCACTGGTGAAACTACCACCAACATATTCATCAATAACAAGACAAAGACCAACATCGTAAACGGAAGGAAACATTTTGAGCACTACCACAACTCCAGCCATCCCCACTAACATACGAGAAAATAAACAATACGGCACCAGAAGAAGATGGTTCACTTCAGACACCCCCCAGACTGATCATTGACTGGAAGGAGAATGACAGCATCTGGGAAAACAAGCAATATAGACATTAGGACCTTTACTTAGGGTACGTTAATTACCGAACTATTTAATTACACTTTTATACAATTTATCATTGTTATGCGTTAAAAAAGGCAGATGAACTTTTGATAATTAGTCACAGAGATCCCTCCGCCTGAAGTCTCACATACTTTTCAGGGCAGAAGACAATGAGAAAAGCTGCCTTACTACTTTACAAGGAGCTATTGTTGACAGCTCTGGCTCACTTCGTGTTGGTAGGGGTAAAGCGAATGAACAAATTCTGCAAATCGCAGAAAATACCTATCTTTCTCCAAAGATAGAAGCTACTGAGATCTGTTATGATTCAGTAGAACCCCAGAATGCGATCGCAGACTCTATGCTAGACGCATTAGAAATCTCTCATTTTAATCGCAATATTCCAGCGGTCTCAACACCGCTGATGTACAGCAACGTAGTCGTTTGCGCCAGGCCACTACCGAGCAACTTGATCATTTCCGTTGACCAAGCCAGAATTGTAAATGGCAAGGCAAGGAAAGTTCCAGACCCGCCTTTAGACGGCACAGGTCTGATGATTGATCAACGCTCCTACCGAAGCAGGGGAGTAGGTGTGGAGAGGAAGAAGAAGAAATACGCGAGCGTTTCTTCGGCCAGCAAACTGCTTCAATTGCCGACCCGAGTTACTCGCGCGCGGAAAATTCCGGTAAGTCGTTGTTATCACAGGGCAGTGAGGTACAAGCCTGTGAAACGTAAACACCCCGAGTCCAGTAATGATTTCACCGTACGTAACAGGTGGATTACCTATGCAGTGGTCAGTGAGTTGAGGCGGCGCCTAAACCCAAAACAGTTGCGGATAATTATCCGGATGATAAACAGGCAGAGCGAACTGTGTAACCAAGGTCAGGTTCACAGTGAAAGGAATTACGTCAGTGCCGAATGGCCTAGCAAAATCCCATTCACCGAGCGACTACTAGACAGAGGGAAGAAAAGATGAACTCGTAGCTATGCGGACAGACAGACAGTGGTTTGGATACGAATTTCGGTTATGAGTATAGGATGTTTCAAGGACATTTAACGGATGTCTATGAAAAAATTTAATGACTGTCCATTTAGTCCGTGGTGCACGAACTTTAAAGGGGGGGAGGGGGGGGGGGGTTAACTTGTCACAGATTTGACTGATAATTTTATTTTACCTACACGTCCCGTTTTTATCTTTTAATGTTCTGGTTTCCTCGATTTTTTTTTTGTACTTTCAGTTTTCTTTTCTTTCGAATTTTACCTACGTAGCCCATTATTCCCCTCTGAGACCCCCACCCCGCGGCTTTGATTTCGTTCTGGCCTTCATTATTAATTCCCCACTGGTCAGTAGCGGTCAGCTTACGATAATATTACCTAAGCTGCACCTGGTATGTCTGATCAGGAGAACGTTACTTGCTGGTAACAGTGTTTGATAACGAGCGAGAAAAAGTTCTTTGAAGTCCGCTAGCGGGATTCAGGGGAGATAAACTCACGTTCGTTCCGAGATTTTGTTGTGGCCCTTGAACGCCACAGTGAGTGCCAGAATAATATTACGTCTATCTGAGAAACTTTCTCGCGGGCTGTTGTCTTCTGATGTAGACTCTAGAATAACATTTGTCTTACTCTTGATTACGTTATACGCCGAACATCTGTGGAAACAGGCGAAGCCAGGTGTCATGGGGTAGCGTCACTTGTAGACTATAAATTTAGATAGGTTATTCAGTCAAGCACACTCGTAAATTGTTCCGGCCCGTAGATGAACAAATGAGACAGGCAGACGTTAACACAGAACTAGATTTTGTTGCCTATTTTCTCGTCATCTCGGGATAAGTAGAGATATTTTATAATATATATTTATATATATATTCATGTTAGCTATTATATATACCTGATAAGAGTGTGACTTGAATTAGGTGATTTCTCCCGGTAATTAGTTCAGTGATAGTGTAGCGCCGTCCACCGCCTTAGTTGAACGGGTGCTTAAGCAGTACGTGTCTCCCTGTGTTATTGTTTACAATGGGTTAATGGTAAACTTACGATAACAGATACTTACTAGACATAACCTCATAGTCCGTTCAGTGCTTACCATTGGGTTAAGAGTAGGCTAAAATAACTGTCATTACTGTAAGGAAATGTCAGCGGTGTAGGTTATTCACTTAAAACTGAATAGTGATGTGCAGGCACCATAACACTGAATTATAGGAGATAGTCACTTATTACTTTCTGATAGAAACTTCTAGTGGTTGTGTGGAATCATTATATGCCTACTTGGGTAGTTAAACACCAGTTTAGAACTTTCACAGCAATCCAGAAAGCAGCCACCAGCTGGATATTTAATTATATTTTATGTTTAAGTCACAACTGTATTATTATAGCAATAACATTGCATTTTGCATGTATTAAATTTTGGGAGGTTATTACTTTTTCCCTTTTTGTGTATCGACCCCAAAGGGTGCATACCATTTATTATGTAATGTCAAATGCTGTATTTTTATGTAAATTCACTTAATGTTGTAAGATGAATAGCATATCCACTCAGCTGGAACTACAGGGTTAGGTTTCCTGTGTGTTGAGTTGGAAGAAGACGGAGTAGATTTTGCTGTCAGAGCATTTGATGACAGGTACATGTGTGTACAAAATATATTAGCCTATGCAGGCGCATGCTGATAATTGATAGAGTGGAAGTAACAGGAGGGCGATTCACACGGATAAAGACAGCCGAGACTATCATAGCAATGACAACCATAATTATAGATCCCATAGTGGAGCATAACTGTTTATTATAACGTTATTGTAATTGTATTGTTTGCTTGATGTAAAAGTCGTTTCTTTTGGATCTCAGTTTCAGGGCACCGCATTGCTATAGCAGGATCCCAGTCAGGCGAAGAACGTCACATTCTCTTCGATCTCGCGGTTTCTGAAAGCAATTAGCACCACGAGTTGTCACACCCCCCCCCCCCCCCCACCTGAAGTACAACTTTTATCAATGCCCATCCCTCTAATGGGAAATAAGCTCACGCAGTGTGTAACGAGCCATAGCAAATCTGAAAATACGTATTTGGCAGTAGTGGTTTCCTACTCTCCTCTTGATTACCAGTCAGAGCATTGCGGCTTCTAACATATCTATCAGACCAGCGTCTTCAGCAGAATTTAAAAATCACCAGGCTTTTTGTGCTTAAACGGAGTACTCAGTCACGAATAATAGTTCAAGCCAGCCCAACCGGATTTAACACCACGAACGCAGGCCTAATTTCACGCGCCGGGATAATTGCGAAATGGACCATTTGTCCTAAAGTGACCTCGTCTTAAGTGTGTTTTTGGTCATTAAAAACCCCGCACGGATTAGCGGCCAGTCGGATATAGACAGAGTATATACAACCTACCTCGTTATTAGGGTGTAACTACCAGTGCATGGATAGTGCCTACAGTGTATTTATTAGGGAAAATTCATCACCTATAGGAGGATATACCTAACGACACTAACTGGAGTATTGATCGTGGTCCCCCAAAAGCGGAAGGATTGAGGATTTCTTTTGTTTATTTATTTCTCAGGTGTTTTACAGCGGGCTTTGGGTGTTGGTGAATTGTTTTTTTGTCCATTGGTGTTTAATTGGATTTGTAAACTTGATGTGATTATTGATGTTTCTTATGTTGTTGTGCTGATATACATTATTTTCATATATCTTTTCTTCTTCAAGAACCTTTAATATATTTTACGCATTTATTAATGCGCTGTCCACGACCCCTTCATCCATACTTAATATTACAAGCTCTCACTATAGTCTCTGTTTTTGACAAGAGAAAAGAGAGAGAGCAGGTGGTGCTTAGACTATTTAAGTGTGTTGAGGCTTGGAGAGAGAGAGATAACTTTTAATGAATCCTCTTCCAGGTTGGTCTCAAGTTCACACAATATCTATGTGAAATCTATAATTTTGTTAGTTCACTATCATTGTCGATTTCTCTACAATTGTCTAACTCGACAAATACTTCTTCTTCTTCTTTGATCCATAACCGCCAACCGTCAAAGCAGTCAGCGGCCATCACGCCTGGTGGCGTCTTGTAGGGCAGCAACAAATTGATTCCACTTTGCTCGGGTGGCGGCCATCCTTCGTACAGTGCCCCAACTGTGGTTCATTCTTTGCATCTCAGCTTCGACAGTTCTCCGCCAAGTTGTCTTTGGTCGGCCTCTCTTTCGCTTTCCCTCGGGGGTCCATAGCATAGCTGTTCTTGTGATGGTATCAGGGTCCCTTCTGAGGACATGGCCAACCCAACTCCAGCGTCTGCCAGCTATGATGGTGTGCATGTCCTCCTGGTTACTCCGAATAAGTAGTTCTTGGTTGCTGATGGTGTTTGGCCAAAAGATTCGGAGAATTTTCCTTAGGCAGATTGTGTGGAAGGAGGACAGTTTCGACATTTCCTTCTCTGTTACTCTCCAACATTCCGCACCATAGAGAAGCACATAAAGTACACAGCTCTCATACAGTCTTAATTTGGTGTTTGTGCTGTATTGGGAAGACTTCCAAATGTTGTTGAGAACAGCAAAGGCTGTTCTCGCTTTATTCATTCTGTTGTTAATGTCCTTGCTTGTTCCGCCGTCAGGTGTTACTATGCTTCCTAGGTAAGTAAATGTGTCTGTCTGTTCTAACTTCTGGTTCCTTACTGTTACTGGCTCAGGATTGCCCACATTTAGTGTCATGACCTCTGTCTTCTTCAAATTGATGTTCAGGCCAACCTGCTGGCCATACTTATTCAGTCTATCGGTTTTGTCTTGAATGTGTTGTGTGAATGCGCGAGTAGTGCAATGTCATCTGCATATTCCAAATCTTCCAGTGTAGAAAACGTTGTCCATCTAATTCCTCTTGGACTGCCCTCTGTTGTCTGGCGCATCACCCAATCTATGACTGTCAAAAATAATGTTGTTGATAAGGGGCATTCCTGTCGTACTCCTGTTTTCACTTCGAAAGTTACATTGCTCGATCCAACACTGCACGTAAAGTTAGAATATAGGCTTTTTATAATGGAAACAATGCGGCTGGGAATTCCATAAGCCCTCAGAATTTTCCACAGGCTGTCCCTGTGTATGCTGTCGAAAGCCTTTTCAAAATCAACAAAGTTAATGCACAGCTGTCTCTGCCATTCTGAGCACTGCTCTATAATGTTCCTGAGGGTAAATATATGATCTGCACATCTTCTGCTCTTTCTGAAGCCCGCTTGTTCTTTCCTCAGTTTATGGTCAACTGCTTTTGAAATTCTCTGGATGATTATCCTGTCTAGTATTTTGCTGGGAACTGAGAGGAGGGTAATTCCTCTCCAGTTGTTGCAGTCTGCAAGGTCGCCCTTCTTGGGCAATTTGACAATTATTCCTTTACTCCACTCTGTTGGTGTTGTCTCAGTTTCCCAGACTTGTGCAAATAGTTGTTCTAATAGTTCTGCTGCTAGTTCAGGGTCTGTCTTGAATAGCTCAACATTCAGATTGTCGTGACCAGGCGCTTTTCCATTTTTTAGCCCTTTGATAGCTGTGATAATTTCTTCTTTTCGTGGAATGTCTGTATTTACGTCTGTCACTTTCAGCCTCAGGAACATTCAGCTGAGTCTCTGGTGGTTCCTTATTCAGTGTTTCTCTGAAGTGCTCTGCCCATCTTGTTTCCTGCCCCTGTGCTGTGGTGATGAGATTTCCTTGCTTGTCTCTTACTAACGTTATGTTGTTTGCACCTCATTTTCCACTGATAGCTTTAGTTATTTTATAAACTGTGCTTTGTTCATTTCTCAGTGCTGCCTCTTCTGCCTGTCTTGCAAGGTCATCCAGAAATGTCCTTTTGTCAGCACGGGTTTGACGTTTTACTTCCTTGTCCAGCTGACTGTACTGTTCACTATATGTTGCCTTTAACCTGGGAGACTTAGCTTCTGTTTTCTTCCTTTTCATTTCCTTTCTCTTCGCTATGGTGTTTAGCGTTTCTGGTGTTATCCAGTCTTGGCTCTTTCTTTCCTGGAATCCCAAGCATGACTTGCTGCTTTCTTTGTATATTGTTGAGATGGTGTTGAATTTCTGGTCCACATCGTCGGTCTCTGTTCTTTCCTGGCTTTTGGTAATCAGATATCGTCTCTTTACGTCGACCATGAACGCTTTTCTGGTGAGGGGGTCCTTAAGTTTCGTGATGTTATATCTTTTCAGTTTGACTGCAACTGGTCCAGCAGCTCTGAGTTTCACCTTCAGTCTTGCTACTACTAGGTGATGATCACTTCCCACATCTGCGCCTCTTCTTACTTTCACGTCTTGTAGTGCATGTCTCCATCTGCCATTGATCATTATGTGATCTATCTGGTTTTTGTCTCGTCCGTTTGGTGATTCCCATGTTAACTTGTGCACTTCTTTGTGTTGAAAAAGTGTTCCTCCAATGACCAGGTTGTTAATACTGCAGAAGCTTATTAATTTGTCCCCATTCTCATTTACTGTTCCACTGCCGCATTTCCCCATTACTCTTCCGTTATAATTATTATGTGTTCCAACTTTCGCATTTAGGTCTCCCATTACTATAATAAGATCGTACCTGGTTGTAGTTTCCATTCCTTTTGTACCTGTTGATAGAACTCATCCTTGATCTCTTCATCGCTGTCATTTGTTGGTGCATAGCATTGTATAATTGTGGTGTTGGTGAATCTCCCTCTCAGTCTTGCTCTTATTAGTCTGTTGTTAATGGGTTTCCATTCCAGTAGAGACCTTTCCATTCCTTTCTTAAGGATAATGGCTACACCTTCGTTTTGCTGACCGTCCTCTCTACCAGAATAAAGTACTGTTCGACAAATACTCTTACACTTTAACTCAACCACGACAGGGTCTCACACCCCCAAGGGGCGGGGGAGGATGCACCCCAAGTTAAGAAGCACTGAGCTAGATGGAGGCAAGTGGAGACTGGGCCTTCTACTGCTGTGGGCTTTCGGGCACTGGCCGATTGCCCGACCGCTCAGTCCGCCCATGTACATGAGTACAATTAAAAGCTCGCCGGGGCAGAAAGAGTTAAGCCACGCCTCAAAATTTCGCGGGAAGACCGTGCTCTTCTGCTTCCTCAAATACCATGCCTAGTGGTGTAGGAGATCACGTCTCTCCGCGACTTCCTGTCTCCAGTACAATTTATCAATTCTGCTGTTGACTTCTTTCCATACCACGATGTGCAGAATGTTCTGTATTATCTCTCTTTGTCTTCCCCTTTCTCTTTTTCCTCCAATCTTACCTGTTGTTATGATACACTCCAGCTTTTCTCTTTTCATAACATGCCAAAAAAGTGGATAGTTTCTTTCTAACTTGTGAAATAAGTTTCCTTTGCGCATTGGCCTTTTTCAGGACATCCTCATTACATATTTTTGGCTGTCCATGGTATTTTTAACATTCTTCTGTAAAACCACATCTCTGTGGCCTCTAGTGCCTTCCCTACTTGTTTATTAATTGTCCATGACTCACTCCCATATGTCAGGATTGGTTCTATATAACACTGAAGAACTCTTTTTCTTACTTCCAATGACAAAGAATTGTTGCATTAAATACTATTCATTTTACAGAACGCTGCTTTTGCCTGAGCTATTCTGCTCTTCGCTTCTCAGCTGTATCTTCCATCCGTTGTTATTAATGTGCCCAGGTATTTGAATTTATTGACCTGTTTTAAAACTGTTCCATTTACTTTGATATTGCATTCTGGGGAAGCCCTTTTCTTTGAGACAACCATTACTTCTGTCGTTTTGCTACTGCGACTGAGGCTTTTATTTTCACTTTCTATCGCTATTGTATCAACCATTTCCTGCAGCGATGGGTATTCCAGAACAAGGACTGCCTGGTAAAGCTATCGGCAGGTTTGCTCAATGTGTGTCCTATCCATCTCCAGGGTCTTTTTCTCATGTCTTGTTCTTCTGTCACTCATCAGTTCCATATTAGTGATCTTGTCAAACCACTACAATCCTTCTATTTTAGACAAGCACCCATTTATGAAAGAATCCGTGGTTAGACTTAGAGCGCAGGCCTCTCGCAGCAAAGGTAGCGGGTTGAAAACACAGTGACGTTACGCTAGTCTACCCAGCTATAAATGGATACCTGATTCTGCTCTTGGGTTAGGAAAGGCAAATGCAGCGATGAGGGAGAACTGGTTACCCCCACCTCTCGAAGCTTGACCTAGTATTGTGAAGTCTCTAACCCTTCACTCTCCTACGGCTGTATTTGCTATGAGACAACTTTTTTTAAAAACAAATTTATAAAAGTCTGAAGCTTTTTGGTTGTTTTTGTTGTTCTCCATTGTGTTCACAGCTATTCAATAAGACTGACTTAACATTTGAATTGATTCTGATTTTTGTGTTCGACTCGACGTCTTTTGATCATGTATTTCCCAATGCAAAGAAAGTGCCTTTGCCTTCTGTATTCTTATTTTGACACCATTGTCTGTTCAGTGTTCCTCAAACTGTCTTTATTGTATCCGAGGTATAGGTCTATGTATGATTCTCCATCTTGTAGTGATGTTTCTTCAAGTGCAATATTGTTATCCTTATCTGCATTTAGTCTCATCATCTTTGTTTCCTCCCTTGTATTTTCAGATCTACTAGTTGTGACCTTTCATCAAGTGTTTGCCTTTTGTCTTGCATCTGATTATGGTTATGTAGAGAACAGCGTGTTAGTTGATAAAATTTTTAACTGTTCGTTAGGGACCCAAAGATGCAGCAATAGAAAATGCAGTCAGCGACCCACAGCTTGACTGCTTGCGTCAGGTCAGCGAACCAGAGCTGACCAAGACCCTACTCCACCTCTGCGTGGTGGTCCTGGAAACAGGCTGCATCACTGCAGTCTGGCTGAGAGAGTAGGGATCAAAGAGGGAAGGCAAACCCGGTCCCAAAAAATGCAGTGCTGAAGTCGGATGTGTCGACCGAAAGGCGCAGATATCGCAGCTCCGGTGTAAACAGACACAACGCAACCAACGTCCTTTTCAGGACGAACGAGGAAGAAGAACTGTTCGTTAACTAGTGCAGACAAGATAATTTGTTAAGTCAAATAGTGTTTCAATAATCCGGCTTATAACAATTATCCGATATTTCAGCGGAGATTTTAGTATTAATATAAGTCGTCCACGAGGAAGTTGTTAACTATTGCGGATAAAAGTTAACTATAGCGGAAAAAAGGTTAACTTTAGCGGGAAAAGGTTAACTACTGCGGAAAAAAGTTAACTATTGCGATAAAAGTTAACTATAGTGGAAAAAGGTTAACTATCGCGGATTAAAGTAGAAACATAATTTATGAAAGAAGAATTGTGACTCGTATTTTTGTGTGACGTCACATTTTCCAGACCCCCCTTTTTTTTGGGGGGGGGGGGGGTTTCCCCCCCCCACTGCGTGACGTCATATTTGGACGGCTCCCAAAACTACCAGCTAAGCATACGGTACCAACAATTGTGCTGTTAGTGTATACCTTTGTTCCTGACCTAATTCGCAACTATCGAATACAGATCTGAATGTTCCAGAAATTGTTTAGACACTTACTTCAAAACCGTTGGGTGAAGTTCCAAGACGCAGAAAGGTTAGGACAACTACACCCTCGTACGAGGTGACTAATATGAGGCTAAGGCATCGAGGGGTGACGAAATAACAATTTAAAACATAGCACGTGACCTTTCTCCCTGTTGTGTCTATAATTGTGTCGGCAAGAAAAGACAACAAGAGGCTAATCCTTGGACGTTAGGGGTCGTCCACATATGACGTCACTCAGTGAGGGTGAAGGGGGTCAAAAATGTTGTGACGTTAGGGGGAGGATGGTATGGGAAAAAAATGTGACGTCACACACGAATATAAGAGTACGCGCATCTTACATAAATTATGTTTCTACTTTTTTCCGCAATCGCTAAATATTATCTGCATTTATTAACTTTTATCAGCAATAGATAACAATAGATGGCTGGAATTTCCATGTGTCTGTGGTAGGGAATTCTCTACTCAGAGAGGAATGAAAATCCACAGAACGAAAAAGGGGCGTGGGAGGTCATCATGGGGAGATCAACAGCGCTCTGTCTCGACGGATAAGACGTTAGAAGAACGCAGCTAGGAGTCAATCCACAGTGCTGAGTACATTCAAGTTGATCTGCCAGATGATGATCTCACACACTTCTTGGACGGGAAGAGAGATGCAATAAAGTTTCCACCTGCCAGTGCAAAAGGGCTTTGGGAACAGCTGGACGAAGCCTTTGCAAAAGAGTTGGATAACAACCTGAAGCAGCTAACTTTGGAGAAGAAGCTGGAAATCTTCGGCGACATAGTATATCTGCACTGTCGCAAAGAGTTCGGTGTGAGGGAGGCAAGGGAAAGTAACCCACCACGGAAAAGTAGAAGACAAATTAAAATAGATGAAATCAGGAAACAGAAGAAGCATGCCCGAAAACTGTTCAAGAACGCAGTTGCCACAGAGAAGGAAGGATTACGGCAAGTTTGGGAGCACCTGAAAGGCCAACATAATGCCCTTTGTAGAGCGGAAAGGTTGTGCAGGAAGAGAAGGAAGACTCGAAGGGATAGGGAAAGATTCTTTAGGGAGCCCTTCAAGTTTGCCAAAGAACTGTTTGAGCAGCCACGGTCGGGTACGCTAAACATCAGGAAAGAAGACCTGGAAGAACCCCTTAGAAGGACATATTCAGATGGTCGCAAAGATGAGCCGCTCAGCAGCATGGTAGGCCTTAAATGGCCGGGGAAGCCAGGAGCTGAATTTAACACTAAGCCCCCAACAGTGCAAGAGGTAGAAAGCATTGTCCAGAAAGCTCGGTGCAAGTCAGCTCCAGGTCCTAATGGTGTTCCATATGTGGTGTATAAAAGATGCCCTGACGTTTGTCGTGTGAAATTCTAATCCACGTATATAAATTAAAAAGTAAATGTAAAGCCTAACAAATAACTTCAATAAAAGGAAAGAAGAATGGTAAAGAACAGTGCTGTCACAATGACTGTACTCGAAATCCCCCTTGTTTTCTACTTCGTCTGCAAATTGTAACGTTTCACGTTGATAGTAAAAGCCTACTGCATCACTACACGCTTTCTTCAATAAAACGTGTACTGCATTTCTAAGAAACCCTTGAGCTAGGCACCCTGCGTAATGACCAAAATTAATACTTCCATTAATTTCATTTTATACACGGCGTGATGAAAAGACAGATGAACTTAGGATAGAGAGAAGGGAGGGCTGAAAGCAGGAACGCATGCAACACTAAACACGCGTCTCGCGATATACAATTAATGCCACCCTCCCCAAGCGAAAGGCCAGAAGCAATACTTTTTTTCAGATCGATAGTGATAAAAAACACTACCCATACTAGAGTTAGGTTTTAAAAACCTGAAAAACGCTTATTAGGAAACATGACATTATACTGGTTTACGTTTGAAAGCATGACAGTACCCAGACACCACATCGATCGAAGTGAACGGGAGGTAGAAGAAAATGCATATTTTGAACGCAGCCCCTTAGCCCCATAAAATTTATATAGTTGGGTTCCTTAGGACTTGCTGACAAAGAATATGTTAAACGTTACGCAAATAGTCTAGGAATTAACAAATTATAGCCAAAAGAAAATAGTGAGGGTGTCAGACAACACCAAAATCAGAATTGCGCAGTGGCAGGTTTTGGAACCACCATTGTACGGGAAATAGGCCAACATGTTACCTCCTATTTGATTGGCGGAAAGTAAATGTAAGGCTAAACACGATTAGTCGGGCTACAAATACTATCTTTTGTTGTTAGGGGAGACGGAAGGAAGGGTACTTTTTTTCAAACGCTTGTGTAAACATGGCTCGATTGGTTAGACCCGCCAATATAGGCAATTAGGAGCGTCAGTTCAGTACCACATTTTTCAAATAAACTTACTAAAGAACCAGTGCGTTGAGCGCCAGTGCATATTTTTCTAAATAAAAGCCTGGGACATTGGCAGATCGAAATTGTGCTATATTCATTGCCAGTCAACGTAACTGTATTATTTCCATGAATTGTGGTAAGCTTGATATATTCAATATCTTTTTAATGAAAATTGAATGTAAATTGATAAATTATGTCTATATATGTGTGTGGTTCAGTAGCGAACATGAGGCAAAGCCTATATAGTGCTCCAACCTGAACAGAAGGTGTCGGAGAAAAGTAAAACTGCATGGAATTGCCAAACAGTACACTGACACCTATCTTATTGACTAGAAAGAACTAATGCTGGAATTGCAGAGGCGTAGTGACCATTAGGGAGGAGTATACTGGTGTAAATTGTTTCAGATGAAGCTGGCAGTTGGCCTACCGCTCTGAACTCAGTGTTTGTTATGTATTGTGTTCAGTCTGGAAATAGATTATAGATTAGTTCTGAAATAGGAGGTACAACCTTCTTGTTTCAGGGACTGTGGTCCTAAAGTTATTGAGCAGCACCTGGTCGGAGCTTTGCTGAATCTAGAGGCTGACAGCATACTCCTGGGTCCAGATAGCGACCAGTGAGGTGTCTCCAGAACACAGGGGAGCAATCGAGCAGAGGAGTCTTTTCCTGCCGCCATCACGAAAGTTAAGCCTCTGTGGCCAGAGGAGCTCAACATTATGTGTCCCCCTCAAAACTTGACATTATAGTAAAACTGAGGGTCAATACATTGTTTAAATTGATAGGAACGGTGAAGATTCCCCATACTATTTCCAAGATAAACAAACACTTGAAGTCATGATGACAAATAACAACATAGCTTGAAAAACAAAACCAGTATTACCTCATAGTACTACTACACAACTGACACACATAGGATAATACTAATAAAATATGTCACTACAAGGTTCATATTTATAAATTATGTACAAATAAATTGTGATTACAGTTGATTGTGATTCCTGGTTCACTGTGTAGTTGAATCAGGATATATATTAGTGAAAGTAATTAATACATATATATTTGAAACTTTACCAGTGACTCATTTAAGATAGTCTTATAGAGTGTTAAATGTGTGTGAGTGTCACAGTGTTGTCAAGTGTGGTGGAATAAATTAAATTGTTTATCTGTCTGTTGTTGTTGTGACTTACACTTCATCATTTACATAACCCTAGACATTTAACGTAGTCATCACAATATTCCAGAATAATTCTGACTGAGGTATAAATGTGGTAGCAAGTAAGGTCATCTGTAAAACACTACACCTATTAGATACAGATACCTTCACAACTGATCTCAGTCAGTACACTAAGTCCCCTATAAATATTTATAACATCCCACTTTACCCCAACGTTCTCAAACGACTGCTCCGTTTACTGAAGAATGCGTGGAAAACCCAACTCGTAAGCAAGGAATGGAGAAAGGCAAACGGAGTCTACATCCCGAAGGAACAAAATTCCACAGACATCAGTCAGTTCAGGCCAATCTCACTACTCAATGTGGAAGGGAAGATATTCTTCTCAGTAATGGCGAAAAGACTCACTACATACCTCCTGGCAAACGGGTACATTGACACTACCATTCAGAAAGGAGGTATCCCAGGTACACCAGGATGTCTAGAGCATGCCGCAATGATCTGGGAAGCAATCCAAAAGGTAAAGTCTGACAGAACAAACCTCCATGTAATCTGGTTGGATCTAGCGAATGCTTATGGATCCGTTCCACACCAGATGTTGTGGCATGCCCTAGAAATGTATCATGTTCCACAAGAGATTGCAGCAATGCTGAAGCTGTATTTCGCAGGGTTTTCTGTCAGATTTTCAACCAGAGAGTACACAACGAAGTGGATTGGCCTTGAAGCTGGAATTGCGATGGGATGTACCATCTCTCCGATACTATTCGTCATGGCTATGCAGGTAATCCTCAATGCGGCTGAAGGAATGGCTATAGGCCCAAAGCTCGGTGGAATGTGTCACATGCCACCGCTCAAAGCATTCATGGATGACACAACAATTCTGACATCAGATGAACATCAGGCCCGGAGGATGTTAGCACGCCTGGATGAACTAGTCAGCTGGTGCAGAATGAGCTTCAAACCCAAGAAGTCGAGAAGCCTATCAGTCAGGAAAGGGAAGATAGCAGAGGTCATATTCACGGTTTCTAGCCAAAGAATCCCTACTGTCATTGAGGAACCTGTTAAAAGTCTTGGCAGGGTGTACGATGCCTCTTTAAAAGACTCGAAGGCAGTGCAACAGACAATAGAAATGGCAGACAGAGGACTACAGATTATAGACCAAAGCAGACTCCTGGGAAAGTTCAAACTGTGGTGCCTCCAGTTCATGTTGATACCGAAGTTGCTGTGGCCACTGCTTATATATGAAATAAGCACAAGTACAGTGGAAGCTTTAGAGCAGAAGGTCAACAAGTTCATGAGAAAATGGCTAGGGGTACCACCAGGTCTGTCAGATGTAGCACTGTACTGCAAAAAGTCAAAACTTCTGCTTCCCTTCAAGTCAGTTGTTGAAGAATATAAAGTTGGAAAAGCAAGGATTGCAATGATGCTACGCGAGTCAGCTGATGACGTGGTTAAGTCCATTCAGCCCACACTGAAAACGGGAAGAAAGTGGAGAGTGGAAGAAGCTGTTGATGCTGCTGAAGAGTCACTCAAACTGAGAGAGGTAATCGGATACACACAAACGAATAGACGGGGATTTGGGCATGGTGACATCCGCTGGTGGTCCAAGCAGGGAGCGCAGAGACATGGTAGTTCAGGAGATACGAGGAGCTGAGAATGATAAGAGGTTGCAAAAAGCAGTGCAGCAGGTCCAACAAGGCCAATGGACCACATGGGAAGGAGCCCTGCAGAGGTCCTTGACATGGAATGATATATGGCATATGGCACCTCTTAGGCTCAGCTTCGTGGTTAGATCAATGAATGACCTGCTGCCGTCGGCCACCAACCTTGTGAAATGGGGAAAGTCGGATGATGAGCAGTGCCCCCTGTGCCAGGGGAGGCAGACACTTGAACACGTGCTCTCAGCGTGTAAGGTGGCATTAGGGCAAGGGCGATACACTTGGCGCCATAACAAAGTGCTAAATGAGCTTGCTGTGACAATAGATCAGGCAAGAATGAAAGCGAATAGCAAAGTCCTGCCAGACACCGCAAACACATACTTTCTGAGGGCAGGAAAGTCAGCACACCCCAAACCGAGTAAACCTGGTAGCAGTTTACCATCTCTTCTTGACTGTGCAAACGACTGGGAGATGGCGGTAGACCTACCTGGACGGGGGGCATATCCAGAGTGTATCAGAAAATCGCGGAGACGGCCGGATATAGTGCTTCATTCTGCAGCAACGCTTCAGGTCATACTGATTGAACTGACCGTGCCATTTGAATCCAGATTAGACGAGCAACATTCATTCAAAGCGGCCAAGTATAGCGATCTGGCCGCGGATCTGAGACACGATGGATTCAGTGCAAGGGTCATGGCGGTTGAAGTGGGCGCAAGAGGGCTTGTGGCTGCATCAGTGTATGATTTATTGAAACTGTTGGGGCTGAAGGGACAGTCTAGAACAAGGGCACTGAAGAGGCTTAGTGAAACTGCCGAAAAGGCATCAGGCTGGCTGTGGAACAACCGCAATGGGCGATGGACATCGTGACAATAAACGCTGCGGTACAGAAAACACCAAAATTTTTCTAAGTCCACAACGCTGAGTTTTTTTGGTGTACTAGTGAAAGAGCTGCGACTCTGGGGCAACAGGCGATGTATACTATAGGGAGTGTCAGGTACAGAATTTCAGTGGCTTGCGGCGCGCAGCTCGTCGGCTGCGCGCTAATGTCTCAGTGTGTGTCCTTAGTTGAGAAGGGCGACGGAACGAACGGAATAATTTGTCTTCTCTTTGTTACTTTCACAATTGCCTCCGCGGCTGGCGTTGTGGATTTAAAAGTTGCTACCATAAGTGAAATGGGTTCATTTTCGATACAAGACAACAGGAAGCTGAGACGCTTGGGAGTCATGACCCAAGTGGGCCCGCCCCCCTTAGAGTGTAAAGGAGTAATTGGGCCGAAACACTTGTCGGATGGGGGGACTTCTTCTGATGATCAGATTGCTTCCTGTTGTATCGCTCTGTAAAGAGTTTCCTATCAACTCCCTCGTGGATGACATATATTATTATTATAATCTCAGCTGAAATATCGGATAATTGTTAAAACCTTTAAGTGGTTTAAATTGTTTTTAACGAAGCGGGACTGGGATGGGCCCGGACTGGGCGAGGCCGCCGCCGCTAGCCGGCGGGCCGGCCGAGCTCGGAACGTGGCTGCAACCTTCCCGTGGACCGCCCCAGCTATGCGGCGTCGCCCTCGGGCGGCGTCCGCGTCGGCTGGCATTCAACAGCCAACTCAGAACTGGTACGGACCAGGGGAATCCGACTGTCTAATTAAAACAAAGCATTGCGACGGCCGTCACCCGGTGTTGACGCAATGTGATTTCTGCCCAGTGCTCTGAATGTCAAAGTGAAGAAATTCAACCAAGCGCGGGTAAACGGCGGGAGTAACTATGACTCTCTTAAGGTAGCCAAATGCCTCGTCATCTAATTAGTGACGCGCATGAATGGATTAGATTGCCCTTTTTCGAGGACCTTCGGTCCTGAATGGATTTTGGCTGGACGGGCGTCTGGGAGGCATGGCGAAATGGTTTTATAGCGACGAGGGTAGAGTACACATGAGGGCAAGTTCGGGGCACAGCGGATTGATCTACCGCTTGCTTGTCACATTGATCACAGAAACAACAATTAAAAGTCTGTTGTACCAATATACGCCGCTAGGTGTGACGGAACAACGGACGATTTCTTGTTGCCCTAATGACGCCGCAAGGTGTTATGGGCGAAGACTGCTTAGTCGGTCGGCGGTCAAAGGAATAATAATAATAATAATAATGCGCCGCATAACGTCCGACCGCATATACGTCCGTGGTCCTATAAGGTTATAACAGAGTTCAGAAATCCCGATCGGAGAACAGGACGAAGCGGACGTAACGAAAGCAACAGCTTCCCGCACGCAACACGTGTATCTCATGTCTCTTGTATACAGTAGAAAGCGATTGCGATGCCAGGCGTATAATGGTACAGTACATATGTCTTGATAGTCATAATAAACGCCCATGTTACTGGCCCATGTATGTACTGTACTGTACTTACTATCGTTATTTGAATGTGAACTTTCGAAAATAATTACCGTGAAGTGCATCATGGCTCCCAAACGCAGCAAAACCAGTTCTAATGATAGCAGCAGCAGCGAGACACAGGAAAATTATCGATTTGGAAATGAAACAAAAGGTAAATTAAACATCACGAAGGTGGAAAACCAGTGAATGCAATAGCTCGTGATTTGGGCATGTCGCACTCCACAGTCACGACGATCCTTAAGAACAAAGAAAAAATTCTCCAAGCTGTTAAAGGATCGGCTCCACTGAAAGCTAACGAAAATACGAGAGGGACCTACATCAGATATGGAAAAATCGCTAATAACCTGGATTGAGGACCAAACACAGAAGCGAATCCCTCTCAGCACGTTGACGATCACTGCTAAGGCACGAAGCTTGTTCGAAATGATTAAAGAAAAAGCAGGACCAGACTACAATATTGAGTTTAGTGCTAGTAGTAGTTATGGGTGGTTCAAGCGCTTCAAACAACGTTTTTCGCTGCATAACGTGAAAGTGAGTGGTCATTCTGCGAATGCTGATGCTACGGCAGCAGAAGATTTTGTCCAAACCCTAGATAAACTAATTGTAAAAGGTAAGGATCCCGATACATGCCCATTGAGGCATATTGGGAATATGGTGTTAGGCTAATTGTAGACGGAGGTTATTTGCCGCAGCAAATTTTTAATATGGACGAAACCTTATTCTGGAAACGAATGCCTGAAAGGACCTTCATCCATAAGGAGGCCAAGTCAATGTCAGGCTTTAAGGCTTTTAAAGACAGTACATTAGCTGAAATACAGTACTGTATGTGTACAGTATCTTGGCTATTTAGTCAATACAGGTACACTACAGTATCCTATATAACTTTGCTAAGTATAAAGTATGGTGTTCGCACAACGTCCAAATTGCATAACGTCCTATTTCACAGAACGTATTGTGGACGTTAAGCGACGTATGACTAGGCTATTTCTTTTTTAAATAATGTAATAGTAAATACACACCTTGGAAAACAAAATGCAGACTAAATAGATTGTGCTGTTTAAAATTAGATTTAAAAACAGTAGTAGGTGATCACCATGGCGACAACAGTCTGATGACATTCACAAGTGGGTAAAAAAGAAAGTCTCTTAGCAGATACAGCCATAGAGGAGTCAAAGTGTTAGAGTAATGGTTCACAAACTTTTCTCTCTGGGCCACACTCTCGGAATGAAAATTTGCTCGTGCCACACCAAATTTTTTATTGATAGAAATACCTTCCCAAAAAAAAAAAAAAATCAACTCCTAGCACTGCTTTATTTATGACATAGAACACAACTACTTTGTAATATGATCATGTGACATCCAGAAAGTATAAAACAATACAGCTACATAAAAACATGATTCATTAACAAAATATATAAACTCAATGAGAGTTGTGAGCTTGTTTTTGTAGGGTAATCTCATTTAGATTAGGTCTTATCTGAGACAAACAAACTCTCATCTCCTCATCAACACAAAGAAGCCTTTCTCTTTTCTGGTTTTTGATATTTGTCAGAGCTGAAAATTCCTGTACACAACAATGTTGTGGAGAACTGCAGAAGAATGGATAATACTGTTTCCGGTTGTATATCCAAAGAGTCCAGCGGCATACTCCCATGCTTAATTTCAAAATGCGACCACTCGAAAAGCAGACCCTTTCCTCCTCCACATCTAATGCAGTTGGAATTTGCAAAGGGATCTCTAACCCAGTCAAATTGTTTCTGTAGACACAGATGGGACATATTGATCAATCTTTTCTACCAGTGTTGCAACATGTTCCTGTATGAGGCCTTACAATTCATTGCTCTTTTAAAAAAATGACTTTCCTGAAAATGTCTCTAAATCCTTGATTGAATCTTCCGGACAGACCTGCCATTGTGCGCCCACCAGTGTGGTGTGCCACACCGTTTGGGAATCACTGTGTTAGAGACTTCACAATACTAGATCAACTCTTAATAACCGACCGGCCTATTAGGTAGGCCAACGATCGATCCTCATTTTACGGCTGGCCTACCTAATAGACCGGTCGGTGTCTATGTCAAATTTTGTTGCACTCATTACTGCATATGTTGCATGCATGTTTAACACTACTTAACAATTAAGTTAAGTGCATGTCATAGACCTCTACACCTCACGGTAGAAGGGGAACGACTAAGTAAGTAAGTAAGTAAGTAAGCATGTCATAGATGTTTCATTTCTCCACATTTTGATATATAACACTTTATGTTATCATTATAAATAAATTATTTAATGGAAAATCAGTAGTCTACAAATGTACTCTCAAATCAGCTCGTAAAAATGCGGTTTTTGAGCACATATACTAAGAGTTAAGCTTCGAAAGGTGAAGGAACCACCTCCCTTTGCCTTTCCTGGCACAAGCATTTCCAGTTATAACGACTTGCAGTTTTCTATCAGTTGTCCCTGTTTGTGGAATTATCCTCCCTCGTCATTTATTGTTTTAACATTTCTAATTTTGTGTGTGTGCATAAAATGGTAGATTAATAATACTTTTTGCGTTTTTTTTGTTTTAATGTGTGTTCATACATGGTAGATTAATTATACTTTTTAAGAGAACTTACTTACTTACTTAGTCGTTCCCCTTCTACCGTGAGGTGTAGAGGTTTGGAAGAGAGAGCGCCAGACCATTCTATCAGCTGTCTTCTTCCTGGCCTGGTTCCATTCTAGTCCTCGGTCCTTCAAAGATTGTCTAATGTTGTCCTCCCAGCGGACTCTGGGTCATCCTGGAGGTCTGGATCCCTGGCTCTTTGTTTCCCATGCTTGTCGTGGTAGCCGATCTTCTCCCATTCTGCAGACATGGCCAAACCATCTTAGTTGGGACTGTTCTATTTGGGTCTGCAGCGGATGGGATTTTAGGCCTTGACGGATCGTCTGGTTGCGGACCATGTCTCTTCTTGTTACTTCAACCACTTTCCTCAGATACCTCATTTCTGAGGTTTGGATCTGGCTTTTGTGGGTTGTAGTCACTGCCCACGACTCGCATCCATATGTCAAGACTGGGACATAGGTGGAGCGGTATACAGCCATCTTCGTTTTCTTACCAACCTCTTTCTTGCCGAGGAATTCACGAGTTATGGCCTGAAAAAGTCTCCCAGCCGCTGCTTTTCGAGTGGCCAACTCTTCTTTGATGCCTCCCTTTCGGTCTATAATAGCTCCGAGATATTTAAAGTGGTCAACCTGCTCCAGGACCTGTTCTCCCAACTTAATCTGATGTTTTCTTTCTTCTCGTGATATCACCATGGATTTTGTTTTAGAGCTGCTTATGACCATCCCTCTCTTCTCCAGCTCTTCCTTCCAGACTTGCAGGTTGGATTGGAGATGTGCCTCTGATTTAGCAATCAGGGCAACATCGTCAGCAAATGCCAGCTCCGAAATATAGACCTGTCTCATCTTCCAGTACCCCACTGAATACTTTCTTGTTCTCTCCTTACATGCCTTGATGACATCGTCCATAAGGAGTATGAAGAGGTAAGGTGATAGGATATCACCTTGTCTTACACCAGTGGTGGTCCTGAACTCTTCTGACTTATGGTTTGCTGTCCTCACATAATTTCTGCAAGACTTGTAGAAGCTCTGTATAGCATGAATCAGAGGTGCTGGAATATTCTTCCTTGCCAAACAGTCCCAAAGTTTGCTCCAGGGGACCCTGTCAAACGCCTTTTCCAGATCTATGAAACAAAGATGGATCTCACTCTTATACTCAAGGGCCTTTTCACTCAGCTGTCTGAGTGTGAAGATTAGGTCTTGAGTACTTCGGTTTGCTCGGAATCCGCACTGGACCTCATCCAATTGTGGCTCAGCTAGGCGTCGGAGTCTCTGCTCTAGGATTCTAGAGTAGATTTTACCAGGGACACTGAGAAGGGATATGCCTCTATGGTTTCCACATTGTCGATTGTCACCCTTTTTGAAAATTGGTGTTATGATGGCAATCTCCCAATCCTTTGGTATGGTCTTGTTGCACCATGCTGCCTGAAGGACCTTTAAGAGTAATAGGTCGCCTGATGCTCCCATGTACTTAACCATTTCTGGTGTTATACCATCATGCCCTGCTGCTTTGCCCATCTTGATTTTCTCTAGTGCTGCCCTCAGTTCTTCTATCTTTATGTCATCTTCACCATCATTGGTTTTCTCTTCTGTGCTAGTGGTTATCATTTCTGATGCTTCACCATGCTCACCATCCAGGAGTTCTGAGAAATATTCTTTCCATCTTTCCATTACTTCCTTCGGGGCAGTAAGCAATTTGCCTTGCTTGTCCTTTATAAATTTGAGAGGGCATTGTTTTTTTTTCCTCATGTTCTTTAGGGTCTTATAGAACAATTTCTGGTTTTCTTGTGCATCTTTTTCTAGCTTTTCTCCAAATTCTTCCCAGGACTTCTGTTTTGCTGCTAGCACTTTGTTCTTTGCTTCTGTTCTGAGTGTCACATATTCTCTATATTTTTCCATTTGTCCTGTTGTGTTTTTTAGCTCCTAAGTATTGTTTCCATGCCATTTTCTTCTCTCTTATTTTCTCTTTGACTTCCTCTGTCCACCAAGGTGTCCTCTTTCTCTGGTTCCCAAGTCGGACTTCACCGCATGCTTCTGCAGCAGCTGTCTTTATGATATCCTACTTTTTAAGAGAATGAGAATAAATGCAGGAAACTATAACAAGATTGTACTTCAAGAAACACCCCTACAAGATGTAAAATCATATATATACCTTGGCAGCAATATGTAGACACTGGGAGGGGGGGTGTGTCGCGCGCGCCCGCGGACATCAAAATAAGAATACAAGGCTCGAGGAGCTTTCGGTGCATAGGGAAATATATATGGTGATCAACAGAAATTAAGTCCAATACAAAAATCAGAATCTTCAGTTCAGATGTCAAGTCAATCCTATTGCAAGGCTATGAAACATGGAGAACACCACAAAAAAAAAAAACCAATAAGCTACTGACTTTCATAAAAGGGTGCTTGGGTAGAATAGATTAATAGAAGGATTGAAGTGGTATGACAAGATTACTAATGTGAACTTATGACAAGAACCGGACACGTGCCAGTAGAACAAGAGAAGAGAAGACGCTGTAAATGGATATGACACACCGAGGAAAACCTGCTGATATCACCATCAGGAGTCCTTGACCTATCACTTGTGATTCAAGTTTTATTTTCTATTTCTGGTATTATCAACATTTCTTATTGGTTTTGTTCTGGTATATTATAATGTGGAACTGATGACAAGAGCCTGAGTGTCAACCAGTGGAACAAGAGATGAGAAGATGCTGGCAAAAGGCACACTCTTAGGAAACCTGTTGATAGCACAGCAATGCAGTCCTTGTTCTGAAACACACAGGGTAGGTGAGGTAGTGAGAGACAGAAAAAAAAACATGGAATGGAGACAGAAATGAAACTGATTACGAAGACATGGAAAGAACTTTTGCAGACGTCACAAGACAAGAGGACCCATGAGTGTTCTGAAGACCTATTTTCAAGTTCTCTTATCCATGTGTTCCTTTGTCTCCCTCTACCTCACTTACGCTGGGAATTCCACAGCCACATCTTGTTCTTGTCATCAGCTCCACATTAATGATCTGATCATACTACTTCACTCCTCCTATTTCACACAAGCACTTGTTTATGAAAGTATGTAGCTTTTTAAACCCAAAAAAAAACATTGTATTTTGAAAGTTGTAAAAGCATTTGCCAGATATGTGTACCATATACATGGCAACAATGCAAACACAGATATATATTTATGCACAATCACTGATACAAATGTATACATACATCTAGCATATTGCCAATTCACCTTCTGTATTAAACCGTTGAATCACACAAGTCCAACAAATTATCTCAACATGTCTCCAGCAAGATGTGAAGTTCTGAACTAATTACTAGAAGTAGTGTTAGATAATAAACAACAGAAACAAAAACAATTGCTAAGTCATATTTAATGACACATTTTCAGCAATTAAGAAGCAAAATACTATGAAAGTTCATATCACAACAAAACAAAAACCTCATTATCTTTCAGAACACTAAGTAATTTTTAAGTTTCCACTGACCTACATTTCAAAATGCAATATGCTGAAAGATATAAAGGACACATGACACAGATATAGACAGACGCCAGCACACAAGAACTCATATGATAAAAAAATTCAACTGTGCTGCTTGTCCCATAAATATTATCTTAACAAACTACAACAATCACAAGCAATATTTGTAAATTCTTATGCATGTATTACTACTATCTTAAGAAGGTTACAGACTTCTGACTTGAGAGACACCATTGTGCTGTCACAAGACTATGTTCCACTCTTGTCCATACAACTATGAAGTGTTCTCTACTTTAACTTGGAAAATAAAGTCTTCGATGCCTGTGGAACAAACAAACAAAATTTTTTTGTTTTAATTTAAATAAAATATTAATGTTTACAATCATCCTTTTCCTCCGTCATCCTTCTTACGGAGCATGGAACCATCACTGTAGCTGGTCCCATTGTGGGAAGTCTGCACTTGCTCTTGCAGCAGTCGTTTCTATGGAAATGTGTTTGACATAAGGCTGCTAGCCTCAGACACAACGTCATATAAGTTGCTTTGTACCACGTGCCTGACTGTGCAGCAGGCCTTTTCTTTCTTAAAAGTTTATAAACTATTTTTAAAAATTTTTTCTCACAGTAACGTTAATGTCACTAACCTATACAGACCTTGTCTATATGTAAAGTTATACAACAAAACAGGGTGATAGTATAAAATGACATGTAAATTATGAAAACAACCAAAAAAAACTGGTAAGAGAAATACCACATGTCCCGTCCCCCCCCCCCGTCCCCCCCAGTTTAGCAACATGGGAATTCCCCATGGTGTACCTTTCCATTTTACGCAGTAGCATATGACGTGCATCTCTTCTGAAAGCATTTGCTTTAAATTTCTTCACTTTTTTTGTGAGCTTCTTATGGAACTTGGAGCCACCACGGCAGGATGCTTCAACCAAATCAGTTTAAGTGCTCATGCAGTGGCAGTTTGTTTTACATGGCAGGTTTTGCAGTTAAAAAAAGAGACCTGCTACTAGGAGGGGGTGTGGCAGAGAAGCAACTGATGAGTTTCAGCAGGACTTGTATGACCCCTATGTTAGCATTATGGTTAGACTGGAACAGACAGCAGAAGATGGTTTCCTGTAATTCTGAGGGGGAAAAGCATGAAGATGAAGCATGCCAGTTCACCCGTTTTTTCTAGGTCAAGAAACATGGTTGCCTGTACATGGCATGTTACAGTCCACACAAATTATGTTGACAAATGTATCCAGACATAGACACCATGAGGGGGATTTAGGACAGTGGAAAAATTTGTCATGGCAGATGTTTATAATCACAATATGGGTGGTGTAAATCACTTCAATCAACAACTGGTGAATTACTTATACCCCTATTGCTGCTTCTAATGGTATCATCCAATTTTTTATTTTATCATAGAAGTTGCCCTAGTATATGGATACATCCTGTACTGTGAAGCTGCCAAACCTCCAATTACACCAAAGCAATTTATGCTCAAGATTGCTGAAGCTCTAGTATCAGATTATGCAAGAAGTTGACACCACAAGAAAGTGCACGCCACCGGTGCTTCAGTGAAAATCAACAGACTCAGCACAGGACATAACCACTTTCCACAGCAGTATGAAGACAAATCACATGACCAAGATGCATAGTTTGTAATTCTGCTGGATTGAGAGTCCAGACAAGATTCTTTTGTATTGGATGTGAAGAACCACTCTGTGATGTGCCCTGCTTTTCAATTTTTCACAAGTGTGAGGACAATGCTGCCGCCAGGCAGGAAATAGGCCCCCTATGCCGCAGAAAAAGCAACAATAATTGCATCTGTGACCATATTTTATGTCAGACTAATACATCCAGCAAGATGACAAGTATGTATTTTTTCATTTCTCTGTGCATGAAATCATGTTGGTGCCTCATGAATATTTCTCTTTTGTCATTATTGACCCTAAAATTTTATGTCCATTTCAAATAGCTTTTCATCCCCAATATCATTCAAGAGCATATTATACTTGCTTTTCTGTGACGACTTGCCAAATCTTCTCTTCTTTTTTTTATTATTTACGAGCCGCCATTTTTTCTCATCTTCAATGCATGATCGAGAAGCCGGTAAAATCACGGAAAATTTCGCTCGTGGATATTCTCCTGGCGTTCAGTGATTTTCTCCTAGTCTAATACTATTTTTAGATACGACGTCATTGTTGACCCCTGACCTCGGTAGCTAGAAACCTGTTTTAATTTAGGACCGACTGCTTAAACTTAGGTAGAACCAGTTTAGGCCACATTAGGAAACCCCCACGTGACTTTTAACGTTATTGATTGGAGCGTCTTTATGATGCAAAAGCCACGTGATGCACGCTTCGGATCACGTGTCCAAGCGGAAATCACCCGCTAAAAGTGCGGCAAACCCAGCCATTTTTCACTTGCCCAGGAAATTGAGAAAGCTAGACCTAATCCAGATCGTGCGAATTCACGCATTAAAGCACTGAAGCCACGTGTCTAAATTGTGATTACAGTCCATCTGAGTAGTCTATGGTGGAGCCTTGCATGACAGTCCAATCTCAGAGCAGAATACGGAGTCGAGCACAGTGAAGGCAAATCCGAACCATTCAAGACCTACCTGGTGCAACGTCATAAGGAGACCGGAGAACTAACCACGCTTCACTATCAGCCAGGGGCTGAAAAGATAAGTTCCTTGAAAAAGGGAACTCACCATATCAATGCCATATTTTAGTCATCCATGATGAAAAACACTTGAATTGTGAGAGACATATTACATACAGCAGACACTAATTCCATCGACAATACTATCATTCACCATCTATTCATTTTAATTTTAATAAACCTATTGGGTGTATATAATGTACCCCATGCCTTGTTTCTTCTATTAGATGTTACATATTGTCTGATGTTTATCTTCCTTAATAAGGGAGGGGGGGCTCGTAAAAATATAAAATATTATCCCTGTGTTACGCACGGATCATTATTATTTTTCGTTTGTATAAACATTTTTTCATATGTATGATCATTTTTTTGACTGAAGTGTGTATTATGTTTTCTATGGTCAAAGGGACATAATCCGAGTTATCGAAACTACAATTTTTTAGGAGTTGCCTTCTCTTGTATAGAGACACGTTCGGTCTATAATTTCTTGAACGAAGCGTGACCACATCTCCTTATTTGGTAGTACCAGTCAACTATGGTAGATGTCTGAAACCTTTCTTAACGCTTCTTTTCATGACCATAAAAGGCGCGACTGTGTAAGACTTTTATCTCGAATGTTCTTAGAATCGTCTTATTGTGAACGGCAACTCAGAGATTGTCGTTCTGCGCATGTCAAAAGCTGGGAGTTCGTTCTGTGTGTTCCGCCCAGTTCGGCAGTTTAGAAATGGTTTAAGAAGCGAGCAGACGCGACCTGCGTCTTGTGATTTTCTGAGGGAAATACATGGTCTTTGTGAGTTAGTTAGCTAACTAGACTATTTCCCAGTATTATTCACGCCTGCCTGGAGGCATATGTTCATGGTTGATTTTCCGAAATAAGGTAATTCCTCTTGTATCGAACTTTATGCTATCATCTAGAGGTTCGTCATTTTGTCGCCTATTTGCTCGCCTGTGTGATGCAAAATGGAGAGGTACTTTGACTAGGATTAAGTCACCGGTATCTGTATACCTGAACTAGTTAAATATATATGGGTCGCTCTAGACCAACAAGACTATTGTCTGTGTTCCAGGATTCGTTATATCAGAGATCACGTCCAAGTCAGATGGTTAGACTTAGGAACATTATAAAGGTCGAGCTGACCTGTAGCCCATGTATGCTATTCACGTGCAGACAGTAAACGGACTGATTGTATACATCTGATCTGCTAGCATCAGAATGGGAGCATTTATTATTGTTTATGAACATTGAAGATCTGTAGCTGACACTGTTGCAGAAGTTATAGAAATTATTATTATTTATACAGCTTCACGAACTAGAACTCTATGATTTATGAATTTCTGAATCTATTGAACTGTGATGTCTTATGACGCATATATACAACAGCTGTCATTGCTGGCTACAGAAATTGTTTCAATGTGCCATATCATCTTGCTGAACTCGTTAACTATGTTGATGTCATAAGTATCATGACTGTTTTGTGGCGTGCAATAAATGGAAGAAACTTATACAACGAAGTTACCCTTTCTATGACTCTACACGTCATGTTGCCTGTGTGATAACCCTGTGAACTGTTCCACTACCACATACACAGCAACATCCTAAATCAGAGAAGACACCTACATCTTACACTTTAATACCAGGTGTCGATAAGGGTGGCAAGTTACCACTTCAGCTCAAATCCACCCTTATCATTTTTGGTGGCCAGAGCTGGTTCTATCATCTGATATTTTGGCGCACCATATCATTTTTGGTGGCCATAGGATGGTTCACTCTGATTCCAGCTATCAAGGGGGTCAGCAAACCCAGACATCATCATCATACTAGATACAACTACAGCATCAACTACCACCTTACAAGAAATTTTATTGAAAGTATCCGGATTTTCTGACAGTTGCTGATTTTGAAACTACCCGGCGCTGCTCGGCAATATTGAAGTTGATGTAAAATTAGAAGGACAAGTACCGAGCGAATGGATTTCCTAATCTGGTGAAAAGAAGGACAAGTGCCGTAACAACTGTTCCGGTCTCAGGGGTACTGTTGCGGGTTCAGAAGGTCAAGTGCCGGTTAAATCAATTTAGAAGATTCAGAAGGTCAAGTGCCGTAACAACTGTTGCAGTATTAGAAGCTCTTTTCCTTCGTCATGGCTGTTTATGGGAGCAGAAGTTAATCAACGTTGGATCATTATCCTCAGAATGCTGATTACATCCTGTTCTGCACCGTGCTGACGCTGGATTTATAGAAGTTAAGTGGCCTGTTTTGTTTGTGAACTGTGCCCTTATGTTCTAACTGAGCCTTCTGTACTTTCACACTTTCTCCTATTGTTTTCATGATACATGTTTATATGTTATTGTTATTTGTTATTTGTATATTTATATGTTTATATTTCAGCGGGTTTTCTCGGTTGGGCGGAGTCTTGCAGTAGAAGATACCACGTCACAGAGGTTCTACTGTTAGCGTTTTCGTTAGGGACTGTGCGAATTTCCTACAGTGAAATTTGCTAGCGACAATCGTTGCTATATCTGTTTAGTTGTGACGAGTTGTGCTTTATTTTTGTTTCTTGTATATATTTTTTTTTTTTCTTTTTTCTTTTCTCTCTTTCTTTGTGTTTTTTTTTAGTTTCGATTTCGATTGTTTGTATTTGTAGGTCTCCCCTTTGCTATTATTCAGTTCTTTACGTATATTTTTGTGTATACACTGTAGCGTCATTTGTTAGTCATATCTTCGCATATTTCTTGTTAGTTTTGCTGTTTGTGTATTTGACTTATGCGAATGTTTTCGTATTGTTTGATCTTTGTTGTTGTTTACATTGACTTTGATCTTTGTTGATTGTTTACATTGACTCTGATCTTTGTTATTGTTTACATTGACTCTGATCTTTGTTGTTGTTTACATTGACTCTGATCTTTGTTGTTGTTTACATTGACTTTGATCTTTGTTATTGTTTACATTGTTGGTGACCTTTGTTATTGTTTACATTGTCTTGTTATTGTTTACATAGTTCTTGCATAGTTAGCTTTCACTATTGTTAATATATGCTCATGCACTATTGGTCTATAGTGCACTTATCATAACTAACTGGTGTTTTTTGCTTATGCACTATTGTAGTGCAGTTATGATAAATAACTGATGGTTATGCACTGATTTGGGTAGTGCACTGATGATTAAGAAGTGACTTGTGATATTATTATACATTTGATAATACAAGTTGGTGTCAAGTCTTGTTTCCCACAGAGATTGGGTTCAACATAGAGATTATACAAGCACTTTATTAAGTCTTGTTGCTATTTAACATTGAAATAAGATAATTAATTATTTCAGGTTCTGTACTCACATTTTAGACATCATGTCTACATTTGAGTACTTTATTGAGCAGGGTAAAGCCCTTGGGAAGACAGGTGATAAGTTGGAAGAATTTGCGACTGTTCAATATGCCAAGGCATTGAAGTCGGAAGAAAAGAAAATGAAAGAACAAACTGAGCAAAAGAGAATAGAGGCTGAAATAGAACAAAAGAAACTGCAGATGCAGGTGGGGGAAAAAAGATTTCAAATGGAAATGGAAAAACAAAAAAGAGAAGCTGAAAATAAGAGACTTGAAAAAGAAGCTGAAAATAAGAGACTTGAAAAAGAAGCTGAAAATAAGAGACTTGAAATAGAGGCTGAAGAAAAAAAGTTACAGGCCCAGGCTGAAGAAAGAAAGTTACAGGCCCAGGCTGAAGAAAGAAAGTTACAGGCCCAGGCTGAAGAAAGAAAGTTACAGGCTGAGGCTGAAGAAAGAAGGTTACAAAGAGAGGCTGATGAGAGAAAAGCAAAAATGGAACATGATGAAAAAGTCTTAGCTTTAGAGTTAGAGAAGTTAAAGTTATTGAACACTGGTAATGCTAATGATGCAAATAAGGTGTCAAATAAGACTAATGCTAAGGATTTCAAGCTTAATCTACCAGCATTTAATCCCTCAATCGATGATATAACATTTTATCTAGATAGATTTGAAAGTGCATGTAATGTGCAAAATATAGATAAAACATTATATGTGTATCATCTGTCCAAGATACTTAGAGGTGATGCTTTGACTTTGTTGAGTATGGTAGATGTGCCTGACAAAAACAACTATGAGGTTGTCAGGGCGGCATTGTTAAAGAAGTACCAACTTAACGAGGACGGATATCGTCTTAAATTTAAAACCATGTTACCAGAAACTGGAGTTGAATTCTCTGAATTCATCTCAGGCATCCGTCTTACTTTTTTTACGATGGGTTGAGTTGTCTAAGACAGAAAATACATTTGAAGCTCTTATGGATTTACTACTTAGAGATAAGGTTATGTCTTCTGTTAATGAAGCTTTTCTATCTTTTCTTCATGAGCGTAAGCCTAAAAACATAAAAGAAATGGAAGAATATTGTAGCCAGTATGTTACTGCGCATCCGCACATAACCATTAGTAACTCTAAGGTGAAAGAAGGTCTGCCAGTTGCTTCGGCAGCACCTTATGGCCCAAATTTTATGCGTAAATTTCAGGGTAGCCAGAAAAATTTCAATAAAAAGAGTAATCGTAATTATGCCCAGAACCATAGTGATCAATTCCAGGGTGATTCTTCTTCCCAGAACTGGAGACAACCGAATACTACACGTTATTCTACTCCGGTTAACTTTAGAAATTTTCACAAAGGTAATCGGTATAGAGGGAAATATTTTTCTCAGAGACCTCAATACCAAGATAATAGAGGTTCTCAACAGTATAGAGATGGTAATGACAGTTATGGAAACTGGAACTCAAACCAGGATAAAAATTACAGTAGGGACTTTAATGATAATTGCAGAGGCAATAATGGTCGCGGTAGATCGCAACATAAGAGAAAAAGATATCAACAGACAAACTCTGTTCAACAAGAATCTCAGGGAGCAGATAAACAGGTTAATAATGATAAAGACCATAATGCTATCGGATGCTCATCTTTTGATTTTGGTAGGGCAAATAAATGTATCCAATGCAGTACTTTATTTGATCCGAAAACCGTTAGTACTTTAAGCTGTGGTCATCCTTTGCCCGCTCTTCCTGCTAATGTTGCTCATGATGGGAGAGGTTCTCTTATATTACATAAGGGGCTAGTAAATAGTAATCCAGTCTCAGTATTGTTTGATTCTGGATGTACTACTGTCGGCGTTAGGCAATCTCTTGTAGATCCATCCTGTGCTACAGGAAAAGTCATCAAATGTGTCACATTTGGTGGCACGTTAGAAAAGTATCCTACTGCTATAATACACATTGCTACTCCTTTCTTCACGGGAGAGGTCCACGCGTGTCTACTTCCAAACCCTATTGCGGACCTTATTATTGGTCGTATTCACGGAGTTAGGGAATGTACCCCACAGCAGATTGCTGTTTGGGAAGAGCAAAACATTGAAGCTACCAATGCGGTGGTCACAAGAGCACATGCTCTGGATCCACCTCAAACTTCATTAACTAATAATGATGAAGTAAATGACCAAGATAGTCACTTGACTATTACACGTGACTCATTTATCAAATTGCAAGAAGAAGATCCTTCTTTACAAAAATTCTTCATTCTAGCAAAAAAAAGGTGATCCTAATCAGAACACTAATAGGAAATCTTGGATTTCTATGAAGAACGGCGTACTTGTACGTATGGTACAAGACTCGACTACGTCCACTCATTCACAAATTCTTGTGCCTAAGAGCATGAGATTGCAAATATTGCAACATGCTCATGACTCGCAATGTGCTGGACATATGGGTTTTTCCCGTACAAAGTCGAGGGTTCTTGCGGCTTTCTTTTGGCCATTTGTGAGCAAGGACATACGAATGTACTGTCGCTCTTGCAAAGTATGTCAGGAGGTCAAATCTAAAGGACCACGACATGCTGCGCCTATCCAGGCTGCTGACATTCCTATTCGCCCTTTTCAAAAAATGGCAATAGATATTATCGGTCCTTTTAGAATTAAGTCGGCTAGAGGACATCAATATATCCTTACATGTGTCGATATGTGCACACGTTGGCCAGAGGCAATACCTCTCAAGAGCATCTCAACTGCTGATATCGCAGACGCTCGTTGGCTGATATTTTCTCGCTTGGGTTTTCCCGGAGAAATATTGTCAGACCATGGCACTCAACTTATATCAGACACTATGTCACAGGTTCAATCTCTCAGCAGTATCTATCACCCAATGTAAAATGGGTTGTTGGTCTCAGAGCTATCTATCACCCAATGTCTAATGGGTTGGTCGAACGTTTAAATAGGACTCTGAAAACTTTACTTGGTAAAATAACTGAGGATCATCCTCAGGATTGGGACAGGGTCTTCCCCGCGGCTCTCTTTGCGTATAGAGAGGTCCCCAATGAACATACGGGGTTTTCCCCTTTTGAACTTGTCTTTGGCGCGCAACCGCGCGGCCCTATGTCTTTACTTCACGATCTAATCACTGCCGATAATATTAGCGATGAGACTCAATCTTCTTATGAGTACGTCATTGCTCTTAGGCAAAAGATCATCGAGGCATGCAAACTAGCAACTTCGTCTTCAGAATTTGCTAAAGAAAAGGCAAGGCAGTTTGCAAATAAGAATAGATGTCTACGACAACTTTGTCCAGGTGACAAAGCTCTCGTTCTACTTCCTTCAAGGGAGAACAGACTTCTAATTGCATGGAAAGGTCCATATGCAATAGTCTCCAAAATTTTCTGTATATCGTGACGACTATGTTTGTCGATATTGATGGAAAGCAATAAAACTCTTCCACAATAAATATGCTCACCAAGAATGATTAATGAAAGACCTGACTATTTGCAGCCTATTTTCCAGGCTACGGGACAATTTCACAAGCAACTCAATGGTCGTCAGTACTCATCTCTGTCAGTTTATACAGGAATGAGGAAACTACTTTTTTTCTGATGTCAATCTTCCCTCTATCTCTATGGTCCCCACCTTTATTCTACGGAATCTTTATTGGAAAAAACGTGACCACCGTTTTTTCTCCAAATCTTTTCCGCCTGAGGAACATCGACAAGTTTCTTCTTCGATGTTGCAAAACATTTCAGGATGTTCTTACAGACAATCCCGGGAACACACACATGTCATAGAACATGACATTGTGCTAACTGATCACAATCCTATCAGAGTCAGACCATATCCAATACCTATTCATTTCCAGTCTCAAGTCGAAAAAGAGTTGGATGAAATGATACGTTTGGAAATCATTGAACCATCCACTTCAGCATACTCTTCGTCTATGGTTTTAGACTTGTTTTCGACAAAGAAGGATAATAACATTCGCATTTGCGTAGATTATCGCAAATTGAACCAAGTTACGAAGTTCGATGCTGAACCTATGCCTTCATTAGAAGAGCTACTCAATAAACTTTCTAATTCTAGATTCTTTACCAAACTAGATTTGTCTAAAGGTTATTGGCAAGTCCCGCTAACTGAACGTGCCAAACCTTTTACAGCTTTTTCTACACCTAGGGGTTTATTCCAATGGAATTTCATGCCTTTTGGGTCTTATGAACGCCCCTGCTACATTCGTACGCATGATGCGGCGAATTCTCGCATATCGTACAGATGTCATAGCATACCTAGATGATATCTGTCTATTCAGTGATTCTTGGGAAGATCATTATTTGGGTTTATACGAATTACTGTCTACTCTTCGCGAGTATAACTTGACTGCAAAACCCTCTAAAGCCTTTATAGGATTTAGCGAGATTTCTTTCCTAGGCCATCGGGTTGGTCATGGTCTTTTAAAGACAGAGGACCACAATGTTTCAAAAATACTTAACATTTCGGTCCCTAAGACGAAGAAACAAGTAAGGAGTCTATTAGGTTTGATCCAATTCTACGGACGATTCATTCCGAATCTGTCCTCCATTATGGCACCGCTTTCTACTTTATTGAAGAAAGGGTCGCCTAATCTGATCCGCTGGTCTAAAGAATGTCAATCCTCATTGGACCAGGTTAAAGCCCTATTTTCATCTCCACCTATTCTTAAGTTACCTACTATTGAGAAGACTTTTGTTCTTCGAAGTGACGCCTCGTCAACAGGGATTGGGGCAGCACTAATGCAGGAGTATTCTGATACTTTGCATCCGGTGTTGTATATCTCTAGGAAATTAAACGCTGCAGAAAAGAATTACTCGGTTTTAGACCGTGAGTTATTGGCTATGGTATGGTCTATTCTGAAGTTACAAAGGTTTCTTCTAGGCGCACATTTCATTGTGGAAACCGACCAGAAAGCGCTTACTGCTATTCAGAGCAAAAACTTGAAGAGCTCGAGGTCCACTCGTTATGCCATAGCTCTTCAACCATTTCATTTCTCGGTTCGAGCTATCCGTGGTACGGATAATGTAATGGCAGACATTCTGTCCAGATGTCCACACGATTCCACATGATTCTTCTGTCATATATATATATTTCCTGATATACAGTCCAATGTTATAATGACATGTTAGTAGATTTTGTCTCACTTTTTTTTTGAGGGAAATTTATAACATTGTACCATGTAATTATCTAAGAAGGCTTAGTTAGTGATATACGGGCCAAAAGATCACTCGGCCACATTTAAATAAATTATTTTCAGGATTGTATTAAGAAATTTACCAGTTGTCTTTAAGATTTGTGTTATTGATATTTTCGCAGCACATCATTGAAGTCTGCGAGTTTATGTCCATTGTGGAACTTTGAGGATATCAAGTCCTGTCCTACATTGGGAGCGGATGATGTCCACATCTTCTTCTATTGAATGTTTTATGTCAACGTAGATCAACACATGTATTACTTATTAATTACTGTTACTTTATATAATGTAATAATATAGTGCGGTATATTAGTAAATTACACCGCTATTTGCAACACATTGTATGATAACACATAATATATTTAATTTCATATATTGGTATGGGAATAATTTGATTGTCATTATGTTGTTGCCATCATTGTGGCGTGTGTTGGTGGCACCTTCCTGGAATATATCAGCGTATACTTAGATAAATTTTTTCTCTAAGGATCTGAGATATGATCTCAGTGTCGCTCCATGCGTTGAGCTAATTTGTTAGGTATATATATCCACGCATCATACGTGCGTTAGGATCAGCTAGATTTTTTCCGGAGGCTCCAGGGGATTTTAAAAAAAAAATAGTGTCATTTTTTTTTTTCCAGGGTCCTGGGTGTGCGGTAATGTTACGCACGGAATCATTATTATTTTTACGTCTTTGTATAAACCATTTTTTCATATTGTCATGATCATTTTTTGACTGAAGTGTGTATTAATGTATTCTATGGTCAAAGGGACAGTTAATCCGAAGTTATCGAAACTACAATTTTTTAGGAGATTTTCCTTCTCTTGTATAGAGACACGTTCCGGTCTATAATTTCTTGAACGAAGCGTGGACCACATCCTTATTTGGTAGTACCAGTCAACTATGGTAGATGTCTGAAACCTTTCTTAACGCTTCTTTTCATGACCATAAAAGGCGCGACTGTGTAAGACTTTTATCTCGAATGTTCTTAGAATCGTCTTATTATAGTGAAACGGCAAACTCAGAGATTGTCAGTTTCTGCGCATCTGCGCATGTCAAAAGCTAGGGAGTTCGTTCTGTGTGTTCCGCCCAGTTTCGCAGATTGTTTAGAGAAAATGGTGTTTTAAGAAGCCGAGAGCACGCGGACTGCGCTTCTTGTGATTTTTTTTTCTGAGGAAGGGTAAATACATGGTCTTTATGTTGAGTTAGTTAGCTAACTAGACTATATTTCCCAGTATTATTCACGCCTGCCTGGAGGCATATGTTCATGGTTGATTTTCCGAAATAAGGTAATTCCTCTTGTATCGAACTTTATGCTATCATCTAGAGGTTCGTCATTTTGTCGCCTATTTGCTCGCCTGTGTGATTCAAAATGGAGAGGTACTTTGACTAGGATTAAGTCACCGGTATCTTTATGCCTGAACTAGTTTAAATAAATATGGGTCATTCGCGTCTAGACCAACAAGACTATTGTCTGTGTTCCAGGATTCGTTATATCAGAGATCACGTCCAAGTCAGATGGTTAAACTTAGGAACATTATAAATGTCGAGCTGACCTGTAGCCCATGTATGCTATTCACGTGCAGACATTTAACGGACTTATTGTATACAACTGATCTGCTAGCATCAGAATGACCCGTAGCATTAATAAATTGTTTTATGAACAATGAAGACTTAGCTGATCACTATTTGCCGTGAAGTTAATAGAAAATTATTATTATTGTATACAGAGCTTCACGAACTAGAACCTCTACATGATCTTTATGACTCTTCCCTGAATCTATTGAACT